>ML662926.1:627415-667259 GCA_007570785.1 Antilocapra americana
TGAAACATTACTTTAATACCAAGCAGTGATATTCTTTGTTAATTTGGACCGTTACCCTGCATTGGGTGATAACTCACTGGTACATTTCAGTTTTTCTGAATAATAGCATTTATGGTAATCATATTAGACTTCTGTTTTCAATCTCATATAGAAGTCCATAAAATACTATGGCATTTCATGTCCTGTGTCAGTATATGTTTTGGTCCACTTTTCCAGTGTTTTGGTGGACCCTGAGATGTGTGTGATGTGACGTTTGTCATTTTCATTAGCAAAAAAAAAAAGTTGTATGATCTGTGCCTTTTTTATATCTTGGCAGGTAGGAATATTATATTTGGATGCAGAGTTCAGGGAAGATAAGTTGGAAACACTAAATGTTAAAAGATGTAGCAAACCCTGTCAAACATTAGTACTTTATAGAAGAATGCATGCTTTCCATATTTTTTTTTACATAAACATCACGTTAGGTAGTATAAAGAATAAGAGTTGTTTTTGTTTTTGTTCTGTTGCACTGAAGTTTGACATAGTGTTATTGAGAGGGATGTGTAATTTTTTTGTATAGACCGGAGAAGAAGTAACGGTCTTTTCATTTGTGAGAGGCTCAAATGTTTTCAGCTAGGAACAAATCTTCCTGGTCGAAAGTTAGTAGGATACGCCTGCTCTTTGGCCTGATGATCAGTTTTAACTTAGAGCCGTTTTTTCTTTTGTCCTCCCCGAATTTTGTGAAGTTTCTCATTTTCATTTCAAGCTTATTTGGGGGAGGTAGAAAGGTCATTTCCATGTATGCATAATAATCCTGTGAAGTACAGGTACTTTGTCTGAGAACCATTGGAAGCAGGTTAAATGTTTTGTAAACTTTGAAATGTTAGGTCTAATGTATAAGCAGAATTAGAAAGCAGACTAAGATTGGTTAACACATGAGACTATTTTCTTTAGGTTTTTATTCCTTATTTTTTTGACGTATTGGGTTTCGGGTTTGAGGTTTTTTTTGTGTGTGTGTGTGTTTTTTTTTTTTTTACAAGATATTGAGGAAAATATGTGAAGGACCTTCACTCTTAAGATGTTATATTTTTCTTAAAAAATAACTGCAAGTAGGAGTACCACTGAATCTGTACAGTGCCGTACAAACCGAAGTTCTGCCTCTGATGTCTGTTGTGAGTTTGTTTCTTTGAATTTTCATTTTACAGTTACTTTTCCTTGCATACAAATAAGCATATAAAAATGGCAACAAACTGCACATAACTTCAAGAATATTAAAAAAGTCTTTTAAAAGTATTGCCAAACATTAATGTTGATTTCTAGTTATTTATTCTGGGAATGTATAGTATTTGAAAACAGAAATTGGTACCTTGCACACATCATCTGTAAGCTGTTCGGTTTAAAATACTGTAGATAATTAACCAAGGTAGAATGACCTTGTAATGTAACTGCTCTTGGGCAATATTCTCTGTACATATTAGCGACCACAGATTGGATTTTATGTTGACATTTGTTTGGTTATAGTGCAATATATTTTGTATGCAAGCAGTTTCAATAAAGTTTGATCTTCCTCTGCTAAACTGATGTTGATGCAATCCTTACAAATGATTGCTTTTAAAATTTTAAGCTAGGAAAGGTCTATAGAAAGTGTTCTGTTACAAAATGTATCTGTTACCATTGGAAATTTCACATGTCATAGGAAGTTAGCGGATATCTACCAACTTTCAAGAACTTGATCTCGTTTAATAAGGAGAAAAATACCAACAAAATGGTACAAAAGCACATTGTGCCATTACAATATGCACTAAGTCTCTTTTCTACCACAGCTGAATTCAGCAAGGCGCTAACTTGCTTAAATGTGAATTACTAACTTCTAAAACTGTAATTTGAGTCACATGTTTTCATGTGGAATTGGAGTTGATTCATATTACAATTTGTGTGCTAAACATGTATGTTTTTCAGTTCAAAGTCATGATGTTTTTAAAATCTTATTAAAGTTTCAAAAATCTGAAGATTGTTTATCTAGATGTAAATTTTTATTAAAAAGTTGCACTTATGAAAAAGCAAAAATTCAGTCTGACAGATGTTTGCTCCTGGTCTTAAATTTCTAAATGTAACAAAACTTAAAGATGGGGGGAGGTATTAATCATGCAAAGCATATATTATGCCTTGCAAATAATCTTTGATGTGCCCCTAAAAGGCAGAAATGTAGGTAAGTGAAAGTAATTCTATATATTCCCAATTAGAGGATTTGAACACATTAATTACATAGGATGCTACTAAACCATGTTAAAGACATGCACCTGTCTGTGCACACATAAACATAATTGCCATTTGGAAACTAATTAAATATGTCTATGAATCTTTAAAAAAATGTCAGTGTCGGTAATAGAGAACATGACGGTTTGTAGGTAGAATATGTCTGAATTCATTATTGTAATAACTTGGTGGAAACTCTGGCACAGCCTAGAAAAGTAGATAGAAATAGATGACCGTGTCAAAGTTCTTCCCAGTGTTAGAATCCAAAACGATCCAGTGATAAGCAGGACAGTCTCTCTATAGATTAAATTATTTTTCTGGAGAAAAATCCATCTTTATTTTCTGGCTTTCTGATTTTTCATTCTGGTACTTTCTGTTCAGCCTAGTTCTAGACTCTTGCACAGTCCATTAGAGGTGGTAAGTAGCAACCATTCTCAGGTAACTTTGTTGGGTTTTCATGGTATTCATGTGGGTGAAGGTGAGTACCCTATTGGTGGCAGCAGGCTTGAGACTCAAGCCTGTCTTGTCTCAGTTGGCTCACTTGGAGGCATTTCTTTCATCTGACCATGATCTTCTAGTTCCTGGTGGTTAGGAGTATAGTGCCTATATAGAGTCAATATACTGATAAGATTTTTTTTTCATTTTCTATGATCTGTGGCCCCTTGCAGCTTAGGGAATTATACCCAATTGTTCACATTCTCAACCAGTTAAGCAGGAGTCCTTCTCTAAAAGTTGGACTCCTATAAGTAGTTGTGTATATTTATTTACTTTTCAATTTTTTTACTTTACAATACTGTATTGGTTTTGCCATACATTGACAAGAATCTGCCATGGGTGTACATGTGTTCCCCATCCAGAATCCCCCCTCCCACCTCTCTCCCCATCAGTGGTTCACTGGGATGATTAGATCATTTTTGACCAATTTGCTTCCTGGCTGTAAATAGAGTTTGCGTCATGACCCTTTGAGCCTCTGATAAGCAGTTATTCTGAAATAGCCATTACAAGATGCTAGTCTTGATTGCTCAGAAGGCTTAATGGGTACCAGTATTTAAAATTTGATCATCTCTCCCTCTGTTTATCTGAGGCTGTTTGAAGGTTTCTTTGGGGGGGGTGCTATTTAAAAATTTTCTTTCCATTTCTCTCAACTTTGCATGAAGAAACAGGGAAATATGCTTTATCCTAATGAGTTTCATGTTAATGAGAGATACATTAAAAGTCTTTTTGCAAGTTGCACTTGGTAAGTGATTCAAGAGTAAGCTTCAAACTAAGTGCCTAAAGGTTTTTCCCACCATTTTGTATATACCATACACTTAATTACAGGGGTAGGTCAAAATTAGAAAATTGTCAACGGAAAACAGTTACATGGAATCCTGAGAACTAGAGTATATTATTCAGCATCAAAGAGAACCTAGATGGGTTATGGTAAGAAAAGAATTGCAGTATTATTTTTGGTAAATAGTAAGGCATCTTTGTCAGATTTCCCTGGAGATTGAAGCCTGTAAGGTATTGCATCAAAGAATACTAGTGCTCAAGGAATAAATACCATTAAAAGTTGCAAGTGCAGCCTGGATATTACATGATTAAAAGGAACCTAAGGAGTTAGGCTGTGAAGAGGGAAGAATCAGGAGGTAGATTGTACACTTGACCTGGGTGCACACTAGCTCTGTTTCTTCATGAGTTAAATAAGTGGTTGCTAAGGTATCATAGGGGCTTCCCTGGTGGCTCAGTGGCAAAGAACCGCCTTCCAATGCAAGAGATGCACATTTGATCCCTGGGTTGGGAAGATCCCCTGGAGGAGGGTATAGGCAGCCCAGTCTAGTATTCTTGCCTGGAGAATCCCATGGACAGAGGAACCTGGCAGGTCACACACAATCCATGGAGGCACAAAAGAGTCAGATGAAACTTAGCGACTAAACAACACCAACATGTTTTACATGGAGAAAGCTAGTAATTGTTACTGAGCCACCCACCTGATTTCATCCAGTTCTCATTAAATATTCAGTGAACATTCACTTTATATCAGGCACTGCACAGGCAGCTTGGGGATACAGAGATAATGTTTCAGACCTTAAAGAAACTCCGTGTCAAGTGGGCAAACTCGTTAAGTCAGCGGGCAGTTCCAACACATGGCACAGTCAGTGCTCAGATGCACAGGGTGAAGTGTACGCACACAGAAACAACCCAAATCAGGGTGGTGTGGAGTCAGTAAAGGGCTTCTTTGTGAAATGAAATTTACTGAAATCGGAGGACAGGTTGGAAAGTTAAGCCAGGAGTAAGGGGCCAGGGCCATTGATCTGGGCATGAAAAAGTCAATGGGGGAGCTTCCTGAAGCTTCATTGTGGCTGGAACAGAGAATTTGAGGCAGAGTGGTAAGACGAGCAATATGGCCGAGGCAGGCCTACAGCGCCATGTTAGAGGTTTGAGAGGCCTCTGAAGGGTTTTAAACGAGATCAAAGTTAAATGCTTGAAGTGTGGAAGGACAGACAGGATTGCGCACGACTTCAGGAGCCTCTCTCAACTTGCCTGGTAACCAACGAGCAGGAGGGACTGGGCCCACATCCAACTTGCAGAGGCTCTGCTGCCCATGGTCCAAATCCGGCTTCCCACAAGGTCACAGGTGGTAGCAGCCTGTGTTCCAGACAGCTCCCCTGACAGCTGGCATTTAAGCCCTGGTTTGAACTTCTGCTTGCAAGGCCACCAGAGTCAATGCTGCCCTACTAAACGGTAACTCCCAGGGAAGATTTTCCCTGGACCCCAGCCCCAAGGATGCAGGCTGCAGGGCCCCAGCCTTTGTCTGTGGCTCTCCTGGGAGCCTGGGCGTCCTTGAGCCTCTTCTTCCTGAGCCTTGCTGGTAAGTTTCCCTCATTAAAACCTTTTCCTTTTCCATGCCAGTATGCCGTTTACCTTTATCCACTGAGGCACAGATTGTGTCCCACAGGAGGCAAGCTCTACTTCTTCCAGCTCTGCCATTTGGGAAACCGCAAAAGGGCTCAACTAAGCCATACCAGGGCTGTGTGACACCCCTCCTAGGTAAGGCTGGTGGTGGGAGACCTGGCTGAGCTGAAATCACTGGTGATGTGCAATTTCAGGGCTTGTCTGGGCCCACGCCTGTTGCTACAAAGACCATGGAAAGCCCTCCATGGAGGGCAAACTGAGACTGATTCTTTGGCATTCCCTACAAGTCAGCCAGCACTGGCTGTGAGTCCTAAGGAAAAAGAAGTTGAGAGAAAAGAGTCCTTGGTCTGAAGTGCTGTTGGAGCAGTAGATGCAACCTATCCTTGGATTTGAGACCTGTTGTCCAGGAGCTTGTGGAGAGGGTTGGGGGTTGAGGTCCAGAGAGAGGCTTCGTCGCACAGGAAATTGAAGTCCCTGTAGTAGTCACAGAAGTCTGTTGAGTCTTGAACTACTTACATGATGAAGAAGCTACACCCAGGAAGTAAGTGGCAATGGATGGCCAGCGTTGGAGCTTTACCACTAGATTCCCTTTTGCCAAGTGAATTGGCTGATTCAGCCAAGCACGTGTTCCTGCCCTGGGCTTAGAATCAGATGCTCGCAGGGAAATCAGATTCACATACCACAAAGAGGAGACTTCCCTACTGAGTTCGCAGGTGCTTCAAGACACCTGGGCCTTATAGACGGATTGTACGAATATCCTGGGCCTCAAGAGTTAACTCATGGGCAAAGGACCTTAATTCAGAGAAGGCTGAAGAAGCGGATGGGATCTTATACAAGGAGGACATCCTTCTAATTTTGCTCCTTCTACCAAGAGTAAGGGATGGGATGATCCCTTGATGCTAATTTAGGCCCCACCCAAAGGAGTAAGAGGAAATAAGGGGGCTGTAAATTATCCCAGGTCTCAGCAGAAGTGAAAAGGCCCAGACCAACACTGCAGGCTTACTGCAGTGCTCTTAGGGCGCTGGTCCTCAAAGGGATCCCTAAGGAAGGAGGTGGATGGGGAGAGCCAAGAGCATGGATCAATATAACCCAAATCACCCTAAAGGATGTAGAGAGAAGATAGGGGTGTAGGAAACAAAAAGGACTGATAATTGAGCAGGCATTAAGGTGAGCCCTGCAGAGAGATGACACAAGGTGGTGGATGTTGGAGGCCACGAGTATTTCCCACTGCCTGGCCAGGAAGTCTCCACAGCCTGTTGTGTACTTGGAGAAGGGTGCAGAGGAGGAAGCTGAGTACTTAGCCACATATTTATGCTGCTAGAATGAGACTCCCCAGGCCCACAGGCCTCTGCATGATCTAGGGGACTTGAGTTTTCTGGCCCGACTGCTAGAGGGCCGTTCAGTCCAGATTTGAGTCCCTTCCAAAGCAAACTTGGCCCTGGGCCCAGTCCTCTGCCCTCTTCAGAGGGATGGCTGACTTTTGCCTTTGTCCATGTGGCCTGGAACATAGGTGCGTGGAGAATTCTGCAGACCCAGGAATTGTCATTCTTGGACCAGATGGGTCCACAGTAAGTTTCCCTGGCCAGATTTGGGACTGGTTTTACTTACACCAAAGACACTTGGCACCAATGCTGCAGAGGCCTTTGGCCCCTTTGAAGGGACAATGCTCAGGGTCCCTTCAACTGACTGCAGGACTGGCACAGACATGCCAAGTTCCCTCAGCCCATCAGAGTACACTCATCTGCTGGGTGGGTTTGGGCACCGCCATCCCTCCTGGTGACTTCAGGGCCTCTTGAATTTCCAAAGCCTGCCAGGATTACACCATTGAAACAGTATCAAGTACCAGTTGGTGACCGAGAAGGCTTATTTTATTGCCAGGAGGGAGTGGTAGCTCCCAGCCTGGGTAGGCAGTCAGTTAAATCCAGTGTCTGACTGCAGATCATTGTGGCTTTAATAGTGGCCACCTGGTCACTCAAAGCACCTGATATACCAGCAGGTGACTCAACTGACTGCCTCTATCACTGGTGCTCGGTGTGTGGCCAGCAGTTGCACTGTCCAGGCCCTCAGCCACCATCCACATGTGGCTGCTGACCACTCAAAGGCTCTGAATGTACAGTTCTCAGTGTAGAATGCACAATGGATTTTGAAGACTTAGTTTTGATAAAAGAATGAAAAATACTTGTTTTTTATATTTAAATACTGGAATATTACTATTTTGGATCTATTTTGGGTTAACTGAACCATGTTACTAAAATGAGTTAGACCTGTCTCTTTTTACCTTTTTTTTTTTTTTAAAAAAAAATATATAGTGAATAATAGGAAATGTAAAATTACATGTGGGGCTCACATTACATGACTCTTGGACAGAATTGCCCCAGACATTGCTCATGTTCCCTGCTCTTGATTTCTCCAGGAATTAAAAAGTTGTTTTCACTTGGCAGGGCATGAGCCTCACCTTAAAAAACTCAAGCATATTGAACTTCCCCAGCAATACTTAATAACTGCAAATAGTCCATTAAAGCCCATTGTCTTCCACCCAGCCCCCAGAGAAAAGTTTTCTCCCTAATGCAAGCTCTCTAAGCACAGCTGTCCACGTTGGCAGGGCCTTGAATGGTGATAGAAGTCAGAGTGAGACCACTGGAGTATGTATCTTTGGGGCTATATGAGCAGCAGCCCAAAGAGATATTCCAGAACCTCATAAGGAAAGCAGCAAGGAACTTCCCTGGTGGGCCAGTGGTTAAGACTGCACTTCCAATGCCATGAGCCCAGGTTTGATCCCTAGTCAGGCACTAAGACCCCACATGCCTCGGGGAGCTGCTAAAAAGGGGGGGGGGAAAGAAGAAAAACAGACCTTGCAGACACTACACAGAAGGAGCCCTCTTTGGGTATTAGAGGCAGCACTTCCTGCACATAGGAATGCTATTCAGGAATATATAAATCACAAGTTGTTGTTGTGTAGTCACTAAATCATGTCCGACTCTTTAGCAACCCCATGAAGTGTAACCTGCCATGGGATTTCCTAGGCAAGAATACTGGAGTGGGTTGCCATTCCCTTCTCCAGGGGATTTTCCCAACCCAGGGATCGAACCCGGGTCTCCTGCATGTTCTTCATGGGCAGTTGATTCTTTACCACTGAGTCACCTGGGAAGCAGATAAATTCGACCACGGGCTGCAGCAGTAAGAAGCCACAGAAATAATACCTGCCTCTCCCCACCCCCAGCTCATTCTGATCCCATGGAGTTTTCATTATCTGTGACAAGTCTCACATCTGATGTCTCTGACAACAAGACTCTGCCAATATTGGGGGTGGGTCGTCTCACTACTACTGAATGGTGCAGGCACTTTGAATGACAATTATTGGCCCTGGCGAATGGGAAAAGTGTGACTCTCAGATCCAACATTCCCATCCTACAGTGAGTTGTTACCGAACTGAATTCCATCACATGAGTGGATCTCTGATGGTCCAGTTGGGAAAACAGAAATCACACCCCAGTGATTTTAACAGAATTTAATGAAGAGATAGGTTAATCCAATCTTAAGGGACTGAAAATGCAAAACTTGAGTTCTGCAAGAAACATTGACTGTCTGAGGCCTGGGCAAACAATGGGAGGAGGCTGGGATGATGAGCAGCCAAAAGCTCAAAAGCAAGACTTGCAGAGTTAAAAACCCAGCCCTCTAGGAAAGGAGCACTATTGGTCAGTAGTGATACCCTGGTAACATGTGGGAAGTTAGACCACTGAGGATGGGGTGCCAGCCAACACTCTGGTGCTGGCATGTCCGAGACATGATGATGCTGATTCTGAGGGGGGGGGGGAGCCAGAAAGTGAAACCTGGAAATTGGATTCAGCAGTTGCTACTGGACCCAAGTATTCCTGCCAGAATGAAGAACCATGGTCTTCTAGTCTCCCTCTAGAGCCTCTTATCAGCGGAATCTAACAGGCAGCACTGGCAAAGGAGAAATGAGGTGTGCAGAATGCCAGCTCCAGCCTCACAGAGCAAAGTGTAGAAGAATGGTTTGGAACTGGAATAAACAATTGACAAAGTGCAGCAAGCTGGAAAAATTGCAAAACGGAAATGGTACATCCAAATGGTCAACCCAACTGTTAGAATAGGTGACTACCCACGCAGTAGGTACTGTGATGGTCCTGTTGCCTGCCTTGCCTTAGCTACTGGCTTAATGTGGGCCTCAACTTTGAGACTTGGTACCAAACACAGAAGCCTGTTTCACTGATGGGTTAGCAATTTTCAGTGGGATACTGCTAAGCCATTTGTTACATAAGGTTAAATGCTGACAACCCCTGGCATTGACTAATCTGCACATTGGGTGGAAGTGGAGTGCTTTTTGGGTAGTAAAGCATTAAAATATCCCTTTACATAGACTCATGGGCTGCTGCCTCACTCTTTAGACAGGAGTCAGGTCATTGAGTCACCCAAAACTATTAAAGTTATACCCTGTAGAAACAAATACAACTCACTCACAAGCCCAGTTAATAAGTCACATATATATTTGTCTCCTGGAAAAGACCACATCCTGAGAAAAGCAAAGCACCTGCAATGAGAAAATCAACTGGACCTCTGAGCCATCTTATCCATGGCACTTACTGGATCTATATCCCATTGTGCTTGATTATTGACTGGAAGTAGTCTATAGGAAATATGACCTTGGCACAGACTCAGTGGAGGATCGTAAAGACAGTGCATGAGACTGTAAGGCGGTCATGCTCTAGACAACAGATTGAAGTGGCATGCTTGTGTGGCTGCCACACTGCACAATAATCATTTCCCTCCTTTATGGACCAACAATGACCATGGCGAGTGGCTGGGAAGATTTTAATGCATGGATAACAGAAATGTGGATGAACACAAATATGGAATGGCTTCTTGTGTCTTTTCCCACTGGGAAGACAACTCTGATGTTGGGTTAGCCACTCACTTCCCCTGAAAATTGGGGGATATTTCTTTTAAAACACATCTGAAGAGATTGCTTTGGGTAAAAGAATTGTTAACCCTGGGTCTCTGTGCAGTTTTTCTTTCCAGGATGTAAAGTTAGGTCTGGTTAATTCTTGCCTGGAGAATTCCACAGACAGAGGAGCCTGGCCGGCTATGGTCCATAGGGTCACAAAGAGTCAGACACGACTGAAGCAACTTAGCACATATGCACAATGGACCATAGCCCACCAGGCTCCTCTGTCCATGGGATTCTCCAGGCAAGAATACTGGAGTGGGTCGCCATGCCTTCCTCCAGGGGATCTTCCCAACGGGATCAAACCCATGTTTCTTATGTCTCATGCATTGGCAGGCGGGTTCTTTCCCACTAGTGCCACCTGGTAAGCCCTACAGCCTAGAGTCCATGGGGTTGAAACTATATATATATATATATAAATTTATTTATTTGACTGCACGTGGTCTTAGTTGTGGCATGTGGGGTCTTTGTTGTATCATGCAGGATCTTTCATTGTGGCACATGGACTCTCTAGTTGTGGCACACCAACTCAGTAGTTGTGGCGCACGGCCTTAGTTGCCTCATGGTACATAGGATCTTAGTTTCCCAACCAGGAACTGAACCCACATCCCCTGCATTGTAAGGCAATTCTTAAACACTGGGCCACCAGGGAAGTCCAGTTCATTCTTGAGGGTAGCTCAAGGGCCCCACATGAACAGATTCAAACCTGTGAAGCCAGTAGAGCACTAAAGAGGACATAACCTCTCCGTTTTCCTAATCCAATTATGAACAGACTGTACCAGTCTGGGGCAGTGACAATAGTACCAACTATCACAAAGCTAGATCTGTCACCCCCAGTTTCATTTGTCTATAAAGGATCTTACCAGCATTCCACTATCAGACAATATCTCAGGTGTCACTTCTCCCAGACAGTGGCCTCAGCCACTGTTTTCCTTCACCTTCCACACTCATGCATCCTCACCCCATGATGCCCATGCTAAATAGATGCAGGTCACCTTGGAACCAACTCAAAGCAACATTATGTGCTTCCCACCCACTTCCAGGACTAGATTTTCTGGGTGCTAAGACAGCCTCCCTTGCCTCCACTGCCTTCCACTTGGAGACAGGGTGACCCACTTTGTGCAGGTAGCACACAGTTCACTTCAGTCACTCAGTCGTGTCCAACTCCGTGACCTCATGGGCTGAAGCATGGCAGGCTTCCCTGTCCATCACCACCTCCTGGAGCTCGCTCAGACTCATGACCGTCAAGTCGGTGATGCCATCCAACCATCTCATCCTCTGTTGTCCCCTTATCCTCCTGCTTCCAGTCTTGCCCAGCATCAGGGTCTTTTCCAGTGAGTCAGTTCTTCACATCAGGTGGCCAAAGTAGCACACAACTCTTCAGTAATCAAAGATCCAGTGGGCATAGGCTAGATATGCCCAGTCTCTGGTGCCATCAGCAGGCTGACCTTGGGGGTGATAGAGATGCAGTGCATCACCATTTTACATGCATTTCCCTCCATCAAAAGGTGTTTCTAAGGCTCATCTGGGAGATTACCAAAGAGATAGCTGAGAGTTACACTAGCAAAGATACTCTCGACTCCCTACCTCTTATTGTCTTGGATATCTGCATAGCTTTGGGTTATTACTGACTAGGCAGTGAGTACTGTGGTCAGCTTCTGGCCAGATAGCTCACTGCAAGCTATAGGAGCTAGCTACGTGACTCTAAACCACTCCCCATCTCAGCCCTGGGATATTTTTCTCATGACTTAGCCTGGAGTCTGTGACTAGAAGTTTTCAAAAACTCTACAGTTGAACTTTGTACTTTTTGTACAGATGAAATTTGTACTCTTATTTAGAACCCTCCTTGTTTTACAACATCTTCTTTGCCATCCTCACCAACTCCAGAAACCCTACTAAAAAATCCAGTCAATTTCTGTCACCAGAGGGAAGGTAGGTCTCACTGTGGAATGCTGACAGTATATGAGACCACGTATGTTATCTTACTAACACTTGGGCTTTTAAATTATCTCAATGAAACTTATTATTGTGCCCATTCTCCATGATATAGTGGTGTTTTCTGTAACTCACCTTCCAAAGATGGATTACAGGGGCAGGACTAGAGGCTGGGAGCCTAGGGTGTTGGAATAATGAGCCAGTGCAATGGCAGTGAGAATGAAGAAGGGTGGGATTGCTATGATATTTAGGACATAGAATTAGTGGGACTTGGTGCTTATTACTTGTGGGCAAAAGGATAGGGAAGAAACTAACGTTATGATTCACAAATTTGTACCTTGAGTTATAGTTTTCTTTTAGAGGAAAGGAGATTTATTCACTCAACTAATGTTTATTAAACATATACCATGAGTCAGGCAGTGAATTTGATGCTGGGGATACAGAATAAAAAGACATTGGCACACAGAAAAATTAGCAAAAAGGTAATTACAGGTACAAATAGATAGGTACTTCTTCACATGAAGCACTGAGAAAGGCAGAGCACACTACAGTAGTGTTCCAGCTAAAAAAACTTAATAAACTGAATCTAACCATGTGGAAGCATCACACATGCTAAAAAAATGGACATTTTACAAAATAAATGGCTTGTGCTCTTCATACCTATCAAGGTTATGAAAGACAATACTGAGGAACTGTCTTCCAGTCAAATGATATGAGGAAGATATGATAGTTAAATGCAATATGTAATCAGGGATTTGCCTCTTGGACCAGAAAATCTTGTTGTCTTTTGTTATAAGGGACATTACTGGGAACTTTGGCTATAAACAAAGTAGATTACCTGGTGGCTCAGACAGTAAAGCGTCTGCCTGCAATGTGGGAGACCTGGGTTTGATCCCTGGGTCGGGAAGATCCCCTGGAGAAGGAAATGGCAACCCACTCCAGTATTATTGCTTGGAAAATTCCATGGACCAAGGAGCCTGGTGGGTTGCAATACATGGGGTCACAAAGAGCCAGACATGACTGAGCAACTGAGTGCACACACACACATACACACACACACAATAATAGTGCTTACCTTATAGAAATGGTATGAGAGCAAAATTAGTGAGCATATATAAAGGCCTTAGACCCGTGTCTGGCATGTATGTATAACTGATGTTGGCTGTATTTAAGCTATTCTGCTTATTCCCTGTAAATACAGAGAGAAATGGGATGTGGTTCCCTTGTTCAAGTTGCCACAGTCCAGTGGAAGAAATTAGAAGGTTAACAGATAATAATAAATTCATGTGATGAGTGTCCTGCTAGGGATTTGAACTGAGTGCAACTGAGGCTGGGGCAATGAATTCTGCAGAAGGAAGTCAGAAGTTTCATAGAGGACTTCCCTGGTGGTCCAGTGGCTAAGACACTCCAAATGCAGAGGGCATGAGTCCCTAAGAGTTTGAATGCCACAACTAAAGATCCTACATGCCACAGCTAAGACCTGGCACAGCCAAATAAATAAATAAATAAAATTTTAAAAGAAGAAGTTTCATAGAGAGATCTGGTCAGAACTGGGTCACAAGGAGTGAACAGGAGTTTGATGAAATACACTTTTGCCAGGACAGGAACATCAGAAGTGTCAAAGCAAGGGTTCTGGAAAGGGCATCAAGTACTGTGGTGTAGTGTAGGTGATGCAGTCTCATTGGCAGACTCACCTGCCAGGTGTGTGTGGGCAGAGGGGCAGCTTAAATATCACCTGTAGCCTCAAAAAGGTCACGTAATCTCTCTGAATTTCTGTTTTCCCTAAAAGTGGAGATATTAACACTGACCTCAGGTCTGTAAGGAGGATGAATGAAATGTGCTTAGCAGAACGTCCAGCACACGACTTCTCCTCAGTAAAGGACAGCTGTTAGCCATGATGCTTGTGTTAAATGTTCCTAGGGCTCACCCAACTTCCTAAATCCTATTTCCTTACGAGCATGTGTCTCCCTCAAGTGACGCGTGGCTATATAACTTCCTTTGGCCAATGAGGTGAAAAGAGAAAGGCTATATGCCCTTCCTGAGTGCTTGCTTTCCTGACACAGCAATTTGGAAGCTCAAGTGGAGATGGTGGCATCACAAAGCAAGCCAGGTCTCCGTGATGACAATCAGCAGAATGTCCCTGTCAATCTGTGCTGGGCAGGTAGTATGAACAAGCACTCAACCTTTGTTGTTTTAAGACTCCAAGGTTGGCAGTTTATTCTCTTTAGCCACCTCATAAACTCTGAAGGGTTTGGGACTATTCTAGACACTTTGGTGTCCCATGCCAATTCCAAAAAGGGGAGAACAAATTCTCCACTCTCCCTCCTTTGTTGATGGGGTGGTAACATTGGATGGAGGGTTTGGAAGCTTCTGTGCTTAACAGACGAAATTCAACTCAATGTAAACAAAGAAAAGCTACCAAGAACATGTATGGCTACTTCAGTCCATTCTGTCCTGCAAGAGCTCCCAAACAGGGAATGCAGAAGGCAGTAAACATGGAGCAGATCTTTCTCTGAATTAACTGTGAATTCTGTTCTTCCCATTCAAGCACCAGTGGATTAGTGATGTTATAACCTAACCTGATAGGAAACTACAAAAAGGGGATCTAACCTGGTCTGAGAGTTAGAATAGTTCTCCTGAAGAAGTATGGACAAAGATGATGACACACAAACATACACACACACACTGGAATGTTATTCAGCCATAAGGAAAAAGAAAATCTGCCATTTGTGATAACATGAATGGAACTTGAGGACATTATGCTGCTGCTGCTGCTGCTAAGTCGCTTCAGTCATGTCTGACTCTGTGCGACCCTGTGAACAGCAGCCCACCAGGTCCCTCTGTCCATGGGATTCTCTTGACAAGAATACTGGAGTGGGTTGTCATTTCCTTCTCCTGAGGACATTATACTAAGTTAAATAAGGCAAATACTATGTGGTATCACTTATATGTGGAATCACACACAAAAAAAAGAAACTCAGAAACAGAGAGTAGAGGGCTGGTGAGCTGGTGGGCAGGGGAAACCAGGAGATGTTGGTAAAGGGTACAGACTTTCAATCGTAAGATGGATAAGGTCTGAGGATCTAACATATAGCATGGTGACTACAGTCGCTAACAT
This sequence comes from Antilocapra americana, assembly GCA_007570785.1. Lineage (NCBI taxonomy): Eukaryota > Metazoa > Chordata > Mammalia > Artiodactyla > Antilocapridae > Antilocapra > Antilocapra americana. Next base: position 642,562 of record ML662926.1, read on the forward strand.
TATATTGTGTAACTGAAATGTCATAAGAATAGAACTTAAAATTTCTCACCAAAAAAATAGAGAGAGAGATATGTGAGGTGATAGATGTGTTAATTAACTCAATGGTAGGAATCTGTTCACAATATATGTGTATATCAAATCATAACATGTACACTTTAAGTATCTTACAATTTTATTTGTCAATTATAGCACAAAAAAATACCTGGAGGAAAAAGTTGACTTACTAAAACGATGAAATCACCTATTGAAAAACTAGTTATGACACCACCTCCGAGAAAGCACACTGTGAATCTGGGGTGCTGTCTGGCAGAATGTGTGCTGCATTCCGAACCAGGGCACTGTGTTCCCCAGACTCAAAATACATGGGGCTAAGGACTAAGGGATGATGGTGAGAATGATGCCTAATGACATGCTAGTACAAATGTTTGCACTTTGCTTCTCATTCTCTGATTTCTGCTATTTTTGAAGTTTATTATTCAAGAGAGAAATATCTCTTTCAGGGAACACAACAGTGGTTTCACAGAATTAGAAGCTGAAATTGCCACCTTATGCCACTAGGCAGATACACCCAAAAATAAATAAATAAATAAAAAGAACTACTGTGTCAGCTAAGGTTATTGATCCTGATCATCATTAAGTACTACCTATTAATACATTGCAGAAGCAAGCAATTTGTTTCCACTTCCCTGCATCACAAGGCAAGCCAAGTCTCAGTGATCCTTTATGTTATTTTCATCATAACAGTGAATGACAGGAGAGATGTCATTCATATCTAAAAGTGGAACTTTTGTGTCACAGACAATGTGAATATTTAACCTTTCAAGATGCTGTCAAATTATTGTCTTAAGTGGTTGTACCCTTTTGCACCTTCACCAGCAATGATTGAGTTCATATTTCTGTACATTCTTGTGAATATTTATTAATTTTTGCCAATATGATGAGCATAAATTATCTCATTGTTGATTAATTTGCATTCCCCTGATTACTTGTCTATAGTGATATTTTTTAAAGTGTCAATTCTCAATTTTCCACAAGAATGATAGTTACATTCTGAGCAGTGGTATGTACCATCTCGTGAAGCACTTCTTGTATTCATGCCCATGCAACAGGTTTTTCTTCCTAATTACATCTGGGTTGGCTACTATCAAATTTTGTTTTTGTTGAGTCACCCAGTTATCTCTGACTCTTTGCGACCCCATGGAGTGCAGCATGTCAGGCCTCCCTGTCCCTCACCATCTCCCGGAGTTTGCCCAAGTTCACGTCCATTCCATCAGTGATGCCATCCAGGCATCTCATCCTCTGATGTCCTCTTCTCCTTCTGCTCTCAATATTTCCCAGCATCAGGGTCTTTTCCAGTGAGTCAGCTGTTTGAATCAGGTGACCAAAATACTGGGGCTTCAGCTTCAGCATGAGTCCTTCCAATGAATATTCAGGGTTGATTTCCTTTAAGATTGACTGGTTTGATTTCCTTGCTGTCCAAAGGACTCTCACGAGTCTTCTCCAGCACGACAGTTCGAAGGCATCAACTCTTTGGCATTCTGCCTTCTTTGTAGTTCAGCTCTCACAACTGTATGTGACCACTGGGAAGACCATAACCTTGACTATATGGACCTTTGTTGGCAGAGTGAAGTCTCTGCTTTTCAACGCACTGCCTAGGTTTGTCATAGCTTTCCTGCAATTGTGTTCTGATTTCATGGTTGCAGTCACCATCCACAGTGATTTTAGAGCCCAGGAAGAAAAACTTTGAAATTTAGTTCCCTTAAAAATACAGGTTGAAAGAGAAAACCCAGTGCAGGATTTAAATCTCCATCTGATAGTCTACAAGGTGGATACTTCACATGGCTTTTAATGCCACTGCCCCCACAATCTTGAATTAGTTTTTTTGTAAAACAGGAAGTGCCTAGGCTCAATCTTAGAGATTTCATCCTCCTGAGTTTTTGTTAATAACGCAGATTTCTAGCAGCATAATGTGAATTGCTCACGAGTATTGCACCAGTACAGAACTGCCATGCCTTGCCTGTTGACAGCAACATCAAATGCTGCAATCAAGTACAAGTCACAGCGAGCCAGAGCTGAAAGACTCTACACAACCAGGATGTTCACAGCCCATAATTTGCAGAAAGGAAAACTAAAGCTCAGAGAGCACAACCTGTGATGTGGCAGAGAGCTGAGTTCCTAATTGTGTGCTCTAGCTTAGTCCATGAGAGATCAGGGTGGCTGTGTGTGCCTGGTCAGAGGCTCATTTTCCATGGATTCTATGACACGAACGAGGTTGCTGTTGGAAAACAATTTTGTTCATGAGTCTCTTGAGTGTCTGCATGTCTTGGGGAGGTTTTGTCCTTTGTCCTTAACCCAGCAGTCTTGTATCTTCTGCCAGCATTTATGAAACTATGGCAGTCTGCCTTGTTACTCAGAAGTACAATAAAATCTCAGACACTTTTCTCAGACACTTCAACTCACAGTTGAAGACAGTAATTTCAAAAGTTGTTAATACAGTTGTCCTCTGGTCAAATTAGTTTTGGAAAAGTTGAGGTCAAAAAAAGAAAAAGAGAGAGACATGTGTACCTCAATGTTCATCGCTGCACTGTTTACAATAGCCAGGACATAGAAGCAACCTAGATGTCCATCAACAGACGAATGGATAAGGAAGCTGTCGTACATATACACAATGGAATATTACTCAGCCATAAAAAAGAATGCATTTGAATCAGTTCTACTGAGGTGGACAAAACTGGAGCCTATTATACAGAGTGAAGTAAGCCAGAAGGAAAAACAACAATGCAGTATATTAATGCATATATATGGAATTTAGAAAGATGGTAATGATAACCCTGTATGCAAGACAGCAAAAGAGACATAGATCTATAGAACAGTCTTTTAAACTCTATGGGGGAGGGCAAGGGTGGGATGATATGGGAGAATGGCTTTGAAACATGTAAATTATCATATATGAAATGAATCACCAGCCCAGGTCTGATGCATGATACAGGGTGCTCAGGGCTGGTGCACCGGGATGACCCAGAGGGTTGGAATCGGGAGGGAGGTGGGAGGGGGGTTCTGGAAGGGGAATACATGAATACCCATGGCAGGCAAAACCAACACGATAATGTAAAGGGAAAAATAAATAAATAAATAGGAAAAAAAAGATAAAGGGAAAGAAAGCAGCACCTTTTTCTGTCAGCTTCTTTAATAAACTATAGAGCATTATGAATTGCTCCTAGATGTGGAGGGTGAGGTGGAGTATGCAACATTTCAAGAATTATTTACGTAGGAAAAATTCCTTCCTCCTCTCCACTATAGAATGCTTATTAACATTGGAAAGAACAACAAGAACAATAGAATACGATTAGTAGAAAACCATTTGGAAAGTCAGAGTGAAATTTAGTAAGAAAAAAGATGGAAATGGAGTTGAAGGAGGTCGTTTTCACATCACTTGAAAACTAGACCGAGGTAGTTGAACAAGCACTCCAGCATTACCTACAGGATGCTTTTCCAGACGTGCCCAAACCAAGTGAGTTAATGGGATTTTGCCCAAGAGTCAGATTTTAGAATCAGCAGGGAACTTTCAGACGATGTTAACTCTCTCATTTTACACATGCAGCACTGAGGCACAGGAGAAGGCAGGCACTTAGGACCACCTAATTAATTAGTGACAAATGATAGGAATCAAACTGAAGGGTTTTGAGTCTATTTTTTGTGTTCTTCACACACTTCCCGGAGAAGGCAATGGCAACCCACTCCAGTACTCATGCCTGGAACATCCCATGGATGGAGGAGCCTGGTAGCCTGTAGTCCATGGGGTTGCTAGCAGTCGGACATGACTGAGTGACTTCACTTTCACTTTTCACTTTCATGCAATGGAGAAGGAAATGGCAACCCACTCCAGTACTCTCGCCTGGAGAATCCCAGGGACGAGGGAGCCTGGTGGTCTGCTTTCTATGTGGTCGCACAGAGTTGGACACGACTGAAGCGACGCAGCAGCAGCAGCAGCACACACTTTGTATTATCATATTGTCCCACTGTTTCATTTATTCATAACAACCTTAAGGTCTCTAAAGGCAAATATCATGTTGTTCCACTTAAAAGCTCCTACTGCAGGGTAGCAAGCACTTGAATATCTATCATAGTCCCGATGGTCACTCTTCCCATCCAGCGCTGCCCATAACGACTTTCTGCCATGACAGAGATGCTCGTTTTTTCCCCCTGTCTGATATGGTCACCAGAGCCGTGTGTGGCTACCAAACACTTGGTACGGGGCTACGGGGACTGAGGAAGCAATTTCTTAGTTCCGTTTAGTCTGAATTAATTAAAATTTACATTTAAAAAGCCACATTTATCTGGCGGTGCTGCAGTGACTAACTATGGTGACCACAGAGGTGTCAGAGGACTGACTTTGAAGCGGAATTAAGAGCCAAGCCTGATGTACAAATTCCAGCGAGACATTTTTATTGGTGTATGATGCCACTCGGCTACTGGCACAGGCCGGTGGGGCCCACTCATTCATTAGACAACATTTACCACACCTTAGAAGGGGCCTTGTGTGGGGTGCATGGGCACAAACAACCAGACGCGCCAAGCTGTTATGAGGGGGCGTGGCCTAGTCACGGCACGTAGGCTGCACGTGCCACGGGGGTGGCGGGATGTCACGTAAGCGTCACTGCAAGCGTCACTGCCCTGAGGTCTTCTGGGTCTTGGGCGGCCATCGGAGAAGGAGCACCTCAGCGTGGCAGCCACCCTGAGTTATGCCTACTGACGGGATGTCAACCCAAGGGAGGACCTGGTCGAGGACCCAGGCAAAGATCCGAGCATTGCGGCGGGCGCGCTCCAAGATGGTCAGTTTGGAAGGGGAGAACAGTGCGAGGAACCCAGCGCTGGGATTGAACCCTGAGGGTAGCATGGCGTCCGCGCCACAGTCTATAGGACAGGCATCTGTGCATGGCGTCCAGGGTGAGACATGCCAATCTACAGTAACGCTGTGGGTCAGGCAGCACTTTGGGCTGTTCCTGCTAGGTTTCTGGTTCCTCCTGCTGCTGTGCTTCTTCAACACGAATGCGGGTGAGTGACTCCTCAGAGTACAATGGGCAGGGGTTCCTCAGGGGAACTGGAGGGTGAGGGTGAGGGGAGGATGCCAAAGGGGGCGACCTCTGCACACAGTGTTGTGAAGGCCATCCATGCCTCCCTCAGAGTTGACCCTCTTATTGAGAGACAAATGGCTTCCCTTCTCCTCTCCCTTCAGAAGCACCTTCTGTCCCTTTCATCAGCTCAGAAAGCCCTTCCCTCCCCACTTGCCTGCCCAAAGCCCTATCCACCCTCACCACCCGCCATTTTAAAAAACAAAATGGAGGTGAAATTCTCAGAACATAAAATAAACTGGTCGTGAACAGTGTGGTGGCATTTAGATATTGAAATGTTGAGCAGCCAACACCTCTCTCTAGTTCCAAAATATTTTCCTTGCCCCGAATTCAAACCTATACCCACTAATAACTGCAGTTACTCCTCATTTTCCAGGCCCTGTCCCTATGGATTTGTTCTGGACTTTTACTATCAATGGGAACATGTAATACTTGCCCTTCCTTGTATATGGCTTGTTCTATTTGATGTAATGGTTTCAAGATTTTGGAACGTTGTAGCATATGTATCAGTATTTCATCCCTTTTTTATGGCTGAATACTATTCTGTAGTATTAATATACTCCATTTTGTTTGTCCATTTATCAGATTGCTGGGCTTTTGGGTTGCCATGTCCCACTCCAGTAATCTTTCCTGGACAATCACATGGACAGAGGAGCCTGACAGGCAATAGCCCTTAGGATTGCAAAGAGTCAGACACGACTGAAGCAACTTAGCACATAGCACAGTGCCACACTCCCTGGGAAGCCCATGACAGTGTATGAGGGTCCTTATTTAACCAGGATTTTTTACCATCTCCCTTATTTATGAGTGCCATCCTAGTGCAAGTGAAGTGGTATCTATCTTACTGTGGTTTTCAGTAGTATTTCCCTAATGACTAATGATACTGAGTAGCTTTTCATGTATTTTTGGATATTTGTATATGCTCTTTGCAGAAATATCTATTCAAATCATTTGACCATTTAAAAGTGGATTGTTTGTGGTTTTGTTACTAAGTTGTAAGAGTTCTTCATATATTCAGAATATGTGATTTTAAAATATTTTCTCTCATTCTGTAAGTTTTCTTTTCACTTTCTTTTAAAACAAATTTATGTATTTTTAATTGAAGGAGACTTTCCTTACAGTATTGTGTTGGTTTCTGCCATATATCAACATGAAGCATCCATAGGTATATATATGTCCCCTCTCTCTTGATCCTCCCTCCCTCTTCCCACCCCAAACCACCCCTCTAGGTTGAGTTCCCTAAGTCATACAGCAAATTCCCATTGGCTATATATTTTACATATGGTAAAATGTAATATGTATATGTTTCCATCGTACTCTCTCCATTTGTCCTACCCTCTCCTTCCTGCTCCCGCCCCCATATCGATAAGTCTCTTCTCTATATCTGAGTCTCCTTTGTTGCCCTGCAAATAGATTCATCAGTACCATCTTTCTAGATTCCAGATATATGCATTAGTGTATGATATTTATTTTTCTCTTTCTGACTTCACTCTGTATGATAGGCACTAGGTTCACCCACCTCATTAGAACTGACTCAAAACATGTTCCTTTTTATGACTGAGTAATATTCCATTTTATGTATGCATCACAGCTTCTTTATCCATTCATCTGTTTTATTTTAATAGTTTTGTGGTTTTAGTCCTTATATTTAGGTTGTTGACCCAGTTTGTATTAATTTTTGTTTGTGGTGTATGTTAGGGGTCTAACATTATTTTGCATGTGAATATCCAGTTATTTCAGTGCCATTTGTTGAAGAGACTATTCATTCCCCTTTGAATAGTCTCGGCACCCTTGCTGAAAATCGGTTGACCATAGACCTATGGGTTTATTGATGGACTCTTTAGTTCTGTTCTTGTGGTCTATGTGTCTGTTCCTATGCCAGTACCATACTGTCTTGATTACTATAGGTTTGTAGCAAGTTGACGGAGAAGGCAGTGGCACCCCACTCCAGTCCTCTGGCCAGGAAAATCCCATGGATGGAGGAGCCTGGTAGGCTGCAGTCCATGGGGTCACAAAGAGTCGGACACGACTGAGCGGCTTCACTTTCACTTTTCACTTTTGTGCATTGGAGAAGGAAATGGCAACCCACTCCAGTATTCTTGCCTGGAGAATCCCAGGGACGAGGGAGCCTGGTGGGCTGCTGTCTATGGGGTCGCACAGAGTCGAACACGACTGAAGCAACTTAGCAGCAGCAGCAGTAGCAAGTTTAGAAATTTGGACATATGATTCCTTCAGTTTTGTTCTTTCTTATATTGCTTTGAGTATTCAAGGCCTCTTATAATTCCATATAAATTTGAGGACTAGCTTTTCTATATATGAAAAAAGGTCACAAGTTTTGATAGAGATTGTATTGAATCTGTAGATCACACTGGGCAGTATTGCTATCATAATAATATTAAGTCTTTCAAGCTATGAACATGTCATGTCTTTCCATTAATGGATATCTTCTTTAATTTATTTCAGCAATGTTTTATAGTATTCATTACACAAGTCTTTAACCTCCTTAGTCAAATTTAGTCCTAGATATTTTATTCTTTGGGTGCTATTGTAAATGGAGTTGTTTTCTTAATTTCCTTTTTAGATTATTTATTGCTGGTATATAAAAGCACAACTTACTTTTGCATGTTGATCTTGTACCCTGTAACTTGGATGAATTGTATGAGCTCTAGTAAGTTTTGTTGTGAACTTTAAAAAATATTCTGCCTATAGAATTATTTTACCTGTGAAGAGAGATAGTTGTTTTTCCTTTACATTTTGGATGGCTTTTATTTCATTTTCTATTCTACTTGCTCTGACTAGAACTTTCAATACAGTGTTGAAAGGCAGTGGTATCCTTATCTTTCCCCTGATCTTAGAGGGAAGGCTTTTGGTTTTTTGATATTGATTATGATATTAGGTGTTGATTTTTCATAAATGCTCATTATCATATTGAGGAAAATCCTTCTATTCATAGTTTGGTGAGTGGTTTGATCATAAGAGTTGTTGGATTTTGCCAAATATTTTCTCTGTACCAATTGAGATGATCATCTGAGTTTTTTTTTCCTTCATTCTTTTAAGGTAGTGTGTTCCATTGATATTCTTATTTTGAACGATCCTTCAATTCTTGGGATTAAACCCCACTTGGTCATTTTGTATACTCTTTTTAATATGCAGTTGCATTTGATTTGCCAGTATTTTGTATCTATATTTATATGTGATATTGGGTTGTAGTTTTTTTTGTTTGTTTGTTTATCTTGTGGTATCTTTGTCTGGCTTTGTTATAAGGTTAATACTGGCATCATAGAATGAATTAAGACCTGTTTCCTCCTTTTCTGTTTTTGGAAGAGTTTGAGAGGATTAGTATTAGTTCTGTAAATATTCGATAGAAATCACCAATGAAGCCATCTGCTCCTGGACTTTTCTTTATAGGGAGGTTTTGATGAGTGTTTCAGTGTCTTTACTTATAATAGGTCTTCTCTGAAAGGTATTCTTTCCTAACTTCCTTTCACAAGCTACCAAATTCCCTCACCAGCTTGCACAAATGCCCTTCTTTCCCTCATGAATGACTTCCGTCCTTCATTTCTCCTAAGAACTTTTCATTATGTCCTATCACATAATATTATTACTAATCTCCCTCACTTCACTGTTCAAAGTGCTAACCTCCACACCAACTCTCTTAAAGCTCTTCCACCTCTACCCTCACCTTACTAACCCCCCTTACATAACCTATCAAATTCCTTTCTATATCACCTCCCTTCTCAAAGACCTTTCCTTGCTCACTTCTCACAAAAGTGGAAGTGAATGTGTTAGTAGCTCAGTCGTGTCTGACTCTCTGCGACCCCATGGACTGTAGCCCACCAGGCTCCTCTGTCCATAGGATTCTCCAGTCAAGAATACTGGAGTGGGTTGCCATGTCCTTCTCCAGGGTATCTTCCCAACCCAGGGATTGAACCCGGGTCTCCTGCATTGCAGGCAGATTCTTTACCACTGAGCCACCAGGGAAGCCCTTCCCTTTTTTTCATGGTTGCCATCCCTGCCTCCTCTAACCTCACAAATGACTTACCTTCTTTCCCTGTAAGGCCTCTTTCCCTCTAGTCCTTTCACAAAGTAGGAACTTCCCTCTCTCCACATAGTACTAAACTCCCTCACCTTTCTCAAAGAACTTTTCTCCTTTACATATGCTCACTCTCTCACCTCCCTCTTAAAATGCCTTCATTGTTCTTCTCACTTTAACCTACCTTCACACAGGGCTCCTCAGTCAAAATCTTTTCCTTCTCTTCTTATTTACCCTCCTTGAGACCTTTGCTCCCCCTCCCCTCCCCTAGATGCTTGTTTTGGCCCTCCAAAGGCCCCTAATCACCCCACTCACAGTTTTTTCTTCCCCTCACCACCCACAGGTACTCTCCTTCCTCAGAAGTCTTCTTTTCTTCCTTCTACTCAGTGCTCTTGTGGCCTCACTTTCCTCACTCAAAGTCTTTCCTACCTCCTCCTCCAGATGTTTCTTGCTATCCCCCCCAAATCCAGTACTTTGCCTTTCCCCACAGCCTCCTCTCTTAGCTCAAAGATACCATTGTCAAGAAAGGGCCTTCTCTACCATGCGTCTTTCAGTCTGCCCTCTCTCCCAACCCCCTCATTATGGTATTCTGTCTCCTCCTCTGCATAATGGACTTGGGTTTCCCACAGGATTCTTCCCTCCCTCCCTCCCTCAAGCTCCAGCTTCAAACCCAAAGACCTTCCATGATCCCCACCTCTAATCTCAGTGACTTCTCTCTCCCTGCCCTCCCCAGAGTCCTTCCATCTCTTCAACTCAGGTCCTCCACAGTCAAAAGGAGGCGGCAAAAATTGGCCAGAGGCATTGTAAGTAAATGGAGAAGGCAATGGCAACCCACTCCAGTAGTGTTGCCTGGAAAATCCCATGGACGGAGGAGCCTGGTAGGCTACAGTCCTTGGGGTCTCGAAGAGTCCGACATGACTGAGTGACTTCACTTTCACTTTTCACTTTCCTGCGTGGGAGAAGGAAATGGCAATCCACTCCCGTGTTCTTGCCTGGAGAATCCCAAGGATGGAGGAGCCTGGTAGGCTGCTGTCTGTGGGGATGCACAGAGTTGGACACTACTGAAGTGACTTAGTAACAGCAGCATTGTAAGTAAAAGGAACAGAGACCACTATATACTGTGTCATGGCTGCTTGGGGATAAAATTTAGTGTTAAATAAAGTATACGTTATACATTTTTTTATCAACTACTTTAAATAAGGTAGAAAATATGATTCCTGCTCTTTGCGGAATATTTTAAGATGCATTTTAAATGATCATTTACAAATCATATTACTTCTGATTATTCATATGTAATTTTTCCTACTATCCATCTAAAATACAAAGTATTTCTGAATTACTTTTAATGTATTTGTAAATGTTAGTTATAAGTAAAACTGAGAACTGTACAAACTGAGACCTTTTTCATTCTCTGAAAAAGTAATTTAGAAAACACAACTATATATTCTACACTTATATTTTTTAGTTCATGAGTTCTTCATTTTCTACTTCTGTTTTGAGTAGAACTCTTTGAAAAAGAGAATACTGTTATTCAGTGTGATTTCTTTATTTCCATGAGGACTTTTTCCTATATAGGTTTAACATGTTTTTTCTTAATCCATGATTCATTCTTTATGTTGTCAAATTTCCCAGATCCTCAAAAGGTAATATATGACTGGATGGATTAAATATCATTTTGCATTTAAAATGATTTAACTCAATTATGTGATGGGTTGACATGTATTTCCCCCTTCCCTGCAACAAAAAATGTTCTATTACATTTTTTGTACCAGTACCTCAGAATGTGACCTGATTTGGAGATAAGGTTTTTATAGAGGTAATCAAGTTAAAGTGAAGTGGGCCCTAATCCAGTATGAATGGTTTCATTATAAAAAGGAGAGATTTGAACACAGAGATAGACATTGATGGTAGAAAGACTATATGAATAGACACAGGGAGTAGACAGCCATCTATTAGCCAAGGAGAGGGGCTTTCTCTCACCGTTCTCAGAAAGAATCAACCCTGTTGACATCTTAATTTTGGACTTCTGGCCACCAGAATTGTTAAAACAATAAATTTCTGTTGGTTCAAGCCACCAACTTTATGGTGCTTTCTTACAATGACCCTAGCAATCTAAAACACACTGTTGTTGTTCATTCAGTTGCTAAGTCATGTCTGACTTTTAGTGACCCCATGAGCTACAGCATACCAGGATTCCCTGTTCTTCACTATCTTCTGAAGTTTGCTCAAATTCATGTCCATTTAGTTGGCGATGTTATCTCACCATTTCATCCCCTTCTGTCCTCTTCTCATTTGCCTTCAGTCTTTCCCAGCATCAGGGTCTTTTCCAATGAATTGGCTCTTTGCATCAGGTGGCCAGAGTATATTCAGGGTAAAATAAATAAAAATAATTTGGCTGTGCCCTTAGAGTATTGCAGTGAAAGCAGGGTACTTGGTCCCAGAGCTATAATTTCCCTTCTTCCTAGATAGACCCTTCTGAGTTCTCTTAGATTTGATGCCACCAGGGAGAAATTGAGGTTGAGGGATCTGAAGTAACTGCTGGGACAGCTCCAGGTGGTATTGACATTTTGACCTTGCTTTTCAGGTTGTTTTTATGCACAAGGCATATAAACTAGTGACATACAGGATGAAGAGACCAGTAGATCAGGACTGCGAATTTGATCCCATTTCCTCCACCAGTTCTCTAACTTATTGGGATAGTTCTTATTGTATGTCCTTTTGGGGGGAGATTAAAAAAGAAATAAAGATTGTCCAGTAGGTAACACATTCAGAATGGTTTAGCTCCATGGGGGCGGGGAACCTCTTGACTAGTTTCTATATTATTATACTTCATTTTTCTGTTATGCTTGGTGAGTGAATGAGGCAGTGCACCTCGATAGAAGGTCTGATTGATTGCCTTGTACCACACTAAGCACCAGCTTTGGTCTTGCTTTAACCATTTGTATATGTGGTATAGTTGGAGGAGCCCTGAACTAAGAGTTAGAAGACCTGAGTCCTCATGATTCTGCCACTGTCTTGCTATGTGACTTTTGATGAATTGTTTTACCTGTTTAGATTTCAGTTATCTTCTCTAAAAATTGAGATTTCACTAGACAGGTGTTTCTCCTGCCTGAGTCATTTGTATAACACCTTCATAATCTGTTATCTTAATGCTACCATTTATTCATATTGTCTTTAAATTGCCTCATTATTTATTTATTTATTTATTGTTTGTTTGTTTTTTTAAAAATTTTCTTTATTGTGTTGGTTTTGCCATACATTGACATGAAACCACCATGGGTTTACGTATGCTCCCCTTCCAGAACCCCCCTCCCTCCTCCCTCCTGATTTCCTCCCCCTGGGTCATCCCGGTACACCAGCTCCGAGCATCAAACCTGGGCTGGCAATTGATTTCACATATGATAATTAACATGTTTCAATGCAATTCTCCCATATCATTCCGCCCTTGCCCTCTTCCACAGAGTCCACGAGACTGTTCTATACATCTGCGTTTCCTTTGCTGTCTCATTGCCTCACTTTTTAATATAAACACATTTCTTTTAAAAGGAAACTAGCACTGTTATAAATGGAAAACTTGTCATATTTGTGATTAAGAGAATTATTTATAAAAATAAATATCCTGAAAACAAAGTAATGTTATTAAAGTTAGAAACAATTTAAAAAGTAAAAGACATATGATAAAACATTTATGGTTTTACACTGTAGTAAGCATTTTGTGTATGACTTCATGTAATACTTAGAATTCATCAAAGTGAATTCTATTTCCATTTTGCAGATGAGTAAACTGAGGCAAAGAGAAGTTTACTAATTTGCCCAAGTTCACTAGCTAGTACCTGGCAGAGTCAGAATGCAAATTCAGGTCTACTTGAGGCTGAGGCTCAGAAAAGACTGCAGCATAGGTAGACCCTCAAATAAAACACTAGCAAAATCCTCTTCAAGCTGATACCATTAGCTACTGTACATTCTGTCTCTTCACCTTTTAATCCAGTTCCTCATCTGAGATACTTCACTACAGAACAGGGCTGGCAGCATGATTTTCAAAATGAAAATGTAGGAGGGGTGCTCCCTTGTTCAAAATGTATTATGAATTTCAAGATGATGGCAGAATATTAAACCAAGTGTAGGATTGTTTTAAGAGCCACATTCTGTAGATTGCACAGGTCACATGCCCATGAAGCCCTCAGCTTTGAGTCTGTTTTTATTTTTTCCCTTTGAAATGTAGTTAGATTTTCAGTCTTTTTTTTTTTGGTAACAGGGAAATTAAAAAATAAAAATTCTTTGTGACAAGGAAACATAATTGGTTCTTTACCATTTCTTGTTGCCATTTAGGAATGCTGGTTCCTAATTTTTTATTTTCTGAGCTTAATGAGTGTACAGATGCAAATTAGAAGCATAGATGATGGAATTATTCTGCATATGAAAAACAATGGGGGAGGGGAAAGAGTCTGGGGCCTAATAAGGTGAAGAGGAAGCTCTGAAAAGACCTGGGCATTGGGTGATGGGAGATTCTGGAGAGAGAAAAGGACAGCTGCTTCCGAGAATGAAAGAACAGGGATATCAAAGGGGATTTTTATAAAGGTTCGCCATATGGTGAGTGATATCAAACCTTGTTTGGTGTCATGGTAGTTTTGCTATACTAGTCATGTATATTTTTTCTTCACTTTCATAATAAATACCTAAATAGTGAAAATTAAATACACCCATAAATATTAAGCTGTGTTCCACCTAAAATCAAATCATGTAATGCTGATGATACTTATACATACTTTGGGAAATAGTGCTTATGTTAATTTGAGAATAATTGTCTTTCAGAGTAGAGAAGAGAGTAGTGGTAGGGAGCAGATTAAACATGCTGGAGGCTTTTGGTTCAGGTTGCTGATGATGGGTGCTTGTCTGAGTAAATGTTTAATTGCCTCTTCCTTTTGTACCCATTGAAGTGACCAAAAGATCTGTAATAGTTGAAAACTCATAGAGCCAAGAAGGGTGCTATTTTTATTTATATGCCAGAAATTTGGAGGGATTTCTGAAAGATAGCGAAGCCAGACACTACTGAGAGAAGTTGCAGCAGACCTGTATTTCACTTCAGCTAAAGCCAAGTCTGTCTGGCAGGGTTTGGAGGCTAGAGCACCCTGAGTTGGAGATCAATCTGCATCCTGCAAGGACGCCACAGAGAGCACACACCTGCAGAAGATAACCTAGTATGGGGACTCAGGTCACTTTATGCTACTGCCAGCTGATACTTTTCTTCAGATGGCGTGTTGACAAGGGTAGTCAAGGTCACTGAGTGAACAAATGGCAATACAGAACACAAAGGTCCTGTCAAGGCTCCTTCCAACTGTAGCTCCTTTCCTGTATGTTGCAGAGCGATAAGCCCTCTAATCTGGCAAAGTATGGCTGGCAATATCAACCTAATTTATTGTTCCCTGGGCTTCCAAGCCCCTTATATGGCCAGTTTCTCCTAATCTTTTTTTTTAAGCCGAAATATCATCTCAGAGAGGTCAGCTCCTGTTTAACGTAGATCCTCTACCCTGTATTGAATTGATATTCACTTTCCTCATAGCACACATTGCAATTTATAGTTATTTAATTTTAGTTTACTTTTTTTTGTTTTCTCTACTATATCATAAGCTTCATGAGGGTAGGGATCTTATCTGATTTGTTCATTGATGTATTCCCCAAACCTCAAATATAATAGGCATTAGCTAAGCCAGAAGGGAAGCCCAAGAAAACTGGAGTTGGTAGCCTATCCCTTCTCTAGCAATCTTCCCAACCCAGGAATCGAACTGGGGTCTCCTGCATTGCAGGCCGTTTCTTTACCAACTGAGCTATCAAGGAAGCCCATAATTATTTAATTTGTTAGTTTACCTTTTTTGTTTTCTCCACTGTAAGGTGAGCTTCATGAGGGTAGGGATCTTACCTGATTTGTTCACTGATATATTCCCAAAACCTCAAATATAATAGGCACTAAATACATATTTATTGAACAAGTAGGGGTTAGAATAAAACAAACAGAACAAAATGGGTTATTTTTAACACTGGCAAGATACTGTAATACACAGTGAAGATAAAACTATAATGAATAAACATTTATGCATAATGCTAAAATATATAAAACAAATGGTCTTAGAAATTCAAGTGGGAATGGACAAATCTACAATTATAGTGGCAGACTATGATACACATATTTTAGTCCTTGACAGAAAAAAATAAAAATATTGACCATTTGAATAATACAATTAGACTGATTTAACATGTATAACAAAAGATCATATTCATATAATAAAGTTCATATTGTAATAAAGTACCCTACAGGCTGAGAATATACATTCAGGTACATGTGTATGGAAGCTGGTCTCATTAAAATAAGAAAGAATATTTTTATTGATATAAAGGAGATTTAAAAATTGGAAGTGAATATTCTTATGAGTCCATCTTGATAATTACTTTATAAGCAAATTATTTCCTTTGTTTTTCTTTCTCCAGGCAAGAATACTGGAGTGGGTTGCCATTTCATTCTCCAGGGGATCTTCCCAACCCAGGGATTGAACCTGGGTCTCCCACATTGCAGGCAGACGCTTTACCCTCTAAGATACCAGGGAAGCCCCAGTGATTTCCTAGCAAAATTAAAATAAACTCATGAGCATGAAGAAATAGAAAGTTATTTTCTATAGAATGGAACCATCTAGAAAGGAACCATCCCCCTTCAAAACATACAGACTCAGACTATTTATGGATGAGTTTTTCCAAACTTTTAATGGAGCAAATATTTCCTGTTCTGTTTAAGCTGTTTAAGTATAGAAAAAAAGATGAGAAGCTTCCCAGATTATTTTAGGAAGCAGATATAACCGTCATGCCAAAACCTATAGAGATAGCAAACAACAGAAAGCTGCAGGCACACTTGACTTAGAAATGTTGATCTGCAAATTCTGTATACAGCATTAATACTTTGGGCTTTGTTTCAGGAATGCAAGAATATTTTAATATTGGAAAATATGTTAATATTCAGCAATTAAGAGGCAAAGGAAAATATGATCATGGTAGTAAATATTAAAAGCATTTGATAAAATCCCACTTTCATTCTTGCTTAAAAATAATACAAAATAACAGAAAATTTATAGTAAACTAGGACTAGGGGAGTACATTCTTAATGTAGTAAAAAATGTCTTTCTTAAGCCAGAAATTTCTGTATTCATCTGTATTTAGTGGTATTGTGGTTGTAAAGATCTGAAATGAAACTGAAGACCAATGAGTGCTGCTGCTGCTGCTGCTGCTCAGTCAGTCCTGCCTGACTCTGTGCGACCCCATAGATGGCAGCCCACCAGGCTCCCCTGTCCCTGGGATTCTCCAGGCAAGAACACTGGAGTGGGTTGCCATTTCCTTCTCCAATGCATGAAAGTGAAAAGTGAAAGTGAAGTTGCTCAGTTGTGTCCGACTCTTAGCGACCCCATGGACTACAGCCTACCAGGCTCCTCCGTCCATGGGATTTTCCAGGCAAGAGTATTGGAGTGGGGTGCCATTGCCTTCTCCGAATGAATGCTAAGGAGAGTCAAATCAAGCAGTACGTTAGAAAATAAACTCCTTAGCTTTCTTACATACCAGCAGTAATCAGCTAGAAAATGTGGTAAAATACATCATATTCATATAAAAACAAAATACACTTGACATATGGAAATGAGTGTAATAAGAATGGTATAGGACCTATATGAATGTAATAAAATCTTTACTCAGGGAGATGAAAAAGAGACTTGAACTAGTGAGATTCTTGGGTGAGGTAATTTTGTACTGTTATCCATTTTTTCTCAATGAGTTTACATTGAAGAAAATTCAAACCAAGTATACAAGGCATACAATAAATGTTTTTGAGATTTTTTGATTTGATAGAATGATTCTAAGTTTCATCTAAAAAATTCTTCAGAGATGAGAATAAAATTTTGATAATGAGGATTAATGAAAAGATTGCCAAATCAGTTATTAAAGCATGTGACAATACAAGATAAATTATAACAGTGGTACTGGTACATGAATGGATAGTTTAATGGAACAAAATAGGAAATCAAGAAACACATCTATGACAGAGGACTTAGAATATGCTGGTGATATCATAAGTAGGAAAGGATGGATTTAATAAATGGTATTAAGAAAACTGGAAAAATGTACCCTTACTTCATAACATGTGTCAAAATATTTTCTAGGTGAATTAAATATTTACATTTAAAAAGTGAAACTAAAAGTGTTAGAATGAAATATTAGAGTTTAGAATGCTGTCAACTGAAAAAATGCACAACTTAAATTTAAGAATTATGTTTTATTTGGCAGACTTTCTGAGGATTTAAGCCTGGAAACAGCCTCTGAGATAGCTCTGAAGTACTGTACCAAAAGAAGTAGGGGAGGAGCCAGGATATATAGGAGTTTTGGCAAAAACAAAATGAAAACAAAAAAACACCCAAGTAGCTGAACATCAAAAGATTACTTCTAATTAAAGAAAAACAGACATCTCAAGTTAATGAATTTAGTGCTTTTTTTATGTATTGGAAGATGTAAGAGTCTGGGCTTATTGATATTATTCCGTTGATATACATCTTAATTATCTAGGACCAGTATCCTGCTTTTCTCCATCCTGAACCCCTCTCAGGGTGCACTGTCTTTGGCAGCTGCAATGCTTACTGGATGTGGCTGGCAACATTCTTTGTAATTGCAGGTGACAATTATGTACAATTACAGCGGGTGACATTCTTTGTCCACAGTGCCTTTTAAAACATGACCTGAAATGCAAAAATACTAAGTAGGAGATTGATATCTTTGATTACATCAAGCTTTTTAAACTTTTTTTTTTTTAACTTTGGCTGCACCGAGTCAGTCGTTGAGGCACACAAGCTCTGGAGCATGCAGGCCCAGTAGCTGGCATGTGGGCTCTCTAACTGTGGCACCTGAGCTCTCTAGCTGGTGGTGCCTGGGCTTAGTTGCCCTGCTTGTGGCATGTGGATCTGAGATCCCCCACAAGGAAGGAATGAAACCCATGTCCCCTACATTGGAAAGAGGATTCTTAACTACTGGACCACCCAGGGAAGTCCGAAAACATTTTATACTTTTGAATTTCCATAAACATCATAAAAATATTGATGTAACTGGCTGCTTTGAAGAATATTTCTAACATATGTGGCAGATTAAGAGTTAAATTCTCTGCTACACAACAAACATATGAAAGAGATCAGCTTATTGATGACTAAAGGTGTAGGTTAAAACAAGGAATACCATTAGTTTGGTCATCAAACTGACAAACAACAACAAAAAGATGAAGGTCCAAGAATGTTGGCACTTGCCTGCACTGCTGGTAGATGTATACTTTGCAACAGTCTTACTGGAGGGTAGTGTGGCCAAGGTCAAGAGCCATTCCTTAAGAATTCATCCTGAAGAATTTTTTATAAATATCTGCAAATACATAGCTTCAATGATAATCGTTACATTGCAGAATTCTTTATTTTTTTCTTTTTCTTTTTTATTAAGTATTAAGGTATAATTGACATCTAACATTATATTAGTTTCAGGTGTACAACATAATGATTTAATTTTTGTATATAGTGAAATCACCACGGTAAGTCTAGCTAACATCTGTTACCATACACAGTAACAAAATTTTTGGTGTGTGTGATGAGAACTTTTAAGACTTACTGTCTTGGCACCTTTCAGATATGCAGTACATTATCTCAGGACTTATTTATTTGATAACTGGAAGTTTGTACTTTTTACCCACTTTACCCAATTCTCACACCTCACCCTATCTGTAGCCCCCAGTCTGTTCTCTGTATCTATGAGTGCTTTAGGCAGTTTTCTTTCAGTTCAGTTGCTCAGTCATGTCCAACTCTTTGCCACCCCATGGACTGCAGCACACCAGACCTCCCTGTCTATCACCAACTCCTGGAGTTTATCCAAACTCATGTCCATTGAGTCAGTGATGCCATCCAAGCATCTCATCCTCTGTCTTCCCCTTCTCGTCCTGCCTTCAATCTTTCCCAGCATCAGGGTCTTTTCAAATGAGTCAGTTCTTCGCATCAGGTGGCCAAAGTATTGGAGTTTCAGCTCCAACATCTGTCCTTCCAATGAGCACTCAGGACCGATCTCCTTTAAGATGGACTGTTTGGATCTCCTTGCAGTCCAAGGGACTCTCAAAAGTCTTCTCCAAAACCACAGTTCAAAAACATCAATTCTTCAGTGCTCAGCTTTCTTTATAGTCCAACTCTCACATCCATACATGACTACTGGAAACACCATAGCCTTGACTAGATGGACATTTGTTGGCAAAGTAATGTCTCTGATTTTTCATATTCTGTTTAGGTTGGTCATAACTTTCCTTCCAAGGAGGAAGCGTCTTTTAATTTCATGGCTGCAGTCACCATCTGCAGTGATTGGGGAGCCCCCCCAAAATAAAGTGCCACTGTTTCCACTGAATTTCCCCATCTATTTGGCATGAAGTGATGGGAACAGATGCCATGATCTTAGTTTTCTGAATGTTGAACTTAAAGCCAACCTTTTCACTCCCCTCTTTCACTTTCATCAAGAGGCTCTCTAGTTCTTCTTTACTTTCTGCCACAAGGGTGGTGTCATCTGCGTATCTGAGGTTATTGATATTTCTCCCGGCAATCTTGATTCCAGCTTGTGCTTCATCCAGCTCAGCATTTCTCATGATTACTCTGCATATAAGTTAAATAAGCAGAGTGACAATATACAGCTTGGATGTACACCTTTTCCTATTTGGAACGAGTCTGTTGTTCCATGTCCAGTTCTAACTGTTGCTTCCTGACCTGCATACAGATTTCTCAAGAGGCAGGTCAGGTGGTCTGGTATTCCATCTCTTTCAGAATTTTCCGGTTTTTTTGTGATCCACACAGTCAGAGGCTTTGGCATAGTCAATAAAGCAGAAGTAGATGATTTTCTGGAAATTTCTTGCTTTTTTGATGATCCAGAGGATGTTGGCAATTTGATTTCTGGTGTTGAGACCAGCTCGACAAAAAGGGTTTCTGAAAGTGGAATACGGCCAGAGAATGAGAAACAATACACAAGAATTCAGTGAAAAGTGAGGATCAGGGGACCAACACCACTCCAAGGTGAAGGTGCTGAAACTGAATCCAAGCCAGCTTTATTATACTTTCAGCCACGAATGAAAGAATTTGCAGAGTTCAGCTATAACTCATGTGGCCTTCAGGGCCAAAGAACAAAATGATCAGTAACCACTGAGTAACTAAGAAACAGTAATCAATAACAAATCGGTAACTAAGACTAATATTCTTATTTATAGATTTTCCACCAGATATGTAAAACATGTGACTCTGAGACACCAGTTGAGAAACAGTCTAGGGTCGGTTTTCCGACCCCAGGATCATATCTTGTGTTCAAGACTATGAACTCTTCCCTCTGGACTTGTTCCAAGAGTCTCATGTCTTAGAGCATCCAGTTTATCAATAATCATAAATATTTTTGTGGCCCTTTCCAGGGCATGCTTTTCTTTCATTCTTCATGTCTCCTACATCTCCTCCCTTTTGATTTTGCACAGGAGAGAAATAGTGAGAAATGCTAGTTGCTGTTGTTGGCTTCATTGTCTCTTGATTATTCTTCTCTAGACTATACAGAAACACAAACACATAATTAATAGCACTCCCATAACCAGAGTGATTCTGTTTCCAAGTATCTTGATCTGTTTTAAGGAATTAAGAAAATAAAGATTATCAGCAATGTATCAAGAAAATCTGATCCAGAAATTGCATCAAGATGTTTATTAAAAGCTTTTAATGTATCTTGTTGTAGATCTTGAATATCTATAGAAATATTACATAAGATGGCAGCAGTTAGTAATCCCAGAAAACATTTAACACATTTAAGATTTTTTGATATTTCTTCAATAAAATATAATGTAGGACTTTCTTGCCAAGGTCATTGTAAATCAACTGCAACCCATATGCCAGTTCTGGTTTAAAGAATGTGAATACTCTGTCAACTTTCATTAAACAGAATTGTATTAATTATACATGTATAAAATGAACAATTAAGACATGTTAATAATCCCAAATTGGGATCATATTTTGCTGATCCAATCATAAAACAAAAGGAATTCTTACACAAGTCTGAATTGTGTGGATAGAGTTTTTTTTTTTTTTTTGTAAAATTAAAGGTAGCTTCTGGGTCATTTAAAATATATTCAGTATATCGTCCCTTCCAAGCAAGTAGTTCTTTCAATGCCATGGGCATTTTCCGTATTTCATCATGAATAGAAACATGATCTCAATGAGGCACAGGGGGAGCTAATCCTACCCCATGCCATATGAGAGGTTGACTACCATAAGTACTAATTGTCTTATCATTATATACCCATGGGGAAGACACTTCAGATTTGGTAAGTTTAGGAGGGGTTACTCAGGGTCCCCAATCGATAATGGAGCCTTCTATAACCTTTAATAAGTGACCTTCTGATCCTTTACATAATTTCCATCTTAACCAATTTTCAATACCATGGCTAATTTCAGCAACAGAATCAGGAAGGTCAGGTGGATTCATCATGTTGGAAGTTTCCTCTTTTTCTAAAAAAGTAAGAAGCAGTTAGCAGAAAGAGGAAAGTCTTATCATCATTTGATTCTTTGACAACTGACAGCCATTTTTGATATCCTGTTTTAAGACCTACACTTCCAAAACCAATACAAATAGGAGTGGCATCAGATCCAATAGTATAATTTATCAACTGACTACGTTCTTCTTCCTTTACAGTCTATTTTAATGTGT
This sequence comes from Antilocapra americana, assembly GCA_007570785.1. NCBI lineage: Eukaryota > Metazoa > Chordata > Mammalia > Artiodactyla > Antilocapridae > Antilocapra > Antilocapra americana. The sequence goes on from ML662926.1 coordinate 664,495, forward strand.
CTTAATTTTCCACATTGGTGACATCTCATATCTGTCTTTTTATTAGCTTTAGTCAATGCTTGAGACAGAAGTTACATTTTATATGGTTCTGATCAATATCCTGGCAAACTTAAAGACATTCTTCTAGAGGGGCACCCTGTATTTTGAGAGGCTGAATCACCTTTTTACATTCTGAGTTAGCATTTTAATAAGCAAGCATCAGCAAATCTCTCAAACCAGGTTGTGAGACTGTTTTATTTAAATTTTGACATAACCTGGCAATAAAATCTACATAAGGTTCCCCATTTGATTGTTTAATTTGGATAACCGAGGCTTGTCTTGGTGGATTTATTCTCTCCCAGACTATTAAACATATCATTCTCACTTGAGTGAGTAATTAATCGTCAAATTGTAACTGAGCTTGAATGCCAAAATGTGCCCTGCTACCCATTAATTAATCAAGTGTCATATCAACTGGTGGGTTGGCTGTTGCATTTTTGTGAGCTTGTTGATATTCCTCATCTTGCCACCAGGTCCTAAACTGTAAAAATTCTGAGGTGGATAGGCAAATTCTGGCTATCATTTCCCAATCATAAGGAATTAACTGTTCAGCTTGTGAAAGTCCCTGAATTAGTCCTGTGGTGTAAGGAGAATTAGTTCCATATTGGGTACATGCCTGTTTTGTCTCTTTTATAGTTTAAAATGGTATGACATTATAATCATAATGCATTCCTCCTTGTGGGAATTGAGGATCTGGTGGGATTTGAGTTACAGCCACAGAGAGAACTAAAGCGTCTTCATCCCTTTTGTAAAGGTGTCATTTTATTAGGCACAGTTATTTGTGGTTTTTTTTTATTGTTTTTGCCATACATTGTCATGATATCACCATGGGTTTACATATGCTTCCCCTCCGGAACCCCCCTCCCTCCTCCCTCCTCCCCAGGAAATCTCGCTGTACCAGCCCCGAGCATCAATCCTGGGCTGGCGATTGATTAGACACATGACAATTAACATGCTTCAATGCCCTTCTCCCATATCATCCCACCCTTACCCTCATCCACAAAGTCCACGAGTCTATTCTATACATCGGCGTTCCATTTGCTGTCTCGCATGTTGGGTTCTCGTTACTGTCTTTCTAAATTCCATATATATGCGTTAATATACTGTATTGTTGTTTTTGCTTCTAGCTTACTTCACTCTGGATAATGGGCTCCAGTTTCGTCCATCTGAGTAGAATTGCTTCAAATGAATTTTTTTTAGTGCTGAGTAATATTCCATTGTGTATATGTACCACAGCTTTCTTATCCATTCGTCAGTTGATGGGCATCTAGGTTGCTTCCATGTCCTGGCTATTGTAAACAATGCAGCGATGAACATTGGGGCACACGTGGCTCTTTCAATTCTGGTTTCCTCGGTGTATATGCCCAGCAGTGGGATTGCTGGGTCATATGGCAGGTCTATTTGCAGCTTTTTAAGGAACCTCCACACTGTTTTCCATAGTGGCTGTACTAGTTTGCATTCCCACCAACAGTGTAAGAGGGTTCCCTTTTCTCCACATCCTCTCCAGCATTTATTGCTTGTAGACTTTTTATTTGTGGTTTCAAAGCAAATCCATCATCCCAAGGGGTTTCAGGATTGAAAGGAGGGGGCTTGACCAAAGGTACAGTTGGTGGAGCGAGAAAGATCTGTTCTTGACTTCTATCATTCTTTTGGCTCTAATTTTCCATTTTTATTTATTGTTTCTCTTCCTCATCACCTATGTTATCATATAACTCATTTCCTGTATTTGTTCTTGTATTTGTTCTACAAAATCACCTGAATCTGAGGTTTTGAATTGCAGTGGTCCTATAGCTGTGCTCATAAGATTCCCTACTGATCATACAGACAAAGGGATCTTTTTGCCACATTGGTAGGCACGGTGCAGGCAGCACATAACTTCTTGCCATTCCTCATGCATCCAAGTCCCTTTATCTGGATCTAGCCAGTAGCAATAATTTTCAATGGCAGAAAACAAATCTTTAAAAGAGGAGTGAGATATCTCAACCCCCAAAGTTTTTAACACTTACATATAGTCACTATGCTTAGAAGGATTTTGCCCCATTGTTACCCTGATTGACAAATCTGCAGGGCTGTACTTACCAAGAACTTTCCTTGTCTGCCGAGCTGGCCTTACTTCCCTGCCACTAGGAGCTAGCCTTGCAGGCTGGATTCACTTTAGGTCCCTGTTAGGGCACCACTTGTTGAGACCGGCTCAACAAGCAGGGTTTCCAAAAGCGTGCTACGGTGAGAGAATGAGAAACAAGACACAAGAATTCAGTGAAACGCGAGGATCAGGGGACCAACACCACTCCAAGGTGAAGGTGCTGAAACTGAATCCAAGCCAGCTTTATTCTACTTTCTGCCATGAATGAAAGAACATGTGGGGAGTTAAACTATACCTCATGTGGCCTTCAGGGCCAAAGAACAAAATGATCATTAACCATTGAGTAATTAGGAAATAGTAATCAATAGCAAATCAGTAACTAAGACTAATATTCTTATTTATAGATTTTTCCACCAGATACGTAAAACATGTGACTCTGAGACACCAGTTGAGAAACAGTCTGGGATCGATTTTCCAACCCCAGGATCATATCTTGTGTTTAAGACTATGAACTCTTCCCTCTGGACTTGTTCCAAGAGAAGAGTCTCATGCCTTATAGCATCCAGTTTATCAATAATTATAAATATTTTTGCGGCCCTTGCTGGGGCAGGCTTTTCTTTTATTCTTCCTGTCTCCTACACTC
>ML662926.1:682259-693890 GCA_007570785.1 Antilocapra americana
TTCATTGGCTATTATTTTCTCCCATTCTGAAGGCTGTCTTTTCACCTTGCTTATAGTTTCCTTTGTTGTGCAGAAGCTTTTAATTTTAATTAGGTCCCATTTGTTTATTCGTGCTTTTATTTCCAATATTCTGGGAGGTGGGTCATAGAGGATCCTGCTTTGGTTTATGTCAGAGACTGTTTTGCTTATGTTATCCTCTAGGAGTTTTATAGTTTCTGGTTTTATGCTTAGATCTTTGATCCATTTTGAATTTATTTTTGTGTATGGTGTTAGAAAGTGTTCTAGTTTCATTCTTTTACAAGTGGCTGTCCAGTTTTCCCAGCACCACTTGTTAAAGAGATTGTCTTGAATAGACTCGTGGACTTTGTGGATGAGGGTAAGGGTGAGATGATATGGGAGAAGGGCATTGAAGCATGTTAATTGTCATGTGTCTAATCAATCGCCAGCCCAGGATTGATGCTCGGGGCTGTTGCAGGGAGATTTCCCGGGGGGGAGGGAGGAGGGAGGGGGGTTCCGGAGGGGAAGCATATGTAAACCCATGGTGATATCATGACAGTGTATGGCAAAAACAATAAAAAAAAAGAAAAAAAAGAGATTGTCTTTTCTCCATTGTATATTCTTGCCTCTTTTGTCAAAGATAAGGTGTCCATAGATGCGTGGGTTTATCTCTTGCATGTCCTAGTTTGTACATTCCTTCATAAAACAAAACAAAATCCCAATTGAAAGGAAAAATAAATCAATGAGCTGAGGGTATGTGGAGTAGAGGTGGTTAACTGCAAATCAGAAGGATTCCCAGAAGCGCTAGTCTCCATCTAGTAGATGGTCATCTACTATTGGGTTTGAAAGCCTTGATCTGATTTCAAGCCAATTTGTATCAGATTTCTTATCAAAATCCCAGTGGGCTGCTGGCATGATGCTTGTAAGTTTTTTTTAAAAATAACTTCCCCCTAGTGAGACAGAGTGTGTGTAGAGGTAGACAGCAGGGCCAGGACTAAGATGGAGTGAGTGAGGCACTCACTCTCAGGTTTGTGCAAGTGCAGGGTTGGCACTAGCTCAACCATGAGAACAAGTACCTATTATATTTTCTGATAAAGTGCCTGTTGAAGATTAAGCTTCTTTTATGTTTTTATTCGAGTTAGATTTCATTGGAAGATTTAGACTATACACATTACCTTAATTTGCATAAAGATGTGTGTCTTTTTTCTTTTCTGTACCTTTTTCTTGAGGCTGGTGAATCTGTCATATTCCTCATTGTATTTTCAATTTATAGCAAAGTGTCTCAGATACAGTGGATGCTTAACATATTTTTGTTGAATAAATGAGTACTTGAACAAATAAAGGAATACAGTGGGGATGGAGGTGGCTAGCCTGGAAGGCAGTTCTACATTGATTTAAACGTTCTCATTGCTTTCATCACTTTCTTAGACCATTTTGAAGACACTGTTGGATCACAGCCTTTCTTTCAGCTTTTCCAGTTTGCATATGACTGTCAATTCTTTTCTGAGTTTTTACTTAGTTTCATATACTGAGTTATCTCTATTCCTAGGCTTATTTCTTTTGTTTCTTATCACAGGTGAATGGGAATAGGAGTAGAATTTTTGACCCTTTCATCTTTCCTTCAAAGCTTGAGTTCATGTAAAAGAAAACCCATGAGTAAAACTGAAATATTATTTCTTAGAAATAGGTGGCTAGGATTCAGTTCAGTTCAGTTCAGTCACTCAGTTGTGCCCAACTCTTTGCGACCCTGTGGACTGCAGCACACAAGGCCTCCCTGTCCATCACCAACTTGCGGAGTTTACCGAAACTCATGTCCATTGAATTGGTGATGCCATCCAACCATCTCATCCTCTGTTGTCCCCTTTTCCTCCTGCCTTCAATCTTTCCCAGCATCAGGGTCTTTTCAAATGAGTCAGCTTTTCGCATCAGGTGGCCAAAGTATTGGAGTTTCAGCTTCAACGTCAGTCCTTCCAATGAACACTCAGGAGTGATATCCTTTAAGGTGGACTGCTTGGATCTCCTTGCAGTCCAAGGAACTCACAGTTCAAACACATTGATTCCTCAGTGCTCAGTTTTCTTTATAGTCCAACTCTCACATCCATACATGACTACTGGAAAAACTATAGCCTTGGCTAGGTGGACATTTGTTGGCAAAGTAATGTCTCTGCTCTTTAATATACTGTCTAAGTTGGTCATAACTTTTCTTCCAAGGAGTAAGTGTCTTTTAATTTCATGGCTTAAGTCACCACCTGCTGTGATTGGGGAGCCCCCCAAAATAAAGTCTATCTCTGTTTCCACTGTTTCCCCAGCTATTTGGCATGAAGTGATGGGACCAGATGCCATGATCTTAGTTTTCTGAATGTTGAGCTTTAAGCCAACTTTTTCACTCCCCTCTTTTTCTTTCATTAAGAGGCTCTCTAGTTCTTCTTCACTTTCTGCCATAAAGGTGGTGTCATATGTGTATCTGAGGTTATTGATATTTCTCCTGGCAGTCTTGATTCCAGCTTGTCATTCATCCAGCTCAACATTTCTCATGATGTACTCTGCATATAAGTTAAATAAGCAGGATGAGAATATACAGCCTTGATGTACTCCTTTTCCTATTTGGAACGAGTCTGTTGTTCCATGTCCAGTTCTAACTGTTGCTCCTGACCTACATACAGGTTTCTCAAGAGGCAGGTCAGGTGGTCTGGTATTCCATCTCTTTCAGAATTTTCCACACTTCATTGTGACCCACACAGTCAAAGGCTTTTGCATAGTCAATGAAGCAGAAGTAGATTATTTTCTGGAACTCTCTTGCTTTTTCAATGATCCAACGGATGTTGGCATGTTGGATGTTTGATCTCCAGTTCCTCTGCCTTTTTTAAAATCAGCCTGAACATCTGGAAGCTCACGGTTCACTTACTGTTGAAGCCTGGCTTGGAGAATTTTGAGCATTACTTTACTAGCATGTGAGATGAGTGCAGCTGTGCTGTAGGTAGAACATTCTTTGGCATTGCCTTTCTTTGGGATTGGAATGAAAACTGACCTTTTCCATTCCTGTGGCCACTTCTGAGTTTTCCAAATTTGTTGGCATATTGAGTGTAGCACTTCCATAGCAACATCTTTTAGGATTTGAAATAGCTCAACTGGAATTCCATCACCTCCACTAGCTTTGTTCTTTGTGATGCTTCTTAAGACCCACTTGACTTCACATTCCAGGATGTCTGGCTCTAGGTGAGTGACCACGCCATCGTGATTATCTGCACTGTGAAGCTCTTTTTTGTATAGTTCTTCTGTGTATTCTTGCCACCTCTTCTTAATATATTCTGCTTCTGTTAGGTCCATACCATTTCTGTCCTTTACTATTGAGCCCATCTTTGTGTGAAATGTTCCCTTGATATCTCTTAATTTTCTGGAAGAAATCTCCAGTCTTTCCCATTCTGTTGTTTTCCCCTATTTCTTTGCACAGATCACTGAGGATGACTTTCTTATCTCTCTTGCTCTTCTTTGGAACTCTGCATTCAAATGGGTATATCTTTCCTTTCTCCTTTTTTTTTCACTTCTCTTCTTTTCATAGTGATTTGTAAGGCCGCATCAGAGAGCCATTTTGCTTTTTTGAATTTCTTTTTTTTGTCGAGGATCTTGACCCCTGTCTCCTGTACAGTGTCATGAACTTCTGTCCATAATTCATCAGGAACTCTGTCTATCAGACCTAGTCCCTTAAATATATTTTCCGCTTCCATTGTATAATCGTAAGGGATTGATTTAGGTCATACCTGAATGCTCTAGTGGATTTCCCGACTTTCTTCAATTTAAGTCTGAATTTAGCAATAAGGAATTCATGATCTGAGCCACAGTCAGCTCCTGGTCTTGTTTTTGCTGACTATATAGAGCTTCTCCATCTTTGGCTTCAAAGAATATAATCAGTCTGATTTTGGTGTTGACCATCTGGTGATATCCATGTGTAGGATCTTCTCTTGTGTTGTTGGAAGAGGATATTTGCTATGACCAGTGTATTGTCGTGGCTAAACCCTATTAGCCTTTGCCCTGCTTTATTCTGTACTCCAAGGCCAAATTTGCCTGGTGATTCTTGACTTCCTACTTTTGCATTCCAGTCCCCTATAATGAAAATGACATCTTTTGGGGGTGTTAGTTCTAAAAGATCTTGTAGGTCTTCATAGAACTGTTCAACGTCAGCTTCTTCAGCTTTACTGGTTGGGGCCTAGACTTTGATTACCGTGATATTGAGTGGTTTTCCTTGGAAACGAGCAGAGATCATTCTGTCATTTTTGAGATTGCATCCAAGTACTGCATTTTTTTGACTATGGTGGCTACTCCATTTCTCCTAGGGGATTCTTGGCCACAATAGTAGATATAATGGTCATCTGAGTTAAATTCACCCATTCCATTCCACTGTACTTCACTGATGCCTAAAATATTGACGTTCACTCTTGCTATCTCCTGTTTGACCAGTTCCAAACTGCCTTGATTCATGGACCTCACATTCCAGGTTCCTATGCAATATTGCTCATACAACATCAGACCTAGGATTATGCCAAGCAATTTAGCGTGTCTGAGATATTCTGCCTTGTATAATACCTCTGTTATGGCCCCTCTTAGTGTGCCTCTGCCAAGGTATGGGAATGTTAAAAGTACACTAGATTTTTCTCTAAAATGAATTCCAGAGGATTATTCCTTGATAGGAATATGTTTTCTTCTTTTTACATAATAAACAAACTGCTTGAGAGACTTAAACAATGTGAATTTTATATATATATATATATATATATATATATATATATATATTGAACACCATAAAGTTTGGTTTACTATGATTTATTTATTTGATTACTTACTTTACTATTTTGTGTAGTAGTAGTAGATACCTTCAGTCATCCTGAGCTGTTCATTGCAGCCTCAGAGCAGGCGTCAGTTTCAGCTTGCTGCTTAGCTGAAGTTTCAGGAACAATGGATGGGTGGTGGTGGATGGGGCACTGGCAGTTTTTCCTTGTAAGCTGATTTTAGAGGCAAGGGCAATCATTATGTTAAGACTAAAGATCCTATCCTTGATACCAAAGAAGGAGTTTAAATGAAAGCCAAAGCCTCATAAATCCTCCTTTTGCGGGGCAAGGTGTCTTTTTAGAGCTATCCCATTAACTCACTTTCTGTTTTCCATTTCAAAGAATAAAGATTTAAATAAAATATTGCAGTAAGTAAGAGAAGTGATCCCATAAAAGGGAAATAGATGCAGCAGTAAAATTAATGTATAGTGGTTTAGAAAAAGAAAAGGAAGAAGCCAAACACAGCTGTTTGTCTAAATCAGAGGGGCCCACAGCCAGTCAAATCCATATCTACAGTAACATGATCTGAGCCTCTTTGTTGGAAGAACTTTTGAGGCATTGGATGATACTCTTAAGCTTTTCCCCCTCTGAGTCCTTTCCTATACAGTAAATATACATTCCTTCTGGAAAAAGCTATTGTAGCTCTCCATTTTTGGCCTTCAGTCAGAAGCCAAAACAGGTGATGTTTTGACATTCCTCAACCTTTGTAGTTTGGACAGTACTTTTTATTTACAGGTGGCTCAGTGGTTAAGAATCCTTGCTTGCCAGTGCAGGAGATGGCGGGTTTGAACCCCCAGGGGGAAGATTCCCCCTGGAGAAGGAAATGGCTACCACTCCAGTGTTCTTGCCTGGAGAATCCCATAGACAGAGAAGCCTGGCAGGCTACAGTCCATGGGGTCTCAAAGAGTCAGACATGACTTAGCAACTAAACAACCAACAGCAACCTAAGGAGAACTATATTGTACTTAGTAGTTCAGTCATGTCCAACTCTTTGCGACTGCATGGCTGTAGCAGGCCAGGCTTCTCTGTCCATGGAGACTCTCCAGGCAAGAATACTAGAGTGGGTTGCCATCTTCTCCTCGAGGATATCTTCCCAACCCAGGGATTGAACCTAGGTCTCCTGCATTGCAGGCGGATTCTTTACCATCTAGGCCACCAGGGAAGCCCCATCCTAAGGAGCTAACAAACTGCAAGAGTTGGAGGGCTGAAAAATGAGAGGTAATATGAGGAGAGGGGAGAAATGAAAGCAGTTTATGTAAAGAGGATAGTCACTTTCCAAAGACAAATGCATATCATTTTAATGCCTAGTTCATGCTTTCTACAATTGACCATATTCAATCACTGCTTATGCTAGATATTAGGATACAGAAATGTCTTAAGAGATGGATTTTCATTTTGAGGAACTTAAATACACCTTAAAATAAATCCCAAGCACGACATACTGAGAACAATATAAGGTGGAATATAATTATGGATTAAAATGAGTGGTGACCGTGACTTGTAAAAGTTCTGAGGCATTGGGGTTCAAGTTGAATGGAAGAGAGCAGAGGGGCCCCATGTTTAAGATGCTGTTTGAGCTAAATTTCTGAAGGGAGAACAAAATTTGGGTTAGGTGGGAAGGGGGCTCTCGCATAGAATCCATTACATTCAGATGTAGTCTCCCTAATAATATAGACCCCTTAAATGCCTGTCATTTCTTAGCAAGAGTGGCTGAACTTTCCCCCTTTAATAATCTATAACTGAATCTTTAGTTTACTTATTTTGCGTGTGTAGTTTACTTCTACTTGACTTGAATTTAAATGTAAACAGAGATGCTAGTTTAAACTGTTTCACATACACAATAGGGAGCAGAGAATATTAGTGAAAAGCTTTCTAAGAATTTGCTAGTAATAGCCTTACTAAACATATATATAAGATGCATTTTGAAATTCATTATGTTCTCAAGGTTATGTAAGATCTATTTTTATTCTCATTAATAGGGATCAGAAGCCTCATTAGGTTTAAGTGTCACTGGTAGACTTGAGACTTACATAGAGATGAAAAGCAAAAATATCAGGTGGATTGGGACAAAAGGATGCAGGTGGGGGCTCTAGAGTGAGAGAGAATGTTAGTGGCTGAATTATTCCTGTTACAGTTGTAGAGTGCCAAGAACAGTAGTTTCAAGTGCAAATTTAGCTTCTAATATTTACCTGTTTTATATAAAGTTTAATCTGTATGTATATGCCAGTTAAACATCTGTGTATTATATAGGGATATGATACTTGAGTGTATATGTAGATTTGGCAAGGGGGAAGATTCAAACACTGTAATGCAGTGCCTGTTCAAAATAAGATGAAATGTATTTTTGTGTTCTTTTTCTTCCTATCAGATTGAATTTGTAACCTCAAATTAAGAAAATTCAGAACTCAGTGTGAAAATGACAAGACTATGTTTCTTTCAACTAATAAAACTGTGTTTTTTTAAGATTGTAGATCATCTGATACACAGATGATGTAAATAGCACATCCCCCATACACTTTCAATGTTGCTGCTTGCCAGATGGCTGCTACTGAAAATTTCTACATTTAGACAAATCCTGCTGAGTGATTCTCTGTATTGTAATGTGGTTTTCATTATGTAGACAGTCTTAATACCACTTACTTTCATAGAATTGGAGGTAAAGAATTGGGAATAAATATGCCAAAAATTGCCTAAAAATCATGACCCATTGAATTTTAAAAATGAGCATTTACATTTTCAAATCCCCTTGTTTGTTTGTCTCATGATACTGTACAATATAATTAGTAATGTTATTTTGAAAAGGTTTATGCAGTAATTAGCCAACTGCTGAAAGGTTTGAAGTTCCTAGGATTATAGACATATGAATTCAAAGAAAGGAAATAGAGTCTATAAAAGTATCGCTGGGCTCTAAGAACTTTGATAAAATATGATCAGATGAGAATGTGAGCAACTGGAACCCTTCTCAAACATGAGTCACTGTAAATTTGAAATTCACATAACACCAATTCTTCTTGGACCGCATTCAAGGTAATTTAGTTGTTGAAATAATAAGAGAACCTCATTATATGCGGATTATATATCTGAGGTGTTCTATTGCAAGGACTCCAAGGGCAGCATTTTAGAAAATTCTGGGATATTAGGTACTATTAAAAGGAAGAATTTGTTGCCAAGTAACTAATAACCTCATTGCAAAATGCAGTGACCTTTTCTGAATTTCCATCTGACTTGACATTTTTATCACATAAGTACACTGTTGCCTGCTCCCTTTTTGAAACTTCCTTCCTTGGATTTCATTGTTCCTCTTCCCATTCTGATCCACCTCACTTTGGTTTTCTTTGTTTTCCCAACTATGGTTGTCTCCTAAAGCCTTATTCTCATCTATCAGAAAATATTACAAGTATGTAGCAGAAAGAGTATTTTTAAAAGATCTTTGTTCTAGTTTTGCCTTTACTACTAGTTTTTTTTTGACTTTATAAATGGAAAAGTTATTTTATTTATTTTTTCCTTCTTTCCTTTTTTTTTCTTTTTGATGTTGATTTTCTCATAATATTAGAGTAGAAAATTGAGTTAATTTCTGAAGTCCTTTCTGAACATAGTGTTCTGGGTTTCTCTGGATAAATGACTCATATATCCCGAAATCACCTTTAGCTGTTTTGTATTTCTAATCGCATTTAATGCAATGTGTGCAAAACTAGACTTCTTTTTCTCCCAAGTCATCTCCCCTTGACACCTGTTCATTTCTATCAATGATTTCTTTAATATCTCAGGCTAGAATCCTTGGAATCATCTGTGACTATTTACTTTCCTTTGTCTTTAATGTGTAATTCTATTCTTTTAGACTGCCTGTCATTTTTTTGTTTGTTTCCTTTGGGATGAATTGGGGATTCACCTCTTCTCATATATTATAGTCACAGTTTAGTCCAGGCCTAGTCCTGTTGTCAATTGTTGTCCTAATAAGTAAGTAGTTTCCTGAGGTGCAAAAGAAGGGCAAAATGTATTAGTCTTCCAGTGCTGCCATAGCAAAATACCACAGTCGGCTTAAACAATAGGCATTTATTTTCTTATGGTTCTGTAGGCTAGAAGTCAATGATCAAGATGCCAGCTGATTTGATTTCTGGTGGGGGCTCTCCTCCTGGCTTGCAGATGGCCACCTTCTCTTTGTGTGCTCACATGGCCTTTCCATGATGTGTGTGAGAGTAAGACGAGCAGGCACTCTGGTTTTTAGTAAAACAAAAATTTATTATTTTTATAATGACATTAATTTTACTGATCAGCACCCCACCTTTATGACCTGACTGAGCCTTAATTATACTGTCTTCAAATGCAACCATACTGGGAGCTAGGGCTTCAACATGAATTTTAGGAACACAAGCATTCAGTCTGTAACAGGAGGCTAGTTGGCATTCAAATGCAAATGCAGAATTGGAAAATGAGGAGAACATTGAGATAATGCATTCTATCCAAAGAATTTATACAAGAGAGACAATAACTGGGATGGGGCTGCAAGTGGAGTTTGGAAGATGGCTAGGAGTTAGGTCCTGGAGAACTTTCCTAGCACTTCAATAGGAAGGTATGGCTGTGCCTTTCACATGGAGCGAGTGAGTAAGGATGCTTGCCAAGCTAATTTGGACATATACATGGGTTCCTCATCTACTCTCCTTCTAATTCACCCTGTTACATCCAGCCAGGTTTATCTCCCTAAAACAGCATTACTTCATCTCATTATATCATTCAAGAACTTAAAATTTTGGCAATACCAGAAGAGGAAGATGGCAACCACCTTAGTGGCTGCTGGGGAGCTGGGCCGGCACCATCTTGGGGGCCTGAGGCCATTGCCTCTGACTGGGAAAACCGGGAAGTTTCCACAGGGACCACTGTCATGGCTGTGCAATTTGCTGAGGGTGTGGTTCTAGGAACCGACTCCAGAACAACCCCTGGGTCGTACATCGCCAATCGAGTGACTGACAAGCTGACCCCTATCTGTGACCGTATTTTCTGACCTCTATTCATGACTGTATTTTCTGCTGCTGCTCAGGCTCAGTAGCTGATACCAGGCAGTAGCTGATGCAGTCACTTATCAGCTTGGTTTCCACAGCATTGTGCTGAATGAGCCTCTGTTGGTGCACATGGGAGCCAGCCTCTTTAAAGAAATGTGTTACTGATACCAAGAAGACCTGATGGCAGAAATCATCATTGCCGGCTGGGATCCTCAAGAAGGGGGGCAGGTGTACTCAGTGCCCATGGGGAGTATGATGGTACAACAGTCCTTTGCATTTGGGGGCTCAGGGAGCTCCTATATTTATGGCTGTGTCAATGCTACCTACCGGGAAGCCATGACCAAGGAAGAATGCCTGCAGTTCACTGCCAGTGCTCTTACTTTGGACATGGAGCAGGGCAGCTCCAGTTGGGGGGTGATCCACCTGGCAGCCACTGAGGAATCAGAAGTAGAGTGGCAGGTACTTCTGGGAGACCAGATTCCCAAATTCACCAATGTCACTTTACCACCTCTCTGAATCCTGAGATTCTAAGATACAATAAGAGACACCCCATACTGCTGCAAAATTCAATAAACAGTTTGTAAGAGAGAAAAAAAAAAGAACTTAAAATTCATTCAAGAATATCTTGATTCCAGGCCTTCTGTTGGGTGGTGTGAAGGGCAAAGAGGTGAATCAGATCATGATGTGTGCTTTCAAGGGGCACATAGTCTAATAAAATATATAGAAGTATCCAAGATGGAAAGTCACACTCCATAAAAAAGGTGCAGTTCAGCTCAGTCGCTCAGTCATGTCCAACTCTTTGTGACCCCAGGGACTGCAGCACACCAGGCCTCACTGTCCATCACCAACTCCCGGAGTTTACTCAGACTCATGTCCATTGAGATGATGATGCCATCCAACCATCTCTTCCTTTATCTTCCCCTTCTCCTCCACCTTCAATCTTTCCTAGCATCAGGGTCTTTTCAAATGAGTCAGTTCTTTGCATCAGGTGGCGAAAGTATTGGAGTTTCAGGTTCAACATCAGTCCTTCCAATGAACACTCAGGATTGATTTCCTTTAGGATAGACTGGTTGGATCTCCTTGCTTTCCAAGGAGTATTCTCCAACACCACAGTTCAAAAGCATCAATTTTTAGGCACTCAAATTTCTATATAATCCAATTCTTACATCCATACATGACTACTGGAAAAACCATAACTAGACAGATCTTTGTTGGCAAAGTAATGTCTCTGCTCTTTAATATGCTGTGTAGGTTGGTCATAACTTTTCTTCCAAGGAGCAAGTGTCTTTTATTTTCATGACTGCAGTCACCATCTACAGTGATTTGGGAGCCCCCAAAAAGAAAGTTTGTCACTGTTTCCACTGTTTACCCATCTATTTGCCATGAAGTGATGTGACCAGATGCCATTATCTTCGTTTTCTGAATGTTGAGCTTTAAGCCAACTTTTTCGCTCCCCTCTTTTTCTTTCATCAAGAGACTCTTTAGTTCTTCTTTGCATTCTGCCATAAGAGTGGTGTCATCTGCGTATCTGAGGTTATTGATGTTTCTCCTGAAAATCTTGATTCCAGCTTGTGCTTCATCCATCCTGGCATTTTTCATGATTTACTCTGCATATAAGTTAAATGAGCAGGGTGACAATATGCAGCCTTGATGTACTTCTTTCACAATTTGGAACCAGTCTTTATTCCATGTCCAGTTCTACATACAGATTTACCAAGAGCCAGGTCAGGTGGTCTGGTATTCCCAAATCTTTAAGAATTTTCCACAGTTTATTGTGATCCACACAGTCAAAAGCTTTGTCATAGTCAATAAAG
>ML662926.1:702868-731151 GCA_007570785.1 Antilocapra americana
GACATTCTCCCAAACTCCATGGGCATTGAAACTTTAAATTCAAAATCACCAGTCAAAAGATCTCACATCTGGATCATTGGCCAACCAGATGTTGGTAAAAAAATCTGGATAGAGGGACTTCCCTGGTGATTCAGTGGTTAAGACTTCACACTGCCAGTGCCAGGGGGCACAGGTTTGATCCCTGGTCAGGGAACTAAGATCCTGCAGGCTGTGTAGCACAGTTTAAAAAAAAAAATCTGGATAGATGTAAAGTTAGGTTGCATGGAAAATGAGGACAAAATCTTCCTTGAATGTCACTGTCACAGATAATTGAAGCTCTCCATAAAAGAAGGGCTTCTTTTTTCTGTCATAAAGGCCTATTTTATTTGCTATGGCATTTTGTGACTATTTTTTGTCTATTTCTGGCCTAAGTGATGCACAATTTGCCCTTAGGAGGACTGGGACATTGATATACCTACTATGGAATTGCTAGGCTGAATTTAGAGCCTTAGACCAAGCTGTAACAAGTGCACCACCCAGGTTACTTGCTGCCTGCCCCAGACCTCAGAGACTTGCTAAGAAAACATAGCTGTGCATGGGTTATCGCTTTAGAGTAGAAGACAGAGCAAAGAGAGGTGATACTGAAATAGGAATGTATCCAGAAACAGTAGGACTGTCTATAGAATGTGTGAGGCTTAGTGCAAAATGAAAATACAGGGCTCCATATTCAAAGGTATTAAGAATTTTAAGATGGTGACAACAGGACATTAAACCAAGTACAGGGCTGTTCAAAGAGCTGGGCCTTATGTGATCACACAGGTTGCATATCCATGCACACCTTGGGGAATAGTTGTGACATGGCAAACCAAGTTGTATATGGATTCCTCCAGCACCTTTACACCTGTCAATGCTAAACAAGTGATAGGGAGGTTAATGGAACTCAGCATCAAACTTAACTAAAAATCTCTTAAAAGCCCTTGGGCAGAGTCAGTATATGAAGGGAAATGTGGGAGATGGCTAGGCCTACAGATGCCAGAATGGTTAGGCTAAAGGCTTCTAGTTGCACTCTTTATTTTTCTTTCATTGCCCCTCAGATCTGACCCCAATTTCTTAGGTGAAAATTACAAGTATTTCAAGAACAGAGACCTCCAATCTTACACATTTTCTTTCAGAAAGTAGAATGACAGAAAAATCTGTCCATCACTTTTATGAAGCTAGTTAGTTGTAGATAACACAGCCAGAAGAAGAGCATGCAAGAAAAGAACATTAGAGGCCAAGTTAACTTAAGGCCGTGGATACAAAAATCCCTCAAATGTGCGTGCGTGTGTGTGTGTGTGTGTGTGTGTGTGTGTGTACTGAATCCAATAATGTACTAAGTAGGCTTTATTCCAGAAGTGCAAGTATGTTTCAGTGCTGGAATGCAGAGGAATAGAATCACATTAATGGGCTGAAGGATAAAAATGATTCAATTTTCTGAAAACATGTGAAGAAAACCAGTTGAGAAATATCAATACTCATTTATGATTTTAAAAATTCTTAGAAAGCTAGGAATATCAGGGAGCTCCGCTAACCTTATAAAAGTAAACTAAACATATTTAATGGAGAGATTCTAGAAGCAGTCCCGTTGAGGTCAAGAACAAGGCTATGAAGCCCTGCATCACAGCTGCTATTTAACATAATACTAGAGGGTCTAGTCAAAGAATCATATAATAGAAACAGACGATTTGTAAAGACTAAAAGACACCCACTGTTATTTGCATACAAATATCATTTACATAGACAATCTAAGAAAATCTACAAATCACTGGGACTAATAAGAGTGTTGGATATAGCCCCTAGAGTCATTATCAGTACTGATATGCCTACAGATATCCATTATTTGTCAGCTTCTTACTACTCTGGGCAAGGATGGCCACTGTGCAGGTTGCCCAGGACTGAGGGATTTCCCTGGATGCAGAATTTTCCATGCTAAAAATGAGACAGTCACCCTAGTTCTGATTCTGATTTCTTTCTTCTCTAATAACCTCTGGAAATTTCCTTTCAAGCCAGGCTCTGTATTTGTTTTGTATTACAGTTTATCCAGCATTTCTAGATATTTTTAGAGTAAGGTCTGTATCTGCATCAGTTCAGTCTTTACGTTTGCCAGAATTTCCCTTATTAAGCCTTTAAGAATAAGGAAGCATTTAATGACACGAGCAAATGTTCATGTGTAGAGTGGAAAAAAAGCAGACTACACAACTCTGTTTTTATTGTAAAGATATGTATTCACATCTTTGAAAATTTTTGAGATAGCTAGCAGAACTTCAGATAGAATTGACTTCAGTCTCTTTCAGAGGAGATGACTATCGATGAATGGAAAAGAAATCTTACAGGATGAGCAGCTGGAAAGGGGACAGGATGGAGGATAGGAGAGAAAAATGGTGAAGATTGCAAGAGGTAACCAAGGGGGAATGCTTTCATTACAGTGAGACAGTTTGTATTTTAAACACTTTCAACCTGTAGCTCTTTCTCTCACATTGTCTGACTACTTTCTTCTTGGAGAAAGTGATCAAATGTTACGCATCAGAGCCCTGGATCCAGATTACATTGTCTTAGTGAGCATGCAGCTAGGTCATTGGAACAGGCATTTTAAACAATCACTTACTAAGGGAATTTAAAAAAAAAATCTGTGCATTAACCAGGGCAAGAATAGAATAAGTTAACTAACCTACATTTGACTGCTAATTAGTCCTAGAAAGACTCTGATGTGGCTCAGGTTTTTTTATGTTAATTAAGCAATCCAGTATCTGTAAATCCAAGCTCAAAACAGAGCTTTGATGAGTTGTTAGAGATTTCTTAGTCATGAAAATGATGGAGGTCTATTTTTAGAATTTTTAGGTATAAGTGTATCAAAATAAGGAAATCCTGCCTGAGGAAGTATATTCCTTAAGTAGTTATATAAAATAGGTTTTGTATGGAGGAGGAGGATGGGTGTAACTATTGATATAAAGAAGGAACACTAGGATGATCTTTGTGATGATGAAATAGTTCCATATCCAGATTGCAGTGATGGTAACAATGAACCTACACATGTGATAAAATGACATTGGATTTTACACACGCACTGTACCAATGTCAATTTCCCAGTTTTGCTTTTATCGAAGTATATTCGATTTATATATTATTTTAGTTTCAGATAATCGTACTGTAGCTATGTGAGATGTAACTAGTGGGGGAAACTGGGTGAAGGATTTGTGGGACCCCCTTTGTTCTCTTTGCAACTTCCAAGGAATTCAGAATTATTTCAAAATAAAGTTTTTTTTTTCTTTTTAAATAGAGAAACAAGAACTGAAAAAAAAAATAGGTGGTGTAGATTAGCATCTCCCAGGAAAAGCCAACATGACCCCCAAATATCCTGCCTATTTTGTCTTAGTTGAGTACCAAGGCTGGCAGAAGAGGTTTGGGCTGACTGACACTTGTGTGCCTTGCCAAATTATGCCTTAGATGACAGAAAGATAAATACAGACTTAAGAGCCTTATTCATTTTCACTTTTATATAGGCCACAGTGTCTTGCTGCAGTTAGAGAAATGGCCTTCTAAAACATTATTCTAGCAACTGTTTTATTTAGACATATCAGTCAAGTGACCAGTTGATTCACTGGAGGATGAAAAAAAATCACCTAATGAAGTGAATCAGGATGTCAAGTCTTTCACTTAATATAGACAGACATGAGATTCACGTTTGTGACAAAATAGCTCACAGAACAGCTTTTAGGCAATTTGACTTATAATTTTTTTAAAGTAGAGGATCATACTTGAAATGAGCATTAAAGTAATTAGTATATTAGGAAATTGACCTTAACTGTTAGCTTTATAACATCGAGAACTAGAAAAGACCAAAAATTATCTTATCCAATCACCTCATTTTATATATAGCAGAAGTTTATATCTGAGTAAAAACTATAGCTGAGTAAGAGCTAAGATTCTGATATACCTGGGCATTCATTTTCATAGGTTTGTCACCTAGAATATGGGGCCTAGTTTGGTTTGTGTCTAGCTCCTGGGGAACTTTGGCTTATCTTTGACTCTTGGTGGCAGAATTTTGGTGATGAATGGGTGAACAGAGTGCCTGTTTCTCTAACTGGTCCCATAGACTAGGCTGAAGCCCTAAGGAGAGAAGAGCATTTTTTATTTCACCTTAAATCGTAGATTAAAGTGCAGTGAGGACTGAAGGAAAGTTGCAGGTTGAGAGCACTGCAAGCCAGCATCCTGAGCATAGAAGATTCTCAAAGACAAGAGCAGCAGTGTCAGTGACTTTTCTCTGGAAGAACTGGAGCAGATTTGTTTGTTCACTCAGTATGTTTATTGGGGCTTCCTTGCTTGCTCAGTGGTGAAGAATCCACCTGCCAGTGCAGGAGACATAGAATTCGATCCCGGTTCCAGGAGGATCCTGCATGCCATGGAATAACTAACCCTGTGTGCCACAACTACTGAGCCCTTGTGCCCGAGAGCCTGGGAACTGCAACTACTGAAGCCTGTGTGCCCTAAAGCCTGTGCTCTGCAACAAGAGAAGCCATCGAGATGAGAAGCTGGCACACCACAATTAAGAGAGTAGCCTGCCATTTGCTATAACTAGAGAAAAGCCTACACAGCAACAAAGACCCAGCACATTTTTACATTTACATTTAAAGTTGCTCAGTGGTGTCAGATTCTTTATGACCCCATGGACTATATATACAGGAATGCTATATATATTCCATGGAATTCTCCAGGCCAGGCTACTGGAGCGGGTAGCCTTTTCCTTCTCCAGCAGCAACAAAGACCCAGCACAGCTAAAAATAAATAAATAAAAATTTTAAAAGAAATTGCAGAAAAGTTAATATATATGTTTACTGAGTGCCTACTATATTCCAGGCACTATTCTGGGTGCTTGGACTACATCATGGGACACGGTAAAGAACCCTGCCATCAAGAAGTTTACATTCTAGTGAGGAGCAGGGTAAAACAGAGAAGAAACAATAGGCAAAGTAAGTAAATCATGTGGTATGTTAGAATGTCATAAACACTGTGGAGAAACAGCAGAAGGATAGGAGTTCAGAGTGGCATCGAGGGGAGGCACAGGTCGCACTACTGAAGAGTCAAGGTAGAAGATTTGAGGAAAGATTTGAAGGATGTAAAGGAGTCAACTGAACTAATATCCAAGAAGAAGTACATTCCACCAGAGGAGACAGTCTGAGTAAAGGCCTCAGTGCAGGAATGTGCCTGGCTTGTTTGCAGATGAGTTAAGAGGCCTGTGTGACTGATTCAGAGAGCAAGGGGAGGGGATAAGGTGAAGAGATGAGAATAGTGGTCAGGGCCAGAAGACAGAAGGGGCCTGGTAGGCTGTGGGGAGGACTTGGGCTCTCATTTTGGATGAGATGGGAGCTAGTGCGGGATTCTGAGCAGAGCAGGGATGGGACCTGACTTGTGTTTTAATAGAATCACTTAGGTTATTGTGTTGATAATAGACTGTAGAATGGCAAGAGGAGAAGCAGAGACACCAGTTACGAACCTGTTGGAGCAGTGTAGGTAGCTCAAACCAGTGTGGAAGCAAGGTGAGAAGTGGTGTTAAGAATGTCTGATCCTGGGAGTACTAGGACATGTTGATAGGATTTCCTGACAGTTTGGATGCGAAGTGTAAGGAAAAGCTAGTAATGCAGGAAAAACTGGAAGGAGGGAGTTACTGTAAGTACTGATACAGGGAAGGTTGTTGGAGGAGCAAGTTACAGGGGATAATCAAGAAGCAACCATGGTGAATTTGAGATGATTATTAGATATTCAACTGGGGATGTTGAATAGGGTATATGAGTCAGGATATATGATATATGAGTCAGGAATTCAGGGCTAGAAATAAAAACTTGAGACTTGTATTTAAGGCCATAGATCGCCACTTACCTGGTGGCTCAGTAGTAAAGAATCCATCTACCAATGCAGGAGACACAGGTTCAATACCTGGGTCAGGAAGATCCCCTGGAGAAGTAAATGGCAACCCACTCTATTATTCTTGTCTGGAGAATTGTATTGACAGAGGAACCTGTCAGTCCATGTAGTCTGGGCTATAGTCCATGGTGTTGCAAAGAGTCTGACATGACTTAGCGACTAAACAACAACAAACATAGAACGAATAATATGGTTAAAGAAAAGGACCAAAGACTAATCCCTGAACCATGCCAAAATTGATACAGGGAAGAAGAAGAGAACCAGGAAAGAAAGCTGGAGGTGCTAAGAGAAAATGTGATCCATGATCAAATTCTGATACATCAGTAAAGTTGGAGCTTAGACTTGAAGGCTTATCAATATGGAGGTCATTGTGGACCTTGAAGAGATCCCTGTGATGAACTAAAAGGAGTGAAAGCCTACTTGTAATGAGTTTTAAAAGACTAAAAAGAATTAGAGACACCAGATATAGGCAACTCTTTTGAGAGATTTTTGCTTCAGAGAACAAAGAAATCAAGCAGTAGTTGGCAGTTGGGTTGGGTGGGTGGGTAGCGAGAGCAAGGGAAGTATTTTTTAAGGTTAAGTATTTCACAATTGGAAAAAAGGGATCAGTTTCCCATTTGAAATTTGTTGACGAATGCACAATTCATACAGGTTGTGCTGAATTAAGACATAATGTGTCAAATAGATATAGAATAGACCTAAACACATGAAGAGAAGATCAACCTCAGCAACCATTGGCAAATGCAAATCAAAACCAGAGTGTAATAGTGATTCATAACTGTCAGCATGGGTGCAGTCAAAAACAAAGAAAATAATAGATGTTAGTGAGGATTTGGAGAAATTGGAACATTTATACCTTGCTAGTTTGACATGTTAAACATGTTAAACTTCAACATGTTAAACATAGTAACACCATATGCCCCAATACTTCCAGGTATATACTCAAAGAGTTATGGAAACGTTTGTTCTTGATCTTAGGAGGAGTCTCCAGTCTTTCATCATTAATTATGATATTGTTGTTCAATTGCTAAGTCATGTCTAACTCTTTGCAACCCCATGCGCTGCAGTACAACAGGCTTCCTTGTCCTTCATTATCTCCCAGCTTGCTCAAACTCATGTCCATTGAGTCAGTGATACCATCTAACCATCTCATCTTCTGCTGCCCCCTTCTCCTCTTGCCTTCAATCTTTCCCAGCATCAGGGTCTTTTCCAATGAGTTGACTCTTCACATCAGGTGGACAAAGTATTGGAGCTTCAGCATCAATTCTTCCAATGAACATTCAGGACTGATTTCCTTTAGGACTAACTGGTTTGATCTCCTTGCAATCCAAGGGATGCTCAAGGGTCTTCTCCAACACCACAGTTCAAAAGCATCAATTCTTCAGCACTCAGCTTTATTTATGGTCCAACTCACATCCTTACATGACTGCTAGAAAAACCATCAGTTCAGTTCAGTCGCTCAGTCGTGTCCAACACTTTGCAACCCTGTGAATTGCAGCACTCCAGGCCTCCCTGTCCATCACCAACTCCAGGAGTCTACCCAAACCCATGTTCATCGAAAAACCATAGCTTTGACTATACAGTCCTTTGTCAGCAAAGGGCTGTCTCTGCCTTGCAATGTGCTGTGTAGGCATTAGCTGTGTAGTTTTCCTCAATGCCCTTTATCAGGTTGAGGAAGGTTCTTTCCATTCCCAGTTTGTTGTTATTGACAGGGTGTTAGATTTTGCCATATGATTTTTCTGTGATCATTGAGATAATCATATGCTTTCCCCCCTTGGTTTTACTGATACAGTGTGTTATGTTGATTGATTTTCATATGTTGAACCAACCTTTCATTCTTGAGATAAGTCCCACTTGATGATAGTATATAACCCTGTTTATATGTTGCTGGGTTTGGTAGTTTTTTGAAGATTTTTGTGTCTATATTGATAATAGATATTGGCTTAGCTTCTTTATTGTAATGTCTGTGTCTGATTTTGGTATCAGTAATAATGGCCTCAGAATGAGTTGGAAAGTTTCCCTGTTTTTATATTATTTGAAAGAGATTGCAAAGCCCAGTGAGGCCATCTGGACCTGGGCCTCTCTTTGGGAATACTTTTAAAATTACTGATAGAATCTCTTTTATTAAAAGGTCTATTTAGAGTTTTCTATTTCTTCTTGAGTTTAATTTTTTCCTCTCTTGGAATTTATTCCTTTCATCTAAGTTGTCTAACTTATTGGAATATAATTGTTCATAGTGTTGTTTTTATTTCTCTAAGTTTGGTAGTGATGTTCTTTCATTTCTTAATCATTTGAGTTCTCTCTTTCTTGCTTGGTCAGTGTAGTTAAAAATATACCATTTTTATGGATCTGTTCCAAGAACCAACTTATGGTGTCACTAATCTCTATTCTTCAGCTCTATTTTATTTCTGCTCTAATCTGTATTATTTCTTTCCTTTTGACTGCTTTGGGTTTAGTTTAGCTTCCGTTCTTGTTTCTTAAGATGGAATATTAGATTATTGATTTGAAATCTTTTTTCTTTTAATATGGTTCTTCACGACTATACATTTCTATTAAACATTGGGTTTTAGTTATATCCTGTGAGTTTTTTATAGTGTGTTTTACATTTTCATTCATCTCAAAGTATTTTATTATTTTGTTTGTGATTTCTTCTTTGATTGTATGATTATTAAGAAATATGCTGTTTTATTTCCACTCTTTTTATGTAGTTCTGACTTTTGAACCATGTAAATACTGTATATATTCAAAGGTAAAGTCAGAAGGGGTTTAAGAAAAACAAACCTTAAATTGAATACCTACAAAAACAAATGATTTAGAGTGATAACATAATCACAGAGGAAAAAATTAATTCAAGTAAATTTACTCTGAACAATCTCAGAAGGATATAGCCTAAGGATATAAAAATAAGGTGATCATATAGTTGTGGTTTGTTCCTAAACTTTTTGTTTTGCTACACGGATGTATTCATCCTTCTCCTAATACCACACTGTCTTATAGCTACATAATAGGTATTGATATCTGGGTGTGTAGGTCCTCCAGCTTTGTTCTTTAAGGTTGCTTTGGCTATTCTTGGCCTTTTGCATTTCCATATGTTTCCACACCAACTTGTCAGTTTTCATCACAAACCTGCTGCAGTTTTCATTGGAATTTCATTGACTCCACAAATCAATTCACATATCAACAATATTTAGACTCTAACCTATGGACATAATATATTCCTACATTGGCATACTTAGGTTTTTTCTCAACAGTGTTTTCTAGTTTTCATTGTAAAGATCTTGTGTATCTTTTGTTAGATTTATTTCTAGGTATTTTATGACTTTTAGTTGGTAATGTAAACTTAAAAAACATCTATTTTCTACTTTCTTGTCCTGATTTGTAAAAATTAAATTGCTTTTTATATTTTGACCTTATACCAACATTGTTAAACCCAGTTATCAATTCACAATGTTTGTAGATTCTTTTGCATTTCTTATGTATGCAGTCATGTCATTTGCAAATGATGGTTTTAATTTCTTCATTTCTAATCTTTATGTCTTTTATGTCTTTTTCTTGCTTGATTACACTGTCTAGAACCTCCAGTACAGTGTTAAATGGAAGTGTTACTAGCATCCTTGTCTTATTCCTGACCTAAGGTGAAATTTAAAAAAGTAATTTAACAATGTGATTTTTTGGGTAGTTACTATTTATTCAGATTAAAGAATTTCCCTTTTCTTCCAAATTTGCTAAGAGTTTTTTTTAAACCACAAGTAGTAATTCAGTCTTATCAAATGCCTTTTCTGCATCTATTGAAGTGATCATATAAATTTTTACCTTCTCTTCCTGCTAATGTAGTAAATTATACTAATTGATTTTCCCATTAACTCTACTTGTTTGAGATATACTATCATTGTTAAATATTATTGGATTAGATTAACACACACAATTTTTCTTTCTTTTTTAAAACTGTTTTATTGAATTATAATTGACATTTAAAAAGCTGTACCTATTTAATGTATAAAACTTGATGAATTCGTGTACCTGGAGGGCTTCCCTAGTGCCTCAGACTGTAAAGAATCTGCCTGGAATGCAGAAGACCTGGGTTCAGTCCCCGGGTTGCAAAGAGTTGGACACTAGTGAGTGATTAACACTTTCACTTTACATGTACCTGGAAGCCATCATCACCATAAATATCCTAGATATATCCATCTTCTTCCAGAGTTTCTTCCTTCCCTATTACTATGTTATGTAACTTTCATTTCTTAGAATGTACTTTTCAAGTTTTAGTTATGCTGGCTTCATAAAATAAGATGGCAGGTATTCTTTTTCCTTTTTTCTGATCTCTGGAAGTGTTTATGTAAGAAGTATTTCTTCTTCAAGTGTTTGAAAGAATTTATCATGAAGCCATTTAGACATAGAATTATACTTTGTTGGGAGGTTTTTAATAACAGGTTTTATATCTTTCAGAGTTACAGGAGCCTTTCTTCTTCTGTTAGATTTGTTGAATTATGTTTCTCAAGGAATTTGTCCACTTCCTCTAGAGCTGCTTCTGACCCATTCTCTTTTGCTTTTTTCTTTCTGAGTCTGCCAACTACACTTGCATTAGACTTTCCTCATGTTCATGCTTAGTTGCTCAGTCATGTCCAACTCTCTGCAACCCCATGGACTATAACCCACCAGGATCCTCTGTCCATGAGATTCTCCAGGCAAGAATACTGGGGTAGGTAGCCATTCCCTTCTCCAGGTGATCTTTTCAACCCAGGGATCAAACTTCAGTCTCCTGCATTGCAGGCAGATTCTTTTCCCTGTTAGCCACCAGGGAAGCCCTACCTTATTTCATATGTCTCTTATATTGTTTTCAGGAATTCTCATCCTTTTTCTCTTCATTCTTTTTTCTAGCTAATATCTACTGACCTATCTTTTAGTGCACTAATCATGTTTTCAGTTTTGCCCAATCTACTCTTAAACCCATATGTTGAGTTCTTAATTTTAGTCATTTTATTTTCTGCTCCAGACTTTAAATTTGACTTTTTATTATATTTTCCAGTTCTATGGTGAAAATCTCTCTGTTGCCATACATTTTCTTGAACCTATTCATCACAGTTATTTCAAAGTCTGTGTCTGGTAACTACAATACCTACGTTTCTGTTTCTACCCCCTCTCTCTTCCCCTTGTCTTGTGTATTTTTATGCCAGTAAATTTTTATTGAATGCTCAACATTATGTATGAGAAATGTGACTGTTGATCATGTTATCTTCCTCCAGAGAGAACTACCCTTTTCCTCTGGCAGGCAGCAGAGGCTCCAATCACCTTAATTCAACTAGGGACTTGACTGTCTCAAGACTAGTATGCAGTCTTTATATGTCCAGGTTTACCTCTGGTTAACCCCCACTTGTAGGGCATAGCCTTCTAGGAATTCCAACTAAGCATCAAGGTTGGTTGCTAGGGCACCTCCTACCTGGTAGGTCATAAACTCCAGCTTTTCTCTCTTCAGCACTGTGAGCCTGTCACAGACTTGCTCTGCTTTGCCAATGCTTTCTCCCTGGCTTCTTAGCCTCATTCTCTGCACAATTTAACCTGTTAATTCCTCTAAAGAAATCTGGTTCCTAGTGTTGGATTCTATTCCATGATTTCCTAGCTTTCTAGAATCTTGGCCTGTCAACATTCAGCTGCCTTGGCAGCCAAACTTCATTTTCCCCAGCCCATGAGGCAACCTAAAGCTAACCTGTTGGATTCTCTGTCTCAAGCTCCATGCCAAAATTTTCCTGAGGGAAAAGTAGTATGCGGAAAGTAAGGCTCACCTTAATGAGCTTCTAGACTTCTTTCTAGATCTTGTCTCTCAAGTCCTGACTGCTTCAGTAGCTCTCCAATTCCTTCACAAAAGATATTTTTAATTAATTTATTTTAATTGGAGGATAATTACTTTACAATACTGTGGTTTTTGCCATATGTCAACGTGAATCAACCACGGGTGCACATGTGTCCCCCCATCCTGAACCCCCCTCCCACTTCCCTCTCCACCCCATCCCTCTGGGCTGTCCCAGAGCACTGGCTTTGGTGGCCCTGCTTCATGCATCAAACTGGTACTGATCATCTATTTTACATATGGTAATGTACATGTTTCAATGCTATTCCTCAAATCATCCTACCCTCTAGTTTTTTTGTTAGTTTATTGGTCTGCTACAAAGCTACTCCATCATAGTTTTGAGCTAATGATTATAATGTGTGTGTATTTCCCCTGTACATTTTTCTGTATGTTGACCAAAAGGATATAGGAGTAATAACTCTCCGATAGCAGTGAGCACATCTAGCACTTGATCTTAGTTTCTATGCACCATTTCTCACTAAAGATTAATCAGATTTCCTAAAGAAATAGCTGGTTTCAAGTAAAGTGCAAGTACAAGGCTGGGTATCCTGCTGTATGAGAAAGTAAAACAGTGACCAAAGAATGATGGGAACATGTCATAAGGACACAGGAACCAACTTGAAGGGACACTCAATGGCCAAGTATGGAACTATTTGAATATCAAAAAATAATGATGCTAATTTTTTATAAGGATGATCAGTTGACTGGGATGATCATTGACCCAGCAAATATGACTGGGTAAAATGTTATTGGGAACAAGTCTGAAGTTATCACTCCACAGATTACTTTTGATAAAGGCAAAAATATGCTCCTACAATGGAAAAGTCTGGTGGTCATCACCTTAACCAAATGGTCAAGCTTGGCATTGCCAGTAGTGGTTTGACCTGACACTGTGTGCTTTCAGATTGACTCAGTTGTTGGTACCTAATGTCATTTATGTGATGTTCTTATTGGAAATGTTTGACCTGAATCTCTTGCAAGAAAATAGACAATTCTATGGTGTGCAGCATGATAACGGACAACTGACCTGGATTCTTCAAAGGATTTGATGTCATGAAGAACAGAGGGAGTCAGGGAAATTGTTCTGGATTGCAGGAAACTGAAGAGACACAGCAGTCAAATGCTTGGAGTGAATCTTGAATGGATCCTGGACTGGAAAACTGGAATCCATAAAGGACATTTTGAGGACAATAAAAGAAATTTAGTATGGGCTGGATGCTTGATATTGAATTTATAGTGAATATTTTTAGGTGTGTTTATACTGTAGTTAAACAGGGGGATCATTCTCTTGGGAAATGTATAGTGATATATTCATGACGAAGTGTAATGATGAAAGTGTGATTTGAAAAACTGGATGTGTGAGTGTGTAGAGAGATGGAGTGGATGTTGCAGGATTTAAGTGTTGGCGGACATAGATGACGATGTTGAAAAGAAGGGGGAGAAAAGCCCTTGCAGCCTTCTGCTGTTTTTCAGCCAAAACCCACAAGATGGCAGTAGAGGAATGCTCTTATGTGCTTCTTTGTAGCCTTTTATAAGATGACCTTATTTTCTCATCTGAAAAGCAGGATGCAAGATCCAACAAAGGATTGCTTTTGCTCTGTGAATACATTTATATGAAAAGTTAAACAAGAGCATGAACACAAAATGCCATTCGGCTGTATCATTCTATGGATTGCTTTTGTTGAGATAAATACCATTTTGGAACTTCCCTGGTGGTCCACTGGCTAAGACTCCCATGCTCCCAATGCATGGGGCTCAGGTTCAATCCCTGGTTGAGGAACTAGATCCCACATATCACAACTAAAGATCCTGCATGCTGCAACAAAGATCGAAGATCCTGTGTGCTCCAACTATGACCCAGTGCCCCCAAATAAATAAATATAAATATTTAAAAAATATACCATTTTGTTAAATTTGATCCCACAAAACTTCTGAAATACATTTAAAATATTGTGTAAATGAGCATTTTTCTGATAAGCATATCCACGGTTTCCACCATGTCTCACAGTAGTTATCAGTCCCCACACTGACAAGCTCGAGGGGCTCAAGAAAGTGGTACTAGGTCAATGCCTTAACCACTCAGAGTTGGTGGTATCTTAAGTCATTTTCTTTCAATAAGTTCTCTCAAAGTGTTTGAGTTTTCATGAAGAGTCTTGGCCCTGAGTATTTGTTAAACTGATTGATGTAGGAATGAGTGGGTGTGTACGGATGGGAGCCAGAAGACCTAGGTGTAAATGTGATACCTATGTGTCTCTCCTCTTCACACAACTCCTCAAACCCATGCACCAAGATAAAAAGTGTTTAGCAAAATATTTGTGGACACATAATTGCAGGGAGAAATATAAACAATCTCAGGTATGTAGATGATACCACTCTAATGGCAGAAGGTGAAGAGGAACTAAAGAGCCTCTTGATAAGGGTGAAAGAGGAGACTGAAAAAGCTGGCTTCAAACTCAACATTCAAAAAATGAAGATCATGGCATCTGGTTCCATCACTTCATGACAAATAGAAGAGGGAAAAGTGGAAGCAGTGACAGAATTTATTTTCATGGGCTCCAAAATCATTGAGGATAGTGACTGCAGCCACGAAATTAAAAGACACTTGCTCCTTGGAAGGAAATCTCTGACAAAACTACATAGCATATTAAAAAACAAAGGCATCACTTTGCTGACAAATGTCCCTATAGTCAAAACTATGGTTTTTCCAGTAGTCATGTACAGATGTCAGAGTTGGACCATGAAGAAGGCTGAGTGCCAAAGAATTGATGCTTTAGAACTGTGGTGCTGGAGAAGACTCTTGGGAGTCCCTTGCACAGCAAGGAGAGCAAACCAGTCAATCCTAAAAGAAATCAAGCCTGAATATTCATTGGAAGGATTTATGCTGAAAGCTGATGCTCCAATACTTTGTCCAGCTGATGTGAAGAGCTGATTGATTGGAAAAGACCATGAATCTGGGAATGATTGAAGGCAAAAAGAGAAGAGGGTGGTAGAGGATGAGATGGTTAGATAGCAGCACCAACTCAACGGACATGAATTTGAGCAAACTCTGGGAGATAGTGAAGGACAGGGAAGTGTAGCATGCTGCAGTCTGTGGGGTTGCATGACTTAGCAACTGAACAACAATAGCAACAACAAAGCAGTTCCCTAACAGAGTCAGTCAATTGTCTCTGCTTATTTTTGTACTCCCTAAAGAAAAATAGTTTATTGATCAATGGAGATGCTAGCTATATAAAACTTTCTATGTAAACACATATCAAAAGAGTTCATTTGTTAGGGTAATGTGAGCCAAGCATCTTGTGATTACAGAAAGTTTCTAGTCTCCCGTGAGTGTCATCTGTGACTCTTATTTTCCTCCAAGAGTTCCTGGTTTGTATCAGGTCTAGGTTTCTACAGATTGCAACATCAGCAGCTTGCAATGTGAGGGATAAGCCATAGAACATGCTTCTCTTTTTGATTCACTAACCAAAGAGTAGGCTTTGGTTTCTGTGGAACTGAAAATAATCTGGTAGATAGCTATCTTAAAAACTTGCATATTGACTCGACTGTAAAAGAAAATCCTTTCTAATAAGCACCTTCATTTTTAAAAAAGGTCATGTATTAGAATCTATCAAGAGAAAATAAAAATGCTCATTTAAAATTCATTTGAATCAGTTCTACTCAGGTGGACGGAACTGGAGCCTATTATCCAGAGTGAAGTAAGCCAGAAGGAAAAACAACAATATAGTATACTAACGCATATATATAGAATTTAGAAAGATGGTAACGAGAACCCTGAATGCGAGACAGCGAAAGGAACGCAGATGTATAGAACAGACTCGTGGACGCTGTGGAAGAGGGCAAGGGTGGGATGATATGGGAGAATGGCATTGAAACATGTTAATTATCATATGTGAAATCAATCGCCAGCCCAGGTTTGATGCTCGGGGCTGGTGCACCGGGATGACCCAGGGAGAGGGAATCGGGAGGGAGGAGGGAGGGGGGTTCTGGAGGGGGAATGTATGTAAACCCATGGCAGATTCATGTCAATGTATGGCAAAACCAACACAATAAAGAAAATTAAAAAAAATAAAATGCATTGGCAGTGTGTAGTTGGTTTAAACTATCATTTACTGAGTTCTTACCATTTTTCACTCTCTCAACTTGGTTAGCATTGGAGACTTCCTTATTGATGGTCTATAAACTACCAGTAGTTAGCAATATGCTGCTGCTGCTAAGTCGTGTCTGACTCTGTGCAACTCCATAGATGGCAGCCCACCAGGCTCCCGCATCCATGGGATTCTCCAGGCAAGAATACTGGAGTGGGTTGCCATTTCCTTCTCCAATGTATAAAAGTGAAAAGTGAGAGTGAAGTTGCTCAGTCGTATTTGACTCTCAGTGACCCCCATGGACTGCAGCCTACCAGGCTCCTCCGTCCATGGGATTTTCCAGGCAAGAGTACTGGAGTGGGGTGCAATTGCCTTCGGTTAGCAACATGACTGCAAATGAAAGATTGAATAGTAAAATAATCTTGTCTTTAGAATGGAACTTTTAACTTCTCCCTTCTTGTATTCCCAGTGGAAACACTATGTTCTTTGGTAGAAAAACTTATGTAAAGAACTTGTTAAATAAATCATGACACATCCATATGATGAACTATATGTAGCTGTTCAAAATTATGACATGGACTCATAAATATTGACATGGAAAGGTATCCAAACTGAATTGTAAGAGAAACAGAGCATGTTGCAGAACAATATATAAAGTATGGTCCTGGTTTGAAGTATATATTTTCTTTTATAATATGTTCAGAAAATAAGATCTAGGAGATCATTCACTAATTTACTTAAAGTGATTTAATTATGTTGTGAGGAAGACAGTAGTATTGCAGTGCAAGGGGTCTTGTATTTTCTACTTTATATGATTTTCTGTTGTCTGGATATTTTATGAGAATATAATCTGAATAAATAGTGATATAAAAGGAGCGTACGTTGGCATAATCCTTTGAGACCTTCATAATGCTGAATAAAATTGTAGCTCAGTATAATCAATTCTGACATTCATCTTGAATAGACCAAAGCCAAAGAAAACCAATTAGTTAACTTATAAATTATATCCTTTGTACATTTGAAGCTGTTTACAATATTAAAAGACCTGAAGTGGAACAATAAAAATAAATGTATAAACTAAAACTGACAAGTTGTTGAGAAGAAATGAAATAACCATTTGGAAGGAATGTGATAACTGTACTGGGAATATGGAATGACTTTTCTATTAAATAAGACACAGGGTTTAGCTCTGAGGTTTCTGGTTCCGAACCAAAAATGGTAACTAGGTTGGCTCTGTTGTTTGTATATATATTGAAGGAAAATACTTAAAGAAATTTATTGTATGGTATCTTATATAAGCAACACTGAGTGACATAGTAGAGAATGGTTTTTATTATATTTTTATCAAAGACACAGGAACTTCTGGCTGAATGTTTTCTTCACTTGCCCTGTTAAAAATGTAGCCAAAATGTCAAAACATAACTCCATCACAGAAAAAAATCTCTTTGTGGAAACTTAGGGAATATAGTCCAAATACATATTTATTTCCCTGATGATTCAAACAAATTGTTGTCAAATGAGGATGCACATCAGAATCAACTAGGGGGAGACATTTAGATATTCTGGTTCTCTGGTCCACTGTGCATCTTTAGAGATTCTTGTTCTGAAGATCTTGCATTGGGTTTGAGAATCTGTAGTTATTGGTGTTTTTTCCATATTCTAGTACAATCCTCGTTTGGGAACCATTGATCTGTGATACACAATAAGCATAACACATTTTCTTTAGTGTATGTTTTATTCAAAGATAAGTAATGTTTATTCTGTTAAAATGGATGAATGATGAGGCTGAATTCAAATATTACATTAATTTTTTAAAAATTTTCTTTATTGTGTTGGTTTTGCATACATTGACATGAATCCGCCATGGGTATACATATGTTCCCCCTCCAGAACCCCCCTCCCTCCTCCCTCCCGATTCCCTCTCCCTAGGTCATCCCGGAGCACCAGCCCCAAGCATCAAACCTGGGCTGGCGATTGATTTCACATATGATAATTAACATGTTTCAATGCCATTCTCCCATATCATCCCACCCTTGCCCTCTTCCACAGAGTCCACGAGACTGTTCTATACATCTTCATTTCTTTTGCTGTCTCGCATGCAGGGTTCTCGTTACCATCTTTCT
The DNA here is from genome assembly GCA_007570785.1 of Antilocapra americana. Taxonomy (NCBI): domain Eukaryota; kingdom Metazoa; phylum Chordata; class Mammalia; order Artiodactyla; family Antilocapridae; genus Antilocapra; species Antilocapra americana. The sequence goes on from ML662926.1 coordinate 720,859, forward strand.
AAATTCCATATATATATGTATTAGTATACTGTATTGTTGTTTTTCCTTCTGGCTTACTTCACTCTGGATAATAGGCTCCAGTTCCATCCACCTGAGTAGAACTGATTCAAATGAATTTTTTTTTAATGCTGAGTAATATTCCATTGTGTATATGTACCACAGCTTTCTTATCCATTCATCAGTTGATGGGCATCTAGGTTGCTTCCATGTCCTGGCTATTGTAAACAATGCAGCGATGAACATTGGGGTACACATGTCTCTTTCAATTCTGGTTTCTTCGGTGTGTATGCCCAGCAGTGGGATTGCTGGGTCATATGGCAGGTCTATTTGCAGTTTTTTAAGGAATCTCCACAGTGTTCTCCATAGTGGCTGTACTAGTTTGCATTCCCACCAACAGTGTAAGAGGGTTCCCTTTTTTCCACATCCTCTCCAGCATTTATTGCTTGTAGACTTTTGGATGGCAGCCATTCTGACTGGTGTAAAGTGGTACCTCATTGTGGTTTTGATTTGCATTTCTCTGATGAGTGATGTTGAGCATCTTTTCATGTGTTTGTTAGCCATTTTTAAGTCTTCTTTGGAGAAATGTCTGTTGAGTTCTTTGGCCCACTTTTTGATTGGGTCGTTTATTTTTCTGGAATGGAGCTGCAGGAGTTGCTTGTATATTTTTGAGATTAATTGTTTGTCCATTGCTTCATTGGCTATTATTTTCTCCCATTCTGAAGGCTGTCTTTTCACCTTTCTTATAGTTTCCTTTGTTGTGCAGAAGCTTTTAATTTTAATTAGGTCCCATTTGTTTATTCGTGCTTTTATTTCCGATAATCTGGGAGGTGGGTCATAGAAGATCCTGCTTTGGTTTACAAATATTACATTAATTTTTGAAATCAATATCAGCCTTAGATATTTGATGCTTTCAAACTGTGGTGCTGGAGAAAACTCTTGAGAGTCCCTTGGACTGCAAAGAGATCAAACCAGCCCATCCTAAAGGAAATCAACCCTGAATATACATTGGAAGGACTGATGCTGAAGCTGAAGCTCCAATACTTTGGCCACGTGTTGTGAAGAGCTGACTCATTAGAAAAGGCCCTGATGTTGGACACGATTGAAGGCAGGAGGAGAAGGGGACAACAGATTATGAGATGGTTGAATGGCATCACTGACGCAATGGACATGAGTTTGAGCAAGCTCCGGTATAGTTAAGGACAGGGTCACAAAGAGTAGGACACGCCTGAGTGACTGAACAACAAGAGACTCATTTGGGGCTATTTCCCAGACCCTAAGGATGTAGAGTTCATGCCTCACTACTGTAAAAGTATTTTGATGAAAAGGTTTTCAAAGCATCTAGAGGATTGTGGTAGGGTTTGGTGCTTATAAAATCCGTGGAAGGATTAGAAGATGGGAGATCAGAAGGCAGCTCTGTAACTGGGACCCAGAGGTTGCAAAGCTGCTGCTCCAGCCCCTGCCACCACTCCTGCTCCCTTTACTATTCCTCGGTCACTCAGAACTCAAGGTCAACCAGTGACACTTGGCCAGCAGTGACAATAGCAGCATGAAGATGGTCTTTGCCTCACTCTCGCTTTCCAAATCTTGTACAAGAGCATCTCATTGGTAAAATGGAATTCACATCCAGGATCCTAGCTGCAAGTGAGCCAGGGAAATGGAGTTTCTAGTTTTTCTTTCTTTTTTTTTTATTATTGTTTTTGCCATACATTGTCATGATATCACCATGGGTTTACATATGCTTCCCCTCCGGAACCCCCCTCCCTCCTCCCTCCCCCCACCCCGGGAAATCTCGCTGCACCAGTCCCGAGCATCAATCCTGGGCTGGCGATTGATTAGACACATGACAATTAACATGCTTCAATGCCCTTCTCCCATATCATCCCACCCTTACCCTCATCCACAAAGTCCACGAGTCTATTCTATACATCTGCGTTCCTTTTGTTGTCTCCCATGTTGGGTTCTCATTACTGTCTTTCTAAATTTCATATATATGCGTTAATATACTGTATTGTTGGTTTTGCTTCTGGCTTACTTCACTCTGGATAATAGGCTCCAGTTTCGTCCATCTGAGTAGAATTGCTTCAAATGAATTTTTTTTTAATGCTGAGTAATATTCCATTGTGTATATGTACCACAGCTTTCTTATCCATTCATCAGTTGATGGGCATCTAGGTTGTTTCCATGTCTTAGCTATTGTAAACAATGCAGCGATGAACATTGGGGTGCACGTGGCTCTTTCAATTCTGGTTTCCTCAGTGTCTATCCCTGTGGTATATAGGCAGGTACATGAAAGAGGTAGGAATGGGTATTGAGTGTCAAAGGATGATGTCAGTTATAATCATGAACCATAAATGTTAGGCAGCTGAGTCTCACCGGCTAGGGAAAGCCCGGAGATTCACACAACATGGAGCTACATCTGCTTGTAACACTGAGGGAGGTACTCTTTCCAGACAGGCTAAAATGGAAATTAATTTTCCCCTTTTATTGAAGACTTTCTATAGCTGGCTCTGTCTCCAAAATGGCCTTTGTTATTGGGGCTGGCATCTGAGAATTTTCAAAACACATTTTTCTTGAGTAATAAGTTTATGATAAGTTTTTTTCAGTAAGTATGTATGTGACTGATTCTGAGCTATGTGAACTGCTGTCCCACCATTTTGCTTGTTGTGCATGCATGTGTGTGTGTGCGTGTGCACATGTGTATTGATATGAGCATGCTTCCTAGAAGGCTTTCCTGAGCTAGGAGATAGGCTGGCCATTCCTCTGGTTGCCCAGACATGGGTTATTCACCACCAACTTCAGCCTGCCTGTGTTGTATTGGCTTGGAGCCAGAGGTGATGCTTCTCTAAAAGCATCAAGTCATAATAGCTGTTTATTGAGCACTTGTTCTCTGCTAATACTGTGCTAAGTGCTTTGCATATATTTATTTTGCTAATACTTATAACACTTTGTGTATGTGTTACTACCCCCATTTTATAGATGACAAAACAGGCACCAAAATGCTAAGTAACTTTCCAAGGTGACAGAGCTAGTAAGCATTAGAGCCAAAGTCCAAACCATTTATATGATGCTAAATTTTCCACTACCTTACAGGCCATTGAAGAGAACTTCAGATAGTTACTTGTAGAACTGAAAATCTTTTCCATTTTCCTCTTATCATCCCTTTGGCCCTCCTATTTTGGCCAAATGTATGACCTGGCTCAGAAACAGCAGTAATGGTGGTAATACAACATTTAGGAGGGGGAGGGAGCATTTTTAGTATAAGGATGCAAACAGGTCAAAAGTTTGTCTGCTTATTACTGTGATTATTCAGTAATTAGCTGTTTCAGAGCTGACATAAGACAAGAATAGTCTCATCTCTCCTTCATGCATGATGTTTTTAGTATTAGATTGTGGAGTGAGGCTTTAGTACATTCTGTGATTTCCTATAATGCTTGGAGTCTGGATTGAGAAATATGTTGGAAAAAAATAACAAGGAAGAGAATCTGCATTTGTCCACTGTATTATCTAAACAAATCCCCAGTTAAAAATGAAGTTTCTCTCAGAAAACCATGAGGATGGACTGATAGGAAACTGTTACCTGTCATTGGCATGATGCTCACAGAATTGGAGTGATTTCTACTCATTTTTAACTTGTTATCCGATAGTTCACCATTCCAGTCTTGTGTGTGAGACAGGACCATACATTGTCAAAGTGAGGGGGAAGAGAACAGTTTCCATCCAGTAGATGGGAATACCAGATCACCTGACCTGCCCCTTGAGAAATCTGTATGCAGGTCAGGAAGTGACAGTTAGAACTGGACATGGAACAACAGACTGGTTCCAAATTGTGAAAGGAGTACGTCAAGGCTGTATATTGTAACCCTTCTTATTTAACTTATATGCAGAGTACATCATGAGAAACACTGGCCTGGATGAAACACAAGCTGGAATCAAGATTGCCAGGAGAAATATCAATAAGCTCAGATATGCAGATGACACCACCCTTATGGTGGAAAGCGAAGAAGAACTAAAGCACCTCTTGATGAAAGTGAAAGAGGAGAGTGAAAAGGTTGGCTTAAAACTCAACATTCAGAAAACTAAGATCATGGAATCTGGTCCCATCACTTCATGGCAAATACATGGGGAAACAATGGAAACAGTGACAGACTTTATTATTTTGGGTTCCCAAATCACTGCAGATGGTGACTGCAGCCATGAAAACAAAAACAAAAACAAAAACACTTGCTCTTTGGAAGAAAAGCTATGTCCAACCTAGACAACAGATTAAAGAGCAGAGACATTACTTTGCCAACAAAGGTCCGTCTAGTCAAAGCTATGGTTTTTCCAGTAGTCATGTATGGATGTGAGAGTTGGACTATAAAGAATGCTGAGCGCCAAAGAATTGATTATTTTGAACTGTGGTGTTGGAGAAGACTCTTGGGAGTCTCTTGCACTGCAAGGAGATCCAAACAGTCCATCCTAAAGGAAATCGGTCCTGAATATTCTTTGGAAGGACTGATGCTGAAGCTGAAACTCCAATACTTTGGCCACCTGATTTGAAGAACTGACTCATTTGAAAAGACCCTGATACTGGGAAAGATTGAAGGTGGGAGGCGAAGGGGACGACAGAGGATGAAATGGTTGGATGACATCACCAACTCAATGGATATGAGTTTGAGTAAACTCTGGAAGTTGATGATTGACAGGGAGGCCTAGTGTGCTGTATTCCATGGGGTCACAAAGAGTAGGACACGGATGAGTGACTGAACTGAACTGATAAAATACCTAACTCAACACTAAAATAAGCACAGCGGCCCTTAGCATACAGACATCTGGTACAGTGTTGCTCCAGAAAGGCATCACTAGTACTTTGGGAGGGGACTTCCCAGGTGGCACTAGTGGTCAAGAATCCACCTGTCAATGCAGGAGATTTAACAGATGTGAGTTCCACCCCTGTTTTGGGAAGATCCCCTGGAGGAGAGCATGGCAACCCATTCCAGTATTCTTGCCTGGAGAATCCCATGGCCAGAAGAGTCTGGTGGGCCACAGTCCATGGGGTCACAAAGAGTCAGACATGACTGAGTGACTGAGCATGCATGCATGTTGTACTTTGGGAGGGACTGTCCTTCATTGGAAAAGGCTGTCCTAAGTAGCTCTGAAACCATCCCTTGGAGAAGCTGGTGTTCTGCTCTCATCCATGGTATGACTCTGAACAGGGAATGATGCTTCTCTGGTAGCCATTTCTCTAAGGAAAACTGTCTGAAATATAGACAATTTGCTTAAAGTAGGATCATCAAATAAATGCAGGATGTGCAGTTAATTGTTAACTTCAGATGAACAATGAATAATTTTTTTGTAAAGTAAGCCCTCTCCCCAATTTAACTGGGTATCCTAGATTTTTATTTGCTGAATCACTTTATATTCTAGATGGATTTTGGAAGTTTAAGCAAGCATCTTATGTTGTGCTTTTTTTCTGAGAAGTAGAAACTTTCAGGTTATTTTATAGACTGAGACATCTGCAGGGATGGCACCATGAGAAGCCCTTCCTGTGACTGACTTCCTACTCCTCATATTTGGGTCAAGGGCTTGCTGATTAGAAGGCTTTCATTAATGAATGGATTGCCCATTTGGGGTTTTTTATGTTAATGAATGAGTTTCCCATATTTCCAATCAGTCTCTCCCAACAGGAAGCTTCCATAAACCTCTTATCCTTATCCATCAGAGGGCAGACAAGATGAATCCACAGTCACAGAAAACTAATCAAACCAATCACATGGACCACAGCCTTGTCTAACTCAGTGTAACTGTAAGACATGCCATGTAGAGTCACCCAAGATGGGCAGGTCATGATGGATTTCTGACAACACATGGTCCACTGGAGAAGGGAATGGCAAACCACTTCAGTATTCTTGCCTTGAGAACCCCATGAACAGTATGAAGAGGCAAAAAGATATGACACTGAAAGATGAAGTCCCCTGGTTGATATGTGCCCAATATGCTACTGGAGAAGAGTGGAGAAATAACACCAGAAACAATGAAGAGACAGAGCCAAAGCGAAAACAACACTCAGTTGTGGATGTGACTGGTGATGGAAGTAAGTCCAATGCTGTAAAGAACAATATTGCATAGGGACTCTGGAGTGTTAGGTCCATGAATCAAGGTACATAGTAGTGGTCAAACAGGAAATGGCAAGAGTGAACACTGACACTTATGAATCAGTGAACTAAAATATTCTGCAATGGGTGAGTTTAATTCAGATGACCATTATATCTACTACTGTGGGCAAGAATCCCTTAGAAGAAATGAAGTAGCCCTCATAGTCAATAAAAGGGTCCAAAATTCAGTTCTTGGGGTTAAATTAAAAAATGACAGAATGATCTCTGTTTGTTTCCAAGGCAAGCCATTCGATGTCACAGTAATCCAAGCCTGTGCCACAACCAGTAATGCTGAAGAAGCTGAAGTTGAATGGTTCTATGAAGACCTACAATACATTTTAGAGCTAACACCCAAAAAGGAGGTCCTTTCCATCATAGGAGACTGGAATGCAAAAACAGGAAGTCAAGAGATACCAGGAGTAACAGTAAAGTTTGGCCAAAATGAAGTATAAAATGAAGCAGGGCAAATGCTAACAGAGTTTTTCCATGAGAATGCACTGGTTATAGCAAACACCCTCTTCTAAGAACATAAGAGAAGACTCTACACATGGACATCACCAGATGGTCAATACTGAAATTAGATTGATTATGTTCTTTGAGTCAGTGATGCCATCCAACCATCTCATCTTCTGTCATCCCCTTCTCCTCCGCCTTCAATCTTTCCCAGCATCAGGGTCTTTTCACATGAGTTAGTTCTTCACATAAGGTGTCCAAAGTATTGGAGTTTCAGCTTCAACATCAATCCTTCCAATGGACACTCAGGACTGATCTCTTTTAGGGTGGACTGGTTGAATCTCCTTGAAATCCAAGAGAATCTCAAGAGTTTTCTCCAACACCACAGTTCAAAAGCAAAGTAATGTCTCTGCTTTTTAATATGCAGTCTAGGTTGGTCATAACTGTCCTTCCAAGGAATAAGTGTCCTTTAATTTCATGGCTTCAGTCACCACTTGCAGTGATTTGGGAGCCCAAAATAGTAAAGTCTGCCACTGTTTCCATTTCTTCCCCATCTATTTGCCATGAAGTGATGGGACCGGATGCCATGATTTTAGTTTTCTGAATGTTGAACTTTAAGACAAATTTTTACTCTCCTCTTTCACTCAAGAGGTTCTTTAGTTCTTCAGTTTCTGCTTTAAGGGTGGTGTCATCTGCATATGTGATGTTATTGATATTTCTCCTGGCTGTCTTGATTCCAGGTGCTTCATCCAGTCCAGTGTTTCTCATGGTGTACTGTGCATATAAGTTAAATAAGCAGGGTGACAATATGCAGACTTGATATACTCCTTTTCCTATTCGGAACCAGTCTGTTGTTCCATGTCCAGTTCTAACTATTGCTTTCTGACCTGCATAAAGATTTCTTAAGGCAGGTCAGGTGGTCTGGCATTCCCATGTCTTTCAGAATTTTCCATTTTATTGAGATCCATACAGTCAAAGCATTTGGCATAGTCAATAAAGCAGAAGTAGATGTTTTTCTGGAACTCTCTTGCTTTTTCCATGATCCAACGGATGTTGGCAATTTGCTCTCTGGTTCCTCTGTCTTTTCTAAATCCAGCTTGAGCATCTGGAAGTTCATGGTTCACATATTGCTGAAGCTTGGCTTGGAGAATTTTGAGCATTACTTGACTAGTGTGTGAGATGAGTGCAATTGTGCACTAGTTTGAGCATTATTTCACATTGCTTTTCTCTGGGATTGGAATGAAAATTGACCTTTTCCAGTCCTGTGGTCACCGCTGTGTTTTCCAAGTTTGCTGGCATATTGAGTGCAGCACTTTCACAGCATCATCTTTAGGATTTGAAATAGCTCAACTGGAATTGCATCACCTCCACTAGCTTTGTTCATGGTGATGCTTCCTAAGGCCCTCATGACTTCGCATTCCAGGATGTCTGTCTCTAGGTGAGTGATCACACCATTGTGATTATCTGTGTTGTGAAGATCTTTTCTGTATAGTCCTCTGTGTGTTCTTGCCACGTCTTCTTAATATCTTCTGCTTCTGTTAGGTCCATACCATTTATGTCCTTTACTGAGCCCATTTTTGCATGAAATTTTCCCTTGGTATCTCTTAATTTTCTTGAAGAGATCTCCAGTCTTTCCTTTTCTATTATTTTCCTCTCTTTATTTGCACTGATCACTTAGGAAGGCTTTCTTATCTGGCCTTGCTATTCTTTGGAACTCTGCATTCAAATGGGTGTATCTTTCCCTTTCTCCTTTGCTTTTCGCTTCTTTTCTTTCAACAGCTATTTATAAGGCCTCGTCAGAGAGCCATTTTGCTTCTTTGCATTTCTTTTTCTTATGGATGGTCTTGATCCCTGTCTCCTGTACAGTGTCACGAAAAACTGTCCATAGTTCATCAGGCTCTCTATCAGATCTAGTCCCTTAAATATATTTCTCACTTCCATTGTATAATCATTAGGGATTTGATTTAGGTCATACCTGAATGGTCAAGTCGTTTTCCTAAGTATGACCTAAATCAAATCCTTTATGATTATATGGTGGAAGTGACAAATAAATCAAGGGATTAGATCTGATAGTGTGCCTGAAGAAATATGGACGGAGGGTCATGACATTGTACAGGAGGCAGTGATCAAGACCATGCCCAAGAAAAAGAAATGCAAAAAGGCCAAATGGTTGTCTAAGGAGGCCTTACAAATAGCTGTGAAAAGAAGGGAAGTGAAAAACAAAGAAGAAAAAGGAAAGATATACCCATTTAAACACAGAGTTCCTAAGAAAAGCAAGGAGAGATAAGAAAGCCTTCAGTGATCTGTGCAAAGAAATAGAGGAAAACAATAGAATGGGAAAGACTAGAGATCTCTTCAAGAAAATAAGAGATACCAAGGGAAATTTTCATGCAAAGATGGGCACAATAAAGGACAGAAATGGTATGGACCTAACAGTAGCAGAAGATATTAAGAAGAGGTGGCAAGAATACACAGAGGAACTATACAAAAAATAAATAAAAATTAAAAAAAAATCTTTATGACCCAGATAACCATGATGGTGTGATTACTCACCTAGAGCCAGACATCCTGGAATATGAAGTCAAGTGGGCTTTAGAAAGCAACACTATGAACAAAGCTAGTGGAGGTGATGAAATTCCCGTTGAGCTATTTCAAATCCTAAAAGATGATGCTGTGAAAGTGCTGCCCTCAACATGCCAGCAAATTTGGAAAACTCAGCAGTGGCCACAGAACTGGAAACAGTCAGTTTTCATTCCAATACCAAAGAAGTACAATGCCAAAGAATCTTCAAGCTACCACATAATTACACTCAACTCACATGCTACTAAAGTAATGCTCAAAATTCTCTAAGCCAAGCTTCAACAGTATGTGAGCCAGGAACTTCCAGATGTACAAGATGGATTTAGAAAAGGCAGTGGGACCATAGATTAAATTTTCAACATCCGTTGGATCATGGAAAAAGCAAGAGAGTTCCAGAAAAACATCTATTTCTGCTTTACTGATTATGCCAAAGCCTTTGAGTGTGTAGATCACAACAAGCTGGAAAATTCTGAAAGAGATGGGAGTACCAAACCACCTTATCTGCCTCCTGAGAAATCTGTATGCAGGTCAGGCAGCAACAGTTAGAACTGGACATGAAACAACAGACTGGTTCAAAATTGGGAAAGGAGTACATCAAAGCTGTATTTTGTTACCCTGCTTATTTAACTTATATGCAGAGCATATCATGAAAAATGCCAGGATGGATGAAGCACAAGCTGGAATCAGGATTGCCAGGAGAAATATCAATAACCTCAGATACGCAGATGACATCATCCTTATGGCAGAAAGTGAAGAAGAACTAAAAAGAGTTTTGATGAAAGTGAAAGAGGACAGTAAAAGTGCTGGCTTAAAACTCAACTTTCAAAAAACTAAGATCATGAAATCTGCTTCCATCACTTCATGGCAAACAGGTGGGGAAACAATGGAAACAGTGACAGACTTTATTTTTTTTTTCAGCTCCAAAATCACTTCAGATGGTAGCTACAGCCATGAAATTAAAAAACACTTGCTCCTTGGAAAAAAACTATAATCAACCTAGACAGCATATTAAAAAGCAGAGATATTATTCTGGGATAAATCTCCATCTAGTCAAAGGTATGATTTTTCCAATAGTCATATATGATTCTTTAGGTAGAAATACTCCTAAGTATTTTATTCTTTTTGT
>ML662926.1:737026-756496 GCA_007570785.1 Antilocapra americana
TGCTTCTGGCTTACTTCACTCTGGATGATGGGCTCCAGTTTCGTCCACCTGAGTAGAACTGATTCAAATGAATTTTTTTTAATGCTGAGTAATATTCCATTGTGTATATGTACCACTGCTTTCTTATCCATTCGTCAGTTGATGGGCATCTAGGTTGCTTCCATGTCCTGGCTATTGTAAACAATGCAGCGATGAACATTGGGGTACACGTGTCTCTTTCAATTCTGGTTTCCTCGGTGTATATGCCCAACAGTGGGATTGCTGGGTCATATGGCAGGACTATTTGCAGTTTTTTAAGGAACCTCCACACTGTTTTCCATAGAGGCTGTACTAGTTTGCAATCCCACCAACAGTGTAAGAGAGTTCCCTTTTCTCCACATCCTCCCCAGCATTTATTACTTGTGGATTTTTGGATTGCAGCCATTCTGAGTGGTGTGAAGTGATATCTCATTGTGGTTTTGATTTGCATTTCTCTGATAATGAGTGATGTTGAGCATCTTTTCATGTGTTTGTTAGCCATTTTTATGTCTTCTTTGGAGAAATGTCTGTTCAATTCTTTGGCCCACTTTTTGATTGGGTTGTTTATTTTTCTAGAATGGAGCTGCAGGAGTTGCTTGTATATTTTTGAGATTAATTGTTTGTCCATTGCTTCATTGGCTATTATTTTCTCCCATTCTGAAGGCTGTCTTTTCACCTTGCTTATAGTTTCCTTTGCAGTGCAGAAGCTTTTAATTTTAATTAGGTCCCATTTGTTTATTCGTGCTTTTATTTCCAGTATTCTGGGAGGTGGTCATGTAGGATCCTGCTTTGGTTGATGTCAGAGAGTGTTTTCCCAATGTTATCCTCTAGGAGTTTTATAGTTTCTGGTCTTATGCTTAGATCTTTGATCCATTTTGAATTTATCTTTGTGTATGGTGTTAGAAAGTGTTCTAGTTTCATTCTTTTACAAGTGGCTATCCAGTTTTCCCAGCACCACTTGTTAAAGAGGTTGTCTTTTCTCCATTGTATATTCTTGCCTCCTTTGTCAAAGATAAGGTGTCCATAGATGCGTGGATTTATCTCTGGGCTATCTATTTTGTTCCATTGATCTATATTTCTGTCTTTGTGTCAGTACCATACTGTCTTAATGACTGTAGATTTGTAGTATAGCTTAAAGTCAGGTAGGTTGATTCCTCCAGTTCCATTCTTCTTTCTCAAGATTGCTTTGGCTATACGAGGTTTTTTGTATTTCCATACAAATTGTGAAATTATTTGTTCTAATTCTCTGAAAAAGACCTCTGGTAGCTTGATAGGAATTGCATTGAATCTATAGATTGCTTTGGGTAGTATACTCATTTTCACTATATTGATTCTTCCAATCCACGAACACGGCACATTTCTCCATCTGTTTGTGTCCTCTTTGATTTCTTTCATCAGTGTTTTATAGTTTTCTATATACAAGTCTTTTGTTTCTTTAGGTAGAAATACTCCTAAGTATTTTATTCTTTTTGATTCGATGGTGAATGGAATTGTTTCCATAATTTCTTTTTCTGTTTTTTCATTGTTAGAATTCACATGAATCTTGAAGAAAGGTACATTTCCAAGCAAATACATAGTTTCATTAACATAGCTTAAGAGACTATTTCCATTAGTAAAACATACTAGTTTGTTGAGCCATTATAGGTTCTGAGTCTTAGGAGAACTGACTTGAAGAAAGGCAAATTCCAAGGTAAATACATAGCTCATTAACATAGCTTTGCTTCAGTTTAGTTCAGTAACTCAGTCGTGTCTGACTCTTTGCGACCCCATGGACTGCAGCACGCCAGGCCTCCCTGTCCATCACTAACTCCCGGAGTTTACTCAAACTCATGTCCATAGAGTCACTGATGCCATCCAACCATATCATCCTTTGTTGTTCCCTTCTGCTCCCACCTTCAATCTTTTCCAGCATCAGGATCTTTTCCAATGAGTCAGTTATTTGCATCAGGTGGCCAAGGTATTGGAGATTCAGCTTCAGCATCAGTCCTTCCAATGAATATTCAGGACTGATTTCCTTTAGGATGGACTGCTTGGATCTCCTTGCAGCCCAAAGGACTCTCAAAAGTCATTTCCAACACCACAGTTCAAAAGCGCCAATTATTCAGTGCTCAGTTTTCTTTATAGTCCAGCTCTCATATATACATGACTACTGGAAAAACCATAGCTTTGACTAGACAGATCTTTGTTGGCAAAGTAATGTCTCTGCTTTTTAATATGCTGTCTAGGTTGGTCATAGCTTTTCTTCCGAGGAGCAAGTGTCTTTTAATTTCATGGCTGCAGTCACCATCTGCAGTGATTTTGGAGCCTCCCAAAATAAAGTCTGTCACTGTTTCCATTGTTTCCCCATCTATTTGCCATGAAGTGATGGGACTGGATGACATGATCTTAGTTTTCTGAATGTTTAGTTTTTGACCAACTTTTTGTTTAGCTTAAAGTTTTAGAAAAGTTAAGTTCAGGTGGAACCAGGTGTTGTCATGGCAACACATAATTTATAAAAGAAAGTTCCTTTTAATTTTGTATAGAGAAGGAAAAAAAAATCTGACCCTTATAGTTTGTTTCCTCCTGCCACTTAAGTGAGAGTAAAAAACCATGTAAACAATGAAACATGTATATTATCATATGTGAAACAGATCGCCAGCCCAGTTTCAATACATAAGACAGGGTGCTCAGGGCTGGTGCACTGGGATGACCCAGAAGGATGGGATGGGGAGGAAGGTTGGAGGGGGATTCAGGAGGGGGAACACATGTACACCCATGACTGATACATGTCAATGTATGGCAAAAAGCACTACAATATTGTAAAGTAATTAGCCTCCAATTAAAATGAATTTAAAAAAAGAGAAAACTGAGTTTCAGAGAGGTTAAATTACTTGCTCAAGATCACAGAGTTAGTAACTGGCAGAGCTGGGACTTAAAGATATACACTCTTATTCTAAGTAGAAGTCTTTTCTACTAAATCACGCCTTCTGCCGATATAGTAATGTTTGCTGAAAAATAGTCATATAGTGGATACAAATTTCATAGCACACACAACTCAGTTTCTCAACTTGGTTCAGTATTCCTCTAAGTGAATTTGGTTTCTTTCTCAAGTCCTGAATCTGCTAGATGGTGCAAAGTGCAATGTCAGTTACTTTTCGGTCTTTGCTCACATCAGGATCCTTCTTCCCATTCCCTCCCCTTGACTGTCTTCTAGGTTATGAAAGTGAAAGTGAAAGCCGCTCAGTTGTGTCCGACTCTTTGCAACCCCCATGGACTTCTCCAGGCCAGAATACTGGAGTGGGTAGCCATTCCTTTCTCCAGGAGATCTTACCAACCCAGGGATCAAACCCAGGTCTCCCTCATTGAAGGCAGATTCTTTACCAACTGAGCCACAAGGGAAGCCCCTAGGTTATAGGGGGTTTACAAAACTTTATGGCATGGGTCATGCCAGCTGCTCCTGTGAGGTGTGCCATCCCCTATGATTGTTGTCCATTGTCACCTCTATGGAGCATCCTCTGAGACTGTCCCCATGGCCTCCCACTGAATGGTGCATGCTGCTTTATCCAGCATTGTACCCTCCTCACAACCACATGATTCTTTTGGGCCTACCAGCTCATACTTTCTCTCAGGAATAAGGGGATATCCTCCGCTCTCTATCACACCACTTGTGGTTGTCACAGTGTTTAATTTCACCCCTTTGTAATCTGTACTGTTCTGGCACTAATCCTTACGGTTCCTATGCTCTAGTAGTACAGGGAACGCCTGCCAGACTGTCTCCTTACAGGTATCATGTCTGCCATGGACTTCAAAAGCTGAAATTCAAGAGGGGACCACTCGCATTTCTCTTCTCTACCTCTCTGCAGTGACAGTCCTAACTTGAAGGCAGTGTGTGTGGAATGCTCCAGTGGTTTGGGCTTGTGTGGTGCAGGGACATGTGAATGTGGAGAAACACCAGGGAATATTTCAGAATATTCTACCAGCAGTCATCTTAACTCAGTTAACAACAAGGTGGAAATGTGGTCAAGTTTAGGATGTTTTGCCATGATAGCCTATGAAAAAAAAAAACACTCACTTCAGAATAATTAATTGGTCTTGCTTTATACAAATAATTTAATGGCCATGATATCTTGGTGAAATCACTTAATTTCACTTAGCCTCAGTTGCTGTCTTGGGGTTATCAAAGTCAGATCCAGGTTTTATGGGGCTCAAGCTTACACTGTTAGGGTTCTTCTCTTGAAGAAAAATAATAAAAAAAGTCACAAAACAAAATTAAGTGTAAGAGAGGGATATTTGTTTCATTAGTATAGAGAATCCACCTCAAGGGAAATAACGACGTCTGAGTACCTACTTCAGGATTGGTGAGGATCCCAGAAATAGTGAATGTGAGAATGCTTTGTAAACTGCGAAGGGCAGTAGGGCTATGAGAGTGGAACAAACTTTAGAATGCTTAATTTGATGTGTTACATAGAAATTTCTAGTTGAAGTGATGACCTGGAGGGCATTTTAACTGATCCCTTTTCTGAGATACCATTCCATGTTATCTTGGAAATGATAGTATGAATGTAAAAGTGAAATCAGTTAAAGGGGACCTTTGAACTTAAGGATTAAAAGAGATGATTTAACTCAACAAACTATTATGAAATAGAGAAAAAGAAAAGAAACATGTACAGGTTAGGGGAGGTGACCATAGCATTTCTCTGTATAAGGAGCAATGTTTCTGGATGGGAGTCGAGTGGAGTGGACCTGGAATTTTGGGCCAGAGGAGATAGATCCAAGTCTGGTTTTGCCCTAACTTACTGTGCAACCTTGAAATAGTGTGTTATCTGATCTCAGTTTCATTTTCTTACATGTAAAATGAAATAAATATACTAGATAGTCCCCAAAGTTACTTCCTCATTCATCATTTAAAATGTTTAAACAATTAGAAATGTTTTGTTATAAAGGACAATTTCTAATTAGAAATAAGTTAAAGAATACAAAAAAGTGCGAAAAGAATGTTATAACATCACCTTAAAGTAATTGGAATTAAAAATTCAATAACTGTATTAGAAGATTAGACACAGCTGGAAAACAAACTCATGAATTGGAAGATAGACCTGAAGAAGTTCTCCGTAATATAGGTCAGAAAGACAGAGATGGGAAACATGAAAGCTATACCAAAGACATGGAAGACTAAATGAGAGGCTTAATGTAATTGGTGCTTTTGTTGGAGATAATAAAGGAAAAAGCAATATTAAGGAACTAACTGCTGAAAAATCTCCAAAATTGCTGAGAGAAACCAATCCTCAGATCCAGTAAGCCAAAATGAATTCAAAGCAGAAAAACAAGATCCCCATCTAGACTTATTGCAGTCAACCCACAGAACATCTACAGAACAATACATCCTACTCATTAGCCAGCTTTTTGAGGCTCAGAGGAGGCCTGGGAGACTCAAGCAAGAGCCTTCTACTTCAAAAGACAGGGACATGGGAACTTGTATAAGGTTTCAGTCCCCCCTTTTCTTTGATGCTCCTCAATCTTAAGAGAAACAAGTTAGGATAAGAAAAGGAATATCACTTTGGATACAGATTGTGCTCAGTCGCTCAGTCATGTCCAACTCTTTGCAACCCCCTGACTGAGGCTCGTCTGTCCATGTAATTTTTCAGGCAAGAACATTGGAGTAGGTTGCCATTTCCTCCTTCAGGAACTCTTCCCCACCTAGGGATTGAATCCATGTCTCTTGTGTCTCCTGCATTGGCAGGTGGATTCTTTACCACTGAGACACCTGGTAAGCCCCCTGGATAGAGAAATGAGTGAAAGTCTCTCATTTGTGTCTGACTCTTTGATACCCCATGGACTATACAGTCCATGGAATTATCCAGGCTGGAATACTGAAGTGGGTAGCTCTTCCCTTATCCAGGGGATCATCCCAACCCAGGGATCGAACTCAGGTCTCCTGCATTGCAGGCAGATTCTTTATCAACTGAGCCACCAGGGAAGCCCCTGAATAGACATGGGTTTCATAATCATAAACTCTGCAAAGGAACTTGCTTTTAGGGGCCCTCAGTGCAGCACTGTATAGTCTCCTTGCTTTTACAGCAAAGTAATTTTCCATCCATACCTCTTGGACACCCAAGTATTTGGTTAGAAGGTAGCATTTGGATCTAATGTTGGACTCCTATCTGTGGATTATCATGTCAGTTGGACCGAGTCTACAGCCACCTCAGTGGGGATGATCTCAGGATATCTGAGCAGATTAGGCAATTTGAGATCCCATCTTCATGACTTTCAGCTCACTCTGAAAGGAGCCTCCAGTGAACTGGAAAATAGCTTTCTTTCTCCCAGGAGTCACTTCAAGCACCAGGGCTCAAAAGTCTCTGACCCTTGACTGCCTGGGGATCATGTAACCTTGGAGTAACCCAAGACTGTTGTTTGCCTAATTGACAAGAGAGATCCTTTTAAGTTTGTGAGACTCTGTAGATGAAGGTCAGTTGTCTGGTGTAGCATTAGAACAGTGGTAAATTTCTGTGGTAGCCTTGACACTTTTATTTATTTATTTATTTTTCCTATTTTTTAATTTTTTTAAAAATTTTATTGCCATGGGTTTACATATGCTCCCCCTCCAGAACCCCCCCCCCTCCCGCCCCCCCCCCCCCGGGAAATCTCGATGCACCAGCCCCCAGCATCAATCCTGAGCTGGCAATTGATTACACATATGATAATTAACATGTTTCAATGCCATTCTCCCACATCATCCCACCCTCGCCCTCATCCAGAGTCCATGAGTCTGTTCTATACATCTGCGTTCCCCCTGCTGTCTCACACGCCGGGTCCTCACCTCCATCCCTCTAAATTCCATATATATGCGTTAGTATACTGTATTGTTATCCCTCCCCCCGGCCCACTCCATCCTGGATAATGGGCTCCAGTTCCGTCCACCTGAGTAGAACTGACTCAAATGAATATTTTTTAAATGCTGATTAATATTCCATTGTGTACACTTTTAATAAGAGATTTGACATTTGATGGAGAGGTTGGTGAGGAACTAGTTGGGGACTCTGGTGGTCAAAACAGCAATAAAATATGGTTCTAGCAATAGTTTATGCTGGCTTGAGGTCGGAATGCTGGCTGCAGAATTTAGAAAGAAACCACCTGTGAGTTAATCTTTAGATATTTTAGGAAATGGGACTCTCCAAGACACCAGCTATATGACTGGCATCCTTTGGAGATAATTGAGTTGGCTGTATCTTTGTAATAAAAGTTGCTCTTGGATGGAAGAAAAGGTCTCCAAAGAGACCTTGACATTCTAGTAATGATATTTACTCATACAGCTCAACTTGACTCTATGTCATGTATGAATTTTTACTTAAAACATGTCTTGATTACCTGTCACATATTCTTTTAAAAATATTTCCCTTGCTGCTTACTTCTACTTATCTTTCTCATAATCAGCTCAGATGACACTTTTTGTAAGAAGTATTATCAAGCCTCCATGTCTGGGAGAGATGTCCCTTCTGTGTTCTCATACTTACCAGCACGGAATACCATGGTGTAATTTTCTGTTTACTTGTATCTGTATCCCTGAGCCCTGTGCCTGGCACATAGCCAACTTCAGTGAATTATCAGTTGAATGAATGAAAAAAAAATGAATAAGTGAATTTAATGGATTGCAAGTAAATTTTTGTGAGAATTTGTAGAAGAAAGAATTTGCATCTAATTGGGTACACTATAGAATACTCCCTAAAGGATATTAGAGTCTCTTGGACTGCTAGGAGATCAAACTAGTCAGTCCTAAAGGAAATCAGTCTTGAGTATTCATTGGAAGGACTGATGCTGAAGTTGAAACTCCAATACTTTGGCCACCTGATGTGAAGAACTGACTCAATGGAAAAGACCCTGATGCTGGGAAAGACTGAAGGCAGGAGGAAAAGGGAATGACAGAGGATGAGATGGTTGGATGGCATCACTGACTCAATGGACGTTTGAGTTTGAATAAGTTCCATTAGTTGGTGATGGACAGGGAAGCCTGGCATGCTGCAGTCCATGAGGTTGCAAAGAGTCGGACACAGCTGAGCCACTGAACTGAACTGAAAGGATATATCATTAGAGATATTTTTCTTTTTCTTTTCAAGAAAGACTTTTATTTACATTATTGTGTTGGCTTTGCCATACATTGACATGAATCCACCATGGATATACATGTGTTCCCCTTTCAGAACTCCCCTCCCACCTCCCTCCCTATATTTTTCAAGAATATGTAGGAGTTTATAAGGGGAAAAAGGCAAGAGGAATTTCAAAGGAAACATCATGAGGGAACCACAGAGGCAGAAGTATCATTATGTAACTGCTAATTCAGCTAGGTTAGATTAGTGCTTCACAAACCTGAGTTGCAGTAGGACCACCTGAAAGACTTCTTAAAACCCAGTTTGCTGGGCTCCACCCCTAGAGTTTTTGACTCAGTGGTTCTGTGGTGAGCTCCAGGTGCTGGTGGGCTCCAGGTGCTGCTGATCCGAAGACCACACTTTGAGAACTACTGAGCTGGAAAGCAGTATATTTGGAAGGAATCATGGTAGATAAAGCTGGAAAGGTAGATTGGGGTGCAATGTGGAAGGTGTTTAAATGATAAGTTGATGTTTTGTTTTGTTGATTTTATTGGTGGAGAGGAAGCATTAACGATTCCTGAATGTGGAAGTGATTTGATTAGAGCTATTGCTTTAGGAAGGCTTCCCTGGTGGCTCAGTGGTAAAGAATTCACCTGCAATTCAGGAGCCACAGGTAGACCTAGGTTCAATCCCTGGGTCAGGAAGAGCCCCTGGAGGAGAAAATGGCAACCCACTCCAGTATTATTGCCTGGAGAATTCCATCAACAGAGGAGCCTGGTGAGCTACAGTCCATGGGGTCACAAAGAGTTGGCCATGACTGAAGTGACTTAGCACAGCACATTGCTTTAGGAAAATGAATCTTGTAGTTACCTAAAGGATGACTTGGTGGAGGTGAGTAGTTGCGGGCTGGGAGGAGAGACTGGACACAGAAGACTAGCTAGAAGGTGGCTTCAATAATCCATTCTATATTGCTGAAATTTACCTTTTAAAATGTTAATCATTTTGGATGGCAATCTTCCTGCAATATATTTCACACTCTCTGCTCTCCTACAGAGAGAATCCTGAACATAATGCATTCTTTCGGTGACTCCTAGTTATCGTTCTGAACATCAATGATTGCACTGAGTTGTAACACAGTGTGCTCTCATGGGTATGGAGGTGTAAAGCGCTTTGTGCCCAATTCTAAATGCCCTAGAACTGCTGTGAATTTTTAGTTTTGTGTTTTCTATTGATAATATTTCTATCTCTCCCTTGACAGCTCCTCTCTCCATTCTAATTGGCTGATCCTAATCTGCAATGGGCTGGAAAACCAGATATAATTGTGTGTAATGTAAGAGTAAATAGAGTGTGGGTGAAGTACTCTTCTATGAATAGTCTATAAGCTTTGGGGTGTGAACTCTGCAACATTTATTTGGGCAGCTTATAGGTCTCTCAAAGTTCTTCCTATTTATGGCTCCATTCTGAGTAAGTGAGATTGTCAGGAATATGAGAAGCAATGTGTTGTCAATGGGAGTAGCATGCATTTTTATTTTTCCAATAAGAATTCTTGAAAGACTTTATAAAAGTCATGGTCCTGAGTAAATTGAGTTCAATAAAAGAGAAGATATGGCATTTTAATAGATAAATTGATTGTTTTCAGATCACTCATTCCACCACCCAGTTTTCTCTACAGTGGTAGTCACTGAAACTACAGTCTAGACCAGGGGTTTCCAACTTCTGGGTCAGACTGGTACCTCCCATCAGATCAGCAGTGCCATTAGATCAGAAATAAAGTGTGTGCACAATAAATGTAATGCACTTGAATCATTCTGAAATCATCTCCCCCTATCCCAGTCCGAGGAAAAATTGTCTTCCACGAAATTGGTCCCTGGCGCCAAAAATGTTGGAGACTGCTGCTCTACACCACAAGTCATTTGTGATATTCCTCTTGAGAAGCCACCATAAAATGAAGAAATGCTTCCAATGTTTGAGATTATGAGAATGTTTGTTAAAGTGATAAGATAAACCATTTCCTTGATAGATTGTTGGGAGGTAGGAAGGTAGGGGAGAGTACCATTTGGTAGCATGTTGAGTCTCCAAATAGCCTGCCTCTTTTCAGAGGAAGTCAGTCCCATGGAAAGTCTTTAGACAACTGCATATGGATCCTGTGGAGTTTATTAACTTGTTTTCCACCAAAGTGTAAATGCTGGAGAATCAAATAACAGCACTTGGGGGAGGGGAAGGGAAGAGAGGATGCTGGACTGAAATAGTTATCACCACAGTGACATGGCAAAGAACTTGGGCACCATTTATGTTTGATTTCATGTATATACATATATATGTATATAAATATATATATATGAAATTGCTTATGAAGTCATCAAATTTTTATCCTTAAAAGAAAAAGCCAGAAAACAAGAACACAAATGACAAAACATCCTAGTTAGAGCCCAGATGGCTCCATAAAATAAATAGCCATTTCCTTGATGGAAGCATAGGCAATTTGGCTGTTTGAAGCTGTAATTCCAGCAGAGATCCTTGAAACAGATGTTGATATTGCTTGTGCATCAAAACTTTCCAAAACAGCAAGATGTTCAGGTACTATGAGAGCAAATAACTGGTACCTTCAAATCCTTACCTCAATATCATGGGTAGACAGTGTTCTCCCAGAGAAAGATTGCCTTGAGATACCCTCAGAGGAACAAAAATCTAGGAAAGATGGAATTTTTCTGTAGTTCTATTACCGGCTAGGAACATCTCCAAAATCTCCATGTTCCTCCTGCTCATTTCCATCCTCCCATTCTACCTCCCTGTATAGCACTGCCTCCCTGAAGTCATGTCAGAGAGCATACTACATCAGCTGTTCTTTGAGGGAGGATTCAGGGTCTGTAGGAAGGAGAGTGAAATTCTCTCATCTCAGGGTTAGTTGCCTATGTAAGGGTGGTTAGGACTCTGCTATATGGAGATAGGTGAGGAAAAGTCTTCCAGGTGGCAAGAAGGGCAGAAGCATGGACCAGAGTTGAAAAGAGTGTGATATGTTCATAGGTTGGTGACCAGAGAAAAATCTGTAGGAGGGAACAGAAGGTTCAAAAGAAGACTGGGAAAATGGCATGAAAAACAATGATTGGCAAATAATAAATT
Source organism: Antilocapra americana (assembly GCA_007570785.1). Taxonomy (NCBI): domain Eukaryota; kingdom Metazoa; phylum Chordata; class Mammalia; order Artiodactyla; family Antilocapridae; genus Antilocapra; species Antilocapra americana. Next base: position 748,225 of record ML662926.1, read on the forward strand.
TAAAAATATTATTTTAAGTAATCCCATGAAACTGGTAATAAATTGCTTATCATTTCTCATCTTACTTGGGAGAACCACTGGATTTTAGTAACTTTAAAAACATTTACCCTTAGAATTGAAACAAGTATGAAAATATTTAAAAGTAAGATGTATTGTAAAAATAAATATAAGATAAATTTAGAAAGAATTCAGTTATCAGAATAACAGTTTTTTTTTTTACAAAAGGAAATCATATATCTTTTTATATCTGTACTGTAAAATAAATATGATTGGCTATGAAAAAGATGTCACTAAAGATGCCTAAGATAATTAAAAGAATAATACATTATTATGAGGAATCAGATGTTGATAAGTTAGAAAATTTAGATAAAATGAATGAACTCCTAGAAAACATAACATACCCAAACTCATTTGACAAGAGTTAGAAACCAAAGAATTGAATGACTAATCAGGAGCCTTCCCACAAAGAAAACTCCAGGCCCAGATGGCTTCACTGGCAAGTCCTACCAAATATTCAAGCAAGAAAAAATTCCAGTTTTGTACAAAACCTTCCAGAGAATACAAAATGAGTGAATAGTCCCAGATTTACTTCATGAGGCCAGCTTAATTCTGATGGACAAAAACATTAAAAGAAAGGTAAAATGGAGGATGACCTTATTCATTGTGATAGATAAAAGAACTTTAACCAAATATTAACAAATAGAATTCAGCAATATATAAATAGGATAAATCATCATGACAAAGTAGATTATATCTCAGGAATGCAAGATTACCATTAGAAACTCAAACAGTGTCATTCACTACATCAGCAAATTTAAGGGGGAAAATCATATGATCATCTCAATAGATGCAGATAAACCATATGATAAAATTCAACATTCTTTCACAATAAAAATTCTTAGCCAACTAGGAACACAAGAGAATACTTAGGAGGCCAGGCCCGTGTGGTAGGCTATGAGAAAATCCTGACTTCAAACCAAAGGAGATGAGATATCACTTTTAATGAGAATAAAAACTGATAGGACTACTTTGGAAAATAATTTGACATTTTCTAAGAAGTAGATGCTCAACATCACTCATTATCAGAGAAATGCAAATCAAAACTACAATGAGGTACCACTTTACACCAGTCAGAATGGCTGCCATCCAAAAGTCTACAAGCAATAAATGCTGGAGAGGATGTGGAGAAAAGGGAACCCTCTTACACTGTTGGTGGGAATGCAAACTAGTACAGCCACTATGGAAAACAGTGTGGAGGTTCCTTAAAAAGCTGCAAATAGACCTGCCATATGACCCGGCAATCCCACTGCTGGGCATACACACTGAGGAAACCAGAATTGAAAGAGCCACGTGCACCCCAATGTTCATCGCTGCATTGTTTACAATAGCTAAGACATGGAAACAACCTAGATGCCCATCAACTGACGAATGGATAAGAAAGCTGTGGTATATATACACAATGGAATATTACTCAGCATTAAAAAAAAATTCATTTGAAGCAATTCTACTCAGATGGACGAAACTGGAGCCCATTATCCAGAGTGAAGTAAGCCAGAAGCAAAAACAACAATACAGTATATTAACACATATATATGGAATTTAGAAAGACAGTAATGAGAACCCAACATGGGAGACAACAAAAGGAACGCAGATGTATAGAATAGACTTGTGGACTTTGTGGATGAGGGTAAGGGTGGGATGATATGGGAGAAGGGCATTGAAGCATGTTAATTGTCATGTGTCTAATCAATCGCCAGCCCAGGATTGATGCTCGGGACTGGTGCAGCGAGATTTCCCGGGGGGGAGGGAGGAGGGAGGGGGGACCCGGAGGGGAAGCATATGTAAACCCATGGTGATATCATGACAATGTATGGCAAAAACAATAATAAAAAATAAAATAAAATAAAAAAAAATAAAATGAAGTACAACTATGATTCAGAAAGTCTACTCCTATGTATATTCCCTAAATCCACACATGCTCATAATCCTGGTAACATGATAACCAATTGTGAAAAACTAGAAAGAAACCAAATGGCCATCAATATATTGTATAGGTAAACTGTGGAATATTAATAAAAACCAAATTGAATACAACAGATCACAGCATAGATGAATCTTATAACATTATGCTGAGTGAAAAAAAAGCAAGACCAAAAGAAACACATGGTGATTCAATTTATAGAAAACTCAAAACCATGGAAAACTATACTGAAAGATTTGGTACTGCATATATATATATATATATGGTTAAATCATATAGAAAAACAGGGAACTAGTTACTGTACAATTTAGCATAGTGACATCTGTCATGGTCCAGGCGCAGGCTGGAAAAGAATTTCCAGATACAAGACAGCATGAGCGGGAAATAAAGTTTATTAGAATGGGAGACACTATTAGAACAATGGGCCAGCTCAAGGGAGAACCGACGTTGAACAGGGCTTCTTAGTCCACTTTTATACTCAGGGTACAAGGAATGGGATAGGGGTCTTATGGGTCATTTGATGATTGGATGAAGCACGTATACTAGGTGGGGAAGAGTACGGCAAATATCTTCTCCTTATGGGGTAGGAGGGGAGACAGGTTATACTGCTCAGGAGGACCTGAAATTTGTTAATAGTTACAACATGGGGGAGGGAAGGATGATAAGGGTCTGATTTTTCCATTCCTGCATTCCAAGACCCTCCTTGGTTTTATCTGCTCTTTCATCCTTCAGTCACCACAACATCAAGGGCAGTGATGATCTGGAGAGGATACAAGGGCTTCTGGGTAGCAGATATGATACTGTGGTTTATAAGAAATATACATTTGGTCATTCAGGGGACCAAAATATTGTTGTTGTTCAGTCACTCGCTCATGTCTGACTCTTTGTGACCCCATGGACTGCAGCACACCAGGCTTCCCTGTCCTTCACCATCTCCAGGAGCTTGCTCAAGCTCATGTCTATTGAGTCAGTGATGCCATCCAACCATCTCATCCTTTGTTGTCCCCTTCTCTTCCTGCCTTCAATATTTCCCAGGATCGGGGGCCAAAATATATTTCTTGTATATAGTCTTAAAATTTTTTTTAATGGAAGGATAGTTGCTTTACAGAATTTTGTGGTTTTCTGTCATACATCAACAAGAATCAGCCATAGGTACACCCATGTCCCCTCTCTCCTGAACCTCATATGTAGTCTTTGTTTATGGATCCTGACTCTCAGATTCTAAGACTCATGGAATGTCCTGTGATGAGAGCCATAAAAATTGATGGAGAAGATTCTTGAGAGTCCCTTGGACAGCAAGGAATTCCAACCAGTCAATCCTAAAGGAAATCAGTCCTGAATATTCATTGGAAAGACTGATGCTGAAGCTGAAACTCCAATACTTTGGCCACCTGATGCAAAGAACTGACTCATTGGAAAAGACTCTGATGCTGGGAAAGACTGAAGGTGGGAGGAGAAGGGGACAACAGAGGATGAGATGGTTTCGATGGCATCACTAACTCAATGGACATGAGTTTGAGTAAACTCCGGGAGTTAGTGATGGACAGGGAGGCCTGGTGTGCTGCAGTCCATGGGGTTGCAAAGAGTCGGACCCAACTGAGTGACTGAACTGAAGAACCATAAAGGTGTCATCTGTTCTGTTAATAAGGTAGCTCTTGAAAAACCCTTAGATGTAGGAGGCTTCTTGCCAGGAGCCTTAACCAAGTGATTAGAGGGTTGCAACTTTTGGTCCCTTTCCCCCAACCTCTGGGAAGCAGTGATGGGTTGTAGACTGAGTTCAGTTACCAGTGGCCAGTAATTTAGCCCATCATGTGAATATGAAGAAGTCTCCATAAAAACCTGAAAGGACAGGGTTCAGAGAGCTTCTGGGTTGGTGACCACATCGAGGTGAGGGGATGCTCCTGGAGAAGCACCTGCTTCCACTCCCTGGGCCTTGCCCTCAGCTTCCCTTTTGTCTGGCTATGCCTGAGTTTTATCATTTTATAATCAACTCATAACATGGAAGTAACATGTTTTCTCTGAATTCTGTGAGCTGCTTTAGTAAATTAGTTGAACCTGCAGGGGTGGGGGTGGTGGTGCATCATTAGAACCTCCAGTCTGTAGCTGATTGGTCAGAAGTGCAGATGATGATTTGGGCATGAACCTGGCATCTGAAGTGGATGGAAGGCAGTGTTGTAAGACTGAGCTCTTAACCCATGGAATCTGCTGCCTAGGGAATGCAAGGAGGGGATTTTCAGTAGCAGGGAGCCTCTTTTCTGCCAGGACTGGCTCTGGAACTGTGGGAGGAGCTGCCGAATTCTATCAGCACTTGGATAGTGCCCACTAAAGAGGTCTCGACAGAGAGCTGTTCAGTTTGTTGACTGTAGTTCCATGGTGAATAGATGACACCCTGTTTGGGAGGCCTCCACTCCAATAGAAGAAGGTAAAACAAAATTAGTCATCTCAGTGGGCTGAATTGCATGCTATTTTCCTAGCAGTGATGAAAGAACTGAAAAGTGGTTTTAAAAAAATAGCCCCTGTGTTTGGCTCTTTACTGACTCCTGGGCAGTGGCCAGTGGTCTGGCTCTGTGGTCAAGCAGGAGGGCGGTAGAAATCTGGCATTACATGATTGCCCATGTTAGGCACAGCCTATGGAAATTAGAGGGCTGCATCAAAGTAGGAAAGTTGAGGCCCATCAGAAGCACTCCCTTAAGGTTAGAAAGGTGATTGGAATTCACAAGCAGATATTCCCGTGTGCTTGCTTAAGGTAGCGAGATAAGTGGACACTGGGGTTGGGCAGCAATGTGCAGACAGACAGACTGAATCTAGACATAGTCCTCTTGCAGCCTCTGAGGCAGAACATGCCAATAAGGACTGTTGTGTGTGCCAGCAGCAGACAGAGACTGCAGATGGCTCTACGGTCAGACTGTGGCTGATGGCCCTGGGGTCTGCAAATGAGTCCTGCCAGGAGTAGACAGAGACCCTTGATGGGGCTTACAGGTGGTAGATGCAGATGCTCTGAGTGCCCTAAAAGAACCAGAAGGTAGTGCACCACTTTGGACAGCAGAGTGTCATTTCTTCAGAGCAAGGACATCACCTTACAGCTGATAATGTCCAGTGATGGGCAGAGAGATCTCCTCAGAGAGTAATAGTTTGGTGGAGAATGGGAACAGGCAGTTGTGACGTTGGATGTCTAAATGGGAGAGAAACCAAGGCATGAAGGGCTGGGTTACAGGCCTTCATGAGTTGTCCTCACACTCAACATGAGTCGAAGTGGAGCTAAAGGACAGTCCGCACTGGGGAGACCCCCATCTTCCTAGCGGATCTGGGGAAGATGGTGTGAGGAAGGCGTGTGTACGTCTCTCCCTGTATCACTGCAGTCTTCTTTCTCGTTACTAGGTGCTGTGGTCATAGGACCAGGGCTGCAGCTGTCACGCAAGGTCTGGAGACAAGGATGACCCCTTACCGCCCAACGATCATGTGAGCCAAGATTCTCCGTCATTAACGACTTTCCAACCCGTCATCACATCTTATGAAAACGTCTCCCAGGACAAAGCCACTCAGGTCTGCATGTCTCTATTCAATCTGGTCAGGTTCCAGAAGTGGAGTGGTCTCAACAATACACATGTGTCTGACCTTCAGACACAATTCCTGAGGGCCTGATGGGGTGGGTTGTGCCTTCATCCCATCTGCCAAATCGGGACTAACAGTAATTCAGCCTTGTGGTAAAAATAGCCCACTAGTTCCATCTGTGTAACCTATGTAATGTTACTCTGTGTGAACAGGAGTGGACTGTGGGGGAGGAACTTTCTAGACTAGTATTGCTGCCTGCTATTGCTTTCTGTGACTTGCTAGACTACTATTGCTGCCAGCACAGTGTCTCTTAGGCTTGGGACATTAGGTGGAAAAGTCTGGGTATAAATGGAGAGAAGGAAAAATAGTTACTGATGAATAAATAAAGGGGTTATGTTATGCAATGAGGGAAATCCAACATTACAGTAACGTCTATCTCAAAAGATGCTCAGAGCCAGAGATGATAGTGTCTCTTAGCTGGAGTAAGTCAGGTGCCTGAAAGAATAAAGCCATGTACTGCTGAGATTACTCCTGCTTTTGGAATCTAACCTAGATGGCAGGGTAGACAGGTCCTACTCATGAGTGAGGCCTTTTAATGGAGTGATCATTGCTTTTAATGTATCCAACATTGCACTCAGAATCCCACTTCTGATTTCCAGTACATATAAAACACTTTATAAAATGGTCTTGAGGGCAGCCAGGAGGAGTACTATAAAAAAACATGAGCATTTTTCAGCACTGGCCCTAAGGTATTCTCAGGGGAAAGATGTCTGAATGTAAAGGCTTTATCTTTAAGACCCTGGCTTGCACTAACTGTCTGATTTTGCCCTTTCCAAGCATTCACAGTTGTAAAAAGTTCAACCTCAGATAATGCCTGCCCGTCCACTTTTAGTTTCTGATCTTCAGCTACTAAAGCAGTCCTGGAGACTGAAACACAAATGAAAACACATTTTTTCCCACCATGTGAACCTCTCACCAGGCTGCATCCACTCAGTAGTAATGTAGTTGGCTCAAGGTGTGTTTAGAGCACAATTTCATCACTGGTGCTTCTTTGAATATCCAGAGAATGAATTCTCTCTGGGATAGGGTTAAACTTGTAAGGATTTCAGGCTCTCAAGTCTGATCCCTTGAAAATCTTCTGCACATTCTTAAGTTTTTCCCTTGATCTTCAAATAGGCACTGGTTAGATTTGTGGTGGCAAGTAACAGGGCATGGACAGAGGCCTGGCCATGGACAGATAGAAATCGGAGGACCAAGCAGGGGCCATAGCATTGGACTATCCTCTCACTTCACACAGTGTAAACCACTGGTGGAATGTGAATTATCCAACTGAAAAGAGGATGGGTCCTGGGGTCACCATGCATGCTTCACATGGGCTCACAGTCTCTCTCCTCTTTTCTCTTCTGGGGAAATGTGAATGGATGAAAATAAAATGAGATGAAATACATGGATTTCGTTGCTGATATCCAGTGTTAGTACTTTGCTTTTTCCTCTTCCCTCTAACAAATCCATTGCTGGATCAGTCTGGTGGATATAGTGTCTATCCTAGTGTTTATTTCACTGTGCTCTCAGGATATTTCTCAGGATCCCCTGGTGGCTCAGATGGTAAAGAGTCTGCCTGCAGTGTGGAAGACCTGGATTCAATCCCTGGGTTGGGAAGATCTCCTGGAGAAGGAAATGGCAACCCACTCCAGTATTCTTGCCTGGAGAATCCCATGGATGGAGGAGCCTGGCAGGCTACAGTCCATGGGGTCACAAAGTTGGACACAACTGAGTGACTTCACTTTCACTTTTATCCCATTGTGTTCTTAGGAGATTTCTCAGATCTATAACAAGGGATACTCTGCACACTCTCTATCCCAGTGTAATCAGAACAACTCCACTTCCTTCATTTAGTCACTGAGGAAGTGTTTTCATGATGAGTATTATATACTGGTCCCCCCGCTCTCTGTATGTGTGTCTTTGTATGTGCATATATGAGAAGTCCCATTGGCAGCAGAGAACATGAGTCTTTGGGAGCACTGAAAGGGGGTCCAGGATGCCTGAGTGAAGTGTAAGCATGGGAAAGGTAAGAGGGAGCAGTGAAAGTCTGTCTTATTTATTATATGTGATGGATCCCAGGTCTTTGGACTTATTGGATGTTATTTTCTTGGCACTAGTGAGACTTCTCCACGTTTGTCTCAATAGTCTATTATCTTGGAATACACTTGAGAGAAGAACTAGGAGGGGGTGAGATGCCTTCAATAAAAGTGATTTATTTTATTTTAAAACTAAATTAAATCATGTTTAAAATTTTATTTGTAACCATTTCAATTTGTTGACTAAAGCTTTATGCCCACTGATTAATAACTTCTCCCTTTCTGGGAAACCACCGTTCTACAGCTTGACTCTATGAATTTGGCTACTTTGATACATCATATAATGAAAATAACCCCACAAGAGACTGACTCAGACTTGCTGGTGAGTGTCTGGGAGTCTCCAGCAGAGGAGAAGGTCAGCAGTGGCCTGCTGTAGGGTTGGGGGCACTGAGTGTAGCAGTGTGTGCATGGGACATTTTGAAGGAGGTCACCATTAACTTCATTACCTCCACCATAGTTTGGCCTCAGGTAAATAACAGGGAGGGAACACAGCCTCACCCATCACAGAAAACTGGATTTAATGAGTTTTAATTTTAATGAAGATTTAATGAGCATTGCCCCTCCCATCAGAACAAGACCCAGTTTCCCCTTCAGTCAGTCT
>ML662926.1:781496-819982 GCA_007570785.1 Antilocapra americana
CAGTGTGTTGTGGTCCACACAGTCAAAGGCTTTAGAACATGGTCAATGAAGCAGAAGTAAATGTTTTTCTGGAATTCTCTTGCTTTTTCTATGATCCAACAGAGGTTGGCCATTTGATCTCTGGTTCCTGTGCCTTTTCTGAATCCAGCTTGTATATCTGGAAGCTCTCAGTTCACAAACTGTTGAAGCCTACCTTGAAGGATTTTGAGCATTTTAAGCATTACCTTGCTAGCATGTGACATGAGCACAATTGTGCAGTAGTTTGAACATGCTTTTGCCTTGCCCTTCTTTAGGACTGGAATGAAAACCAACATTTTCTGGTCCTTTAGCCTCTGCTGTGTTTTCCAAATTGGCTGGCATATTGAGTGCCGTGCTTTACCAGCATCATCTTTTAAGATTAAAATAACTCAGCTGGAATTCCATCACCACCACTAGCTTTGTTTGTAGTGATGGTTCCTAAGGCCCATGTGCCTTTGAATTCCAGGATGTCTGGCTCTAGGTGAGTGATCACACAGTTGTGATTATTTGGGTCATTAAGACCTTTTTTGTATAGCTCTTCTGTGTATTTTTGCCACCTCTTCTTAATCTCTTCTCCTTCTGTTTGGTTCTGATGATTTCTGCATTTCATGTTTTAATACAACAGAGCTAAGATGTAATGAAAGGCAAGGCTGATCTTATGGCAGGTGATCCTCACATCCTGAACTGAGATCCCAAGGAACATATGAATCGTCTCTTCCAAATTAAGACAGCATTTAAAGTTCCACCATCGTGATTAACTGGGTTGTGAAGATCTTTTTCATACAGTTCTTCTGTATATTCTTGCCACCTCTTCTTAATAGCTTCTGTTAGGTCCATACCATTGCTGTCCTTTATTGAGCCCATCTTTGCATGAAATGTTCCCTTGGTATCTCTAATTTTCTTGAAGAGATCTCTAGTCTTTCCCATTCTATCGTTTTCCTCTATGTCTTTGCACTGATTGCCGAGAAAGGCTTTCTTATCTATCCTTGCTATTCTTTGAAACTCTGTATTCAAATGGGTATATATTCCCTTTTCTCCTTTGCTTTTCACTTCTCTTCTACTCACAGCTATTTGTAAGGCCTCCTCAGACAGCCATGCTGTTTTTTATTTTTTTGCATTTATTTTTTCCTGAGGATGGTCTTGATCCCTATCTTCTGTACAATGTCATGAACCTCTATCCAAAGTTCAACAGGCACTCTGTCTATCAGATCTAGTCCCTTAAATCTATTTGTCACTTCCAAGGTATAATCATAAGGCACTTGATTTAGGTCATACATGAATAGTTTAGTGGTTTTCCCCACTTTCTTCAATTTAAGTCTGGATTTGGCAATAAGGTATTCATGATCTGAGTCACAGTCAGCTCCAGGTCTTGTTTTTGCTGACTGTACAGAGTTTCTCCATCTTTGGCTGCAAAGAATATAATCAATCTGATTTTGGTGTTGGCCATCTGGTGATGTCCATGTGTAAAGCCAAGTGGGCCTTAGAAAGCATCACTACAAACAAAGCTAGTGGAGGTGATGGAATTCCAGTTGAGCTATTTCAAATCCTAAAAGATGATGCTGTGAAAGTGCTGCATTCAATATGTCAGCAAATTTGGAAAACTCAGCAGTGGACACAGGACTGGAAAAGGTCAGTTTTCATTCCAATTCCAAAGAAAGGAAATGCCAAAGAATGCTCTAACTACTGCACAACTGCACTCATCTCACAGGCTAATAAAGTAATGCTCAAAATTCTCCAAGCCAGGCTTCAGCAATACATAAACCGTGAACTTCCAGATTTTCAAGCTGGTTTTAGAAAAGGCAGAGGAACCAGAGATCAAATGGCCAACATCTGCTGGATCATCGAAAAAGCAAGAGAGTTCCAGAAAAACATCTATTTCTGCTTTATTGACTATGCCAAAGCCTTTGATTGAGTGGATTACAATAAACTCTGGAAAATTCTGAAAGAGATGGGAATATCAGACCACCTGACCTGCCTCTTGAGAAATCTATATGCAGGTCAGGAATCAACAGTTAGAACTGGACAAGGAACAACAGATTGGCTCCAAACAGGAAAATGAGTACGTCAAGGCTGTATATTGTCACCCTGCTTATCTAACTTATATGCAGAGTACATCATGAGAAATGCTGGGCTGGAGGAAGCACAAGCTGGAAGCAAGATTGCTGAGAGAAATATCAATAACCTCACATATGCAGATGACACCACCCTTATGGCAGAAAGCAGAGAACTACAGAGCCTCTTGATGAAAGTGAAAGAGGAGAGTGAAAAAGTTGACTTAAAGCTCAACATTCAGAAAACCAAGATCATGGCATTTGGTCCCATCACATCATGGCAAATGGGGAAACAGTGGAAACGGTGAAAGACTTTATTTTTTGGGGCTTGAAAATCAATGCAGATGGTGAGTGCAGCCATGAAATTAAAATACACTTCGGAAGGGAGGTGGGAGGGGGGATCTGGAAGGAGAATGCGTGTATATCCATGGTGGATTCATGTCAATGTATAGGAAAACCAACACAATAATGTAGAGAAAATAAATAAATAAATAAATAAAAACAAAAAGTAAAACTTCATTTTTAAAATTTCAAAATAAGTAAACAAATAAAATAAAAGGCACTTACTCCTTGGAAGGAAGATTATCACCAACCTAGATGGTATATTAAAAAGCAGCGACATTACTTTGTCAACAAAGGTCCATCTAGTAAAGGCTATGGTTTTTCCAGTAGTCATGTATGGATGTGAGAGTTGGAGTATAAAGAATGCTGAGCGCCAAAGAATTGACGCTTTTGAATTGTGGTGTTGGAGAAGACTCCTGAGAGTCCCTTGGACTGCAAGGAGATACAACCAGTCTATCCTGAGGGAGATCAGTCCTGGGTGTTCATTGGAAGGACTGATGTTGAAGCTGAAACTCCAATACTTTGGCCACCTGATGCGAAGTACTGACTCACTGGAAAAAACCTTGATGCTGGGAAAGATTGAGGGCAGAAGAAGGGGAAAACAGAGAATGAGATAGTTGGATGACATCACCGACTCAGTGGACGTGAGTTTGGGTGAGCACCGGGAGTTGGTGTTGGACAGGGAAGCCTGCCGTGCTGCACCTCATGGGGTTGCGAGGGGTCAGACACAACTGAGTGACTGAACTGAACTGAAAGTTCCACCTATTCTATTTTACCTGTAGTTTGTGCTTAAGCCTGGTAAAATCACTGTTTTCCTTCTTAACAGAAATTTTGAAAATCTAAGTGATGAATATTCTCATTACTCTCTGTCATAAGCTGAATTATCTGCCCTCCTCCAAATTCTCATGTTGAGGCCCTAACCCTAGCACTTCAGAATGTGCTTCTGTTTGAAGATAGGTACTTTAAAAGGGTAATTAAGGTTAAATGATGTAATGAGTGGGCCCTAATTCAGTCTGACTGTGATTCTTATAAGAGGAGGAAGTTTGGAGACATAAAGTAACACAGGGTTCAGCATGTACAGGGAAGGTGCCATCTGAAGATTCAGGATGAAGACCACCATCTACAAGCCAAGAAGAGAGGCTTCAGGAGAAACCTGAGCCTGTCAGGGAAGTCCCATCATGCGTAGGTCTAGATAACAGCATTTCCATCATTCTGAACACTTGGAGGACAGAGCTTTGGAATGTTACCCAGATCTATGTTACATAGTGTCCGTAGGAAATCAACATTTGTGAAACCACTGAGGTTTTGAATTGTTTAAATCAAATTGTAACCTATTGCATCCTGACTAATGCAGAAATGCATATCTAAAGTTCATAAATGATATCTGGGCTATCCATGAATATTGAGAATCACTGATATATAGATGTAGCTGAAACCATAGAGATGTATGGGACCACCCTGGGAAGGGAGATAGATAGAATGGAAGAGCCATGGGCTGAGAACAAGAACAAAGCTCCAGAATTTAAGGGCGAGGTAGAAGAAGATAAGCCAACAAAGATGAATTAGAACAATGAGTCAGAGAGATAGGAAGAAAGAAAAGAGAACTGAGGCGCCAAGGGAATGAAGTGAGAAGAGTTAACAGACGAGTGGTCAGCAAAATCAGATATAGCAGGGAGGTCAAGTCTGATGAAGTCCTGGGACTTGTGCAGATGATTTAGTAGCTAGGAAATGTTTAGAGGGCTGTGTGGGATCATTTTCAGAGGAAGATTGACTTGAGAATCCAAGTTCGCTTTGAACTGGTGAATGGGGATCATGATAGTGACTAAACAACAACAGAGATGAAAGGAATAAGTAGAATGGAAGTAACCATCTGTAAAAGTTGAAGTGACTTAGCTTAAGAGATCTTAACTGCCATCAGTCTTTAATTAGTCATGTAATCTGCTTAACGTCTGTCTCCTAATGTAGCTTTTTTGTATGCAAGACTCATGTTTGCATATTTTACTTATTTATTGCCTGGCTACACCCTAGTATTCAGTAGATGCTCAAGAAGTATACTAGCTGGATGAATGAATGAATGGATGAATGAATGAATGAATGTTGTCCCAGAGAAATTTGTCAAATGCAAAGGTGAACTTTCAGAGAACAATGGAGCACAAGATAAGGAATTGCTATGAGACCAAGTTTATTTGGAGCCAACATGACTAGCTTTTGTTTTTCTTGATCACAAAATAAATGTATGCTCATTGTAGACAAAACATATAAAGTCATAAAGTGATTTAATAATTTCACCACAAAGAAATACTTATTGATGCTTTGGCTCTTTCCCTCCAGTCTTTTATACACACACACACACACACACACACACACCTGTACACACATATTCTTTTTTGTGAATAGCTGTGCCTTGATCTCTCTTTCCATTAGGGTCATATTGTTTTTCTTCTCAATTTTTAGTAGTTCTTTATATATTAAGGATAATCACCTTTTCTTACATTTGTTATTAATCATTTATTTAGTTTAATATTGCATTTTAATTGTTTATGGTCTTGGGCATGCAGGAGTATAAAATTTGCATGCAGCCAACATCTGGCTCTTTTACTCAAAGAGATGTAACTTTTATTTTTCATCAAGACTGTGACGTTGAGTTGGAAATTGGACTCTGTCAACTGTTAACTTGGTGTCCTCAGGCAACTACTTACCTTATATTTCTATGAGTCAGTTTCATTACCTATAAAATATGGGTGTGCTGTGCTCAGTTGTTTGGTCACGGCCAACTCTTCACGACCCCATGGACTGTAGCCTGCCAGGCTCCTCTGTCCATGGGGATTCTCCAGGCAAAAATACTAGAGTGAGTTTCCATGCCCTCCTCCAGGCGATCTTCCCAAACCAGGGATCGAACCAAGTCTCCTGCATTGCAGGCAGATTCTTTACCATCTGAGCCACCAGGGCTACCTCAATTATGGTTTGTGGGGAATATATAGTCTGTACTTGCTAGCTTTAATGTGAAAGATTAAATGAGATAATGCACACAAAAAGTTAGTGCTGTGCCTGGTACATGATGTGAGCTATTATTCCTCTGAATTTACCCATAGGGATTGTTTTTCATTCTGTCAGAGAGTACTCATCTGTATTTTTTATGTTTTATATACATATATATTTAAAATTGTTATCTATTTTTCCCTTTGTTTCTTTAGTGTATTTGGAATTTGACTTGGATTGATGTTGTAGTTCTCCTACCTGAATCACTGGAAAGTTTGTTGTTTGGGGTTTGGTTGGTTGAAAAATCCCCTAGCTTTTTTTGGTCATTTCTGAGAATCTGTGATGTTTTCTAAACTTTGTGTTGATGTTTGTAGGAGCTGATGAATCAGAATCTGGTGTCGGTATAGGTTTGTGACAAGGCCTTCATGATGCAGATTTCTTTCTACAATGTGTGTCAGTAAAAGTACTTGTAAATGGAACAACACATTTTCTATTCAGAAAATCTATTTGGTCATCATTTGGGGTTTGGCTAAGCAAGGCCCCTGCTCCCATAATGGACCTGCAGCATCAGCATAATGTGGGAGCTTGTTAGAAATGCAGAATCTCAGGCTCTGTTCTGGACCTGCTGAATCAGAACCTGCATTTTAATAAGAGCCCAGAAAAGTCTGAGGAATAGTAAGCTAGACCATACTTTAATATATATAAAGGCACATATAAAAATACACACCTTTTTGACAAAGTTAGGCATATCATTATAGAATATTTGGAAGTTTCAGTTAAGTGGAAAATAAAAATTACATAAAATCCAACCACCTGTAGTTAGCTCCTGTGAATACTGTATTTTCCTCTAGAGTTTTAGTCATTATTTTTAAATTGGCATATCAGTATACATATGGCTGTGCATCCAGATTATTACTTGGCATTTTCACATGCACCAAGTATTTTTTACAATAATGATTTTTAGTGGTCACACAGTGACCCATCCTATGGATAAGGTGCCATTTCCTCAGCCATAACTCCATTGTTAAATAATCCAGGTGTTTCTGTCTCTTAGGTATTGTGCTGTAAACATTCTTGAACATGAATTCTGAATGAATACCTCATTGACTCCTGCAGATAGAGTCCTACAGCATTAAAGAGTAGGAATGATGGTAGGAATCTTGATATATATAGCCTAATGGTTGCAACAATTTGCCCTTCATGGCAGTGAACAAACATGCCTGCTATGGTATCTCTTGCAGCCAGCATTTCTTTAAGTTCTTTATTTTGAAATGATTATAGATTCAAGAATCCTTTGAGCCCTTCACTCAGCATCCCAATAGTGACATCTTATATAACTGTAGTACAATATCAAAACCAAGAAATTGTCATCCACTGGTACAGTACAGTTGACTACAGATGTTATTCAGATCCTTGCCAGTTTTTATGTGCATTTGTGTGTGTGTGTATGCATAGCTCTAGGCCATTTGATCCATATATAAATTTGTGTAATCTCCACCATAGTCAGAATACGGGACTGTTTTTTCACTCTAACAGAACTCCCTTGTGCTTCCCCTTTAAAGTCATGCTCGTCTCCTGCTTCAGTCTCTGTCTCCTGACAACCATGAATCTCTCTTCCAGCTTTATGGTTTTGTCATTTCAAGGATGTTATATAAATTCAGGCATACAGTATGTAACCTTTTGAAATTGGCTTTTTTTCCAGTCAAAATGATGCACTTGGGACCTATTCAAGTTAATGCAAGTATCAATATTTCATTCCTTTTTATTGCTAAGTAGTATTCCATTATGGCTATGTAATAGACTTTCTAACAGGGATGTTTTGGTTGCTTCTACTTTTCAACTATTATGAATAAAGCTTCATGAACATTCATGTGTAGGTTTTTGAGTTGACCTGAGTTTTCATTTTTCTGAGATAAATACCAAAGAATGCAATCATTGGGTTGAATGGTAAATGGATATATAGATTTATAAGAAACTGCCATACTCTTTCTAGAGTGGCTATACCATTTTACATTCCCATCAGCAATGTATGAGTGATCGAGTTTCTTCACATTCTCACCACTTTTGGTGTCACTGTTTTTGATTTTAGCCATTCTGATAGATAGGTATGATACTTTAATGTCCATTTCCCTCCTGGCCAATTTTACATATTTTCCCATGTGTTTATTTGCCACCCATAGCTACTTTTTGGTGAATTAAATGTTCATTTCTTTTGTACAATTTTGCATTGTATTTTCTTTTTATTGTTGAATGTTAATAGTATTTATCTACTCTGTTTAAGGTCTGTAGTCTAGTTAACAGTGTTGTACTGATGTCAGTTTCCTGATTTTGTTGCTGTAGGAGAATTACAGAAGACATCACCATTGGTGGAGATTGGGTTAAGAGTACGGGGGACTCCAATACTCAAGTGGTTAACTTTTTCAGATATGGTGTTTGCAAACATTTTTCCTAGTTTGTAGTTTTGCTTTTTGTTTTTTAATCGTCCTAACAGAGTCTTCACTCTTTAAAAACAGAGCAACCATTTTACCGAGTTTACTGAAAAGAATGGGTATCCCTGTGGCTCAGATGGTAAAGAATTTGCCTGCAATTCAGGAGATGCTTGTTCAATCCCTGGGTCAGTAAGATCCCCTGGAGAAGGAAATGGCAACCCACTCGAGTGTTCTTGCCTGGAGAATCCCATGGACAGAAGAGCCTGGTGGGCTACAGTCCATGGGATTTCAAAGAGTTGGACAGGACTGAGTGATTAACACTTTCACACTGAGAAGAACAGACAGGAACCTGTACGTGGAGTGGAGAAATTCAAAGGAGCACTACTGTTGACCAGCTGAACTGATAGCCTTCTTGTAGTTTCCTTAGCAGATGTGCAAACATCCCTCATCACCCCAGTGGTGTTGCAATGATGTGGTCTTATCTGCCTCCCTTGCAGGGCCCATGCTGCTTTGAGATTCCTCCCTTGGGCAGAGAGTATATAAATTTCCCCTGCCACAGGAAGCCTTCAACTCTTTGTCCAGTTCCAATCTTCTTTTACTTTTTTTTTCTCATTTTCTATTTTTATATTTAAGTTTTTGGCTGCACTGTGCAAGCAGGGATTGAACTCAAGCCCCTCACAGTGGAAGCCTGGAGTCTCAAGCACTGGATCATCAGGGAAGTGCCCCCCTACTTCCCACCCTGCCCCAGTTCCATTCTTTCTACTGAATGTTTCTCTATCTCTTGATGTATAAATCTCTCTGCTTGGCGGTATCTGCTGAGCTGAACTAGAATCACCAATAGCTACACAGACTAGTACAATGGTGATTTTGACACTAGATGTCGGGAGCAGTCAGGATGCCCCCTCACTCGGATGACAAAGTCATGAGACTGAGAAGGAAACTGCAAAGTGGATTTTCTTTAGGGGCATCCCAAGGCAAGGCCCCTCCTGGTATTTTTCTTGGGAAGTTCTGTTTATGCTCTGAACATTAGCTCATTTCAGTAGGTAAGACTCAGTTAGAAAAAATTCATCCTGAGATAATTCCCTCAGACCTTATTTCCCTCCTACTAGTTACTGGGGAGTTTACCAAGAGTTCTCTGGGGGTCATGGCAAAGCCACCACCAGAAGGGCTCATACTTGGGTCACCTTTCCACATCCCACTCCCCCCGACCACTCCACGGAGGAGGCTCCCTTTCTTTAAAAAAACAGGCTGGAATGGGACTTAGGAATGCTCATAATTGTGGCCATCATAGTTGGAGACACTGATTGCTTTAGGATTGTGTAGAAATAGAAATTCCTTTTAGTAGTTGTAAGGTTAATAGGGTTTCATTGTTAAAGCAGTGCTGCTAAACTGTCTCTTTGTCTTCTTTTCTCTTTCCTTGTAAAAACCAATATAGTTTAATAGAATAAAACAGTTCCAAGCTTAAGCCCCTCTTTCTAGCTTCTAGATAGTTGTACCTTGTCAGGGAACATTTGGCAGGAGGCTTCCTGTGTCAATTCCTGAATATTCAGAGATGAGTGGAGAGGCAAACCTTTTCCGGGGACAAAAAATAATGCATACATTCTTAAAGTATAGCAACCATTTACAGCCTTCTTCCCTCTTGGATATAGAAAGTAAGTTCTTTACAACCCCCTCTTTTTGAGATAGATTCTAGCCCTATGTTTCCTGGATAAGTTGCTGAAAAGGCTATCTTGTAAGACAGTGAATATTTGCCCGCATTATGCTAAATACAGGTATGCTAGAGACATTCAAATGGTAAACATACTATTATTAAGTCTGATTATGCAGAAATCCAACCTTTTGTAAAGAAGATGAGCTTAATGTAAAAGTTGTTGATGGTAGGCAGAAAACAAAAGTTTACATAAAAATTTTGTGATGTAATGGGGATGTTCTTTGGCTATAAAATTGTAAGCTAACAAAAATAAAGTGAGAGACTTCACTGCCTTTGGGAGAGGCTTCTCCATCACCTCACAAAACTAACAGCAATAAAGAGACTGCTTCATCACCACACACCGACTCAGCTCAGTTCTTCCGCCGACACCACTCATCCCTCAAGACCCCCGGACCCTGCCGGGGCTGGACCCCGGCAACTAGACAGCTCAGGCTGGGAAAAACTGAAAGATTCAGTTCAAGTCTACATGATGGTCAAAGCTGAGGATGGCATCTGTGCTTCACCCACCAGTGGCCAAGGATAAAAACATAGAGGGCACATGGACATGACACCACACCTTGTAGGTTCCCTGTCATTCTCTACTGAGAGAGACAAGCGCATAGATGGTGGGGGGTGGGGGGCAAAAATCACATCTGCAACACTCAGGCTTCCCAGGGGGCTCAGTGGTAAAGAATGCATCTGCCAATGCAGGAGACTCAGGATATGCAAGTTCTATCCCTAGGTCAGGAAGATCCCCTGGGGGAAGTCATGGCAACTCACGCTAGTATTCCTGCCTGGAAAATCCCATGGACAGAGAAGCCAGGTGGGCTATAGTCCATGGAGTCACAAAGAGTCGGACATGACTGAACACTCAACACTCATTCGACTGTATTTATTCTGTGTTCAGTTATCAAGAAGCATATACAGAGCCAGAATCTGCTTTTGTTTGATGAACATGATGAATCCTACAAATGAACAGTCATTAATTAGGGGAAAATACATTCCTCCTGCCTATCTTCCAATTCCAGACTTAAAGCTAGTCTGTGAATGTAGGAAATGTTCAAGAATGCCAGTGGTGTACTGGAGCCAACTTGTACCTTCCAGCAAGAACTAGCTGTGCACATCTCTTCCCAGTTCTGCCTTTAGAGACGTGATACTGGTAACGTAAATCAGCCATGGTAGGAATATTTACACTGTGAAATAAGCAAACACCACATATCAGGGTTTTTATTTTCTCTTGTAGAGTCAATTGATCAACATACAGCAGTTCATTCCTGAGTGCCTACCAGTGGGTATTGTATACAATCTGGGACATGAGACATGATCTCACTCTTGGGGACCTCAACATCTAGGAGTCACAGTCTTCTTTGGGATCCCCAACCTCTTCTGTGAGCTCTTCTCTGCAGCAGTCCCACCTTGGCCCACCTCCCTTTCCCTCTTCTCAGTCCTTCCTCTTTGCATTTGAGAGTACCCTTTTCATTGTGAAGAAGCTTCCTTATAATCTCAGACTTTCTCTAAACAACTCTAGCATTTCCTCGCCTTGACTGAAGGTTAGATTTTTGAGGGAGCCCCCCTCCTTTTGCCATTGTAATGACATTATAACCCTCTCAAATGGAGCCCAGTCTCCCATGCCCCCAGAAGCTTCCATTCTGTTGGCCTCCAGTGGCTGTTTCCAGAACACTATAACATCACTTTTATTCAACAGTCTTTCTTCGAATATTTTCCAGTGAGACTTGTTGTTTAGTTGTGTCTGACTCTTTGCGACTCCATGGACTATAGCCCACCAGGCTCCTCTGTCCATGAGATTTCCCAGGCAAGAATACTGGAGTGGGTTGTCATGCCCTCCTCCAGGGGATCTTTCTGACCGAGGAATCGAATCCACATCTCCTGCAATGGAAGGCAGATTGTTTATCGCTTAGCCACTAGGGAAGCCCTTCACTTAGTCTACCTTCCTTTTATCAACCCAGAGAGGGAGCACAGTGGGAGGAGCAGGAGATTTTGACATGGAAAGTACTGGTGGCATGAGGTACTGATGGGAGGTTCTGCTTGGAAACCCAGGTGGACACTGTGTAGCTACCAGGGGTCTTTGTAAGCAAGCAACTTGGTGAGATTCTCCTGGGATCAGTCTGAGGGATCCATTTACTCTTCCTACTTTTCTACTCATGGCAGTGGATAAAGAAATGGCAACGGTCTACCAGAAATAAAGCAAGAGTTTGTTTTATTCTACAGATAATTAAGTTACAATGAATTTATTATATTCAGGGTCATTTCAGTGATGTATATTTCATTTTCCCTCTTCAGAAATGGAGAATCCATTGGTATACAGCATTCAGTGGTAGTTCACAAATCATAGTGCCTTTCTGAATCATCTGGGATGGGTATAAAAAATTCACATCCTTGGCCGTAGAATATGTTGATACTTAGCATTCCCAAGTGTTCACTTCACTGGAAAAATAGTTTCTGACTCTTCTGGTTAATTAAAGTACACTTCAGTGCATAGGTCCAGGACAGCAAAATTAAAGATTGCACTTTTATAACCACAATTTGTTTCACCACAAATAATGCAAGAAAGAAGAGAGGGCATCACAGTGTCCACTGGGACCTGTCCCCCTTTCAGCTCACAACTTCATCCTGAGAATGCACAGCTCTGTTTGATACAGGCACTTTAGTGGTTCCCCTCTTTTTTCCCAGGAGCTCACTGAACAACATTACAACATCAAGAACTTTTTGACAGATTTCTTAGGGAAAAAATCCTCACCTCATGGCATTATTTTCTCCATCCTATCAATTAATTACTGTCTAAAGGCTTTCAAATTTTGAAAGAGCTAGGAGACAACATGATACAGTTATCAATCCAAGTACTTTCAATACATTCTTCTGTCACCAAAGTGGCTTTTGTTGTTCTTTTATCAGCAATCCAGATGTTATAAAGTGTGTGCTCTATTAATATATACCAGGTTGATGAGTTCCCTTGCTATCAATCCATTTGCTGAGCAATCATCATTACAAACCACTTAATCTCCATTGTGACAGCTTGTGATAACACCAGAAGAACTTCCACGATTAATTTACAATCAGTTTGCAGTCCATATACATCAAACAGATAGTGCGTAGTAACATTTGCCACAGTTAATGCAAGAAGTGAAGGCAGTAAAACAGCTTCATTGTGATGCAGAAATGCACCATTCAGAGTCATGTATCTAGCTCGTATGAAATTCTTCCTGTATCTTTTGGGTTGTACATGCCATTCAGCCTTACACATCCTTATCTCATGAATATTTAGCATCCTGAAAGATATTAACTCCATCTTATACAAATCGAAATCAAAGCACAGAAAAAGGTTTTTCGACATCCTATAGATAAGTAGCATATAGTTCTACATTCTTGATTCAAACCTAGCTTCTGAGTGTATTTTTGAAAATATTTATGTATTTATTCATCTGTGTTAGGCCTTAGTTGCACTGGATCATGTGGGATCTTTCACTGAGACACACAGACTCTCCAGTTGCAGCCTGTGGGCTTAGTTGCTCTGTGGTATGTGCGATCCTAGTTCCCCTACCAGGGACCAAATCCATGTTCCCTGCATTGCAAGGTGGATTCTTAACCACTGGACAACCAGGGAAGTCCCTAAGTGGTATTTTTTTAATTAATTAATTTATCTGGCTGCACCAGGTCTTACTTGTGGCACACAGGATCTTTCATTTGTTGCAGGTGGGATCTATCTTCCTGATCAGGGATCGAACCCCAGGCCCCCTGCATTGGGAGTGTAGAGTCTGAGCCATTGGACCATCTGGGAAGTCCCTTCTGAGTGGTATTGATGAGATAGAAATGTAAACCCCAACAATAATAGTACTGGCTTGGAGGAAACCTGGAGACATTTTATTTTTCATTTTCTTTGCAAAATTATTAGGATGAGATGAAGTATAAAATAGTGGTTAAGAGAATAACCTTAAGCAGGACACTTGGGTTCAAATTTCGGTTCCAGTATTGCTTAGTGTGATATTTGAGAAGTTCCTTAATTTCTATATGTCTTAGTTTCTTCATCTTCATAGTGATGATGGTGATAATGGTGATGCCTGCATCATTGGATTGCTAAAAAATTTAAACAGTCAATATTTAAGGTGCTTAGAACAGTGTCTGGCAAATGTTAAATGTTGGATGTTATTAGCTTATATTGAGTTGGCCAAAAAACTTTGTTTGGGTTTTTGGAAATATGGTGTATATATATATATATATACTACCTCCTGGAGTTTGCTCAAACTCATGTCCATTGAGTTGGTGATACCATCCAATCATCTCATACTCTGTTGTCCCCTTCTCTTCCTGCCTTAAATTTTTCCTAGTGCTTTGGATTAGGTGGTCAAAGTATTGAAGCTTCAGCTTTAGTGTCAGTCCTTCCAATGGATTTTCAGGGTTGATTTCCTTTAGGATATATCAGATCCCTTAACTCATTAGGAAGCGTCTTCTGATTGACTTTTGCAGCATGTTGAAACCAATTATTTTTATTTATTTGTCTTGTTCTAACCACAATAGTCATTCTCATTGCTATATGTCATCCTCCTTCATTTACTTCTTGAAGATTATTAAGTTCCCTCTTAGAGTTTCTTGCTTCAGGTTTAAATAACCACAGACCTTTTCATTTCTCACTAGAGCATATATATATATCTTCTTATGTCTTCATCATCTATTTCTTGTGCCTCTAATTCATTCTTAGAAACTAGTTTTCTCTTTGAGTATGATTCTGGAGGGCTTTTATAATGGAATAATGGCCTTTCAGAACTCATGAAAGGCCCATGAAAGATGGTCTAAGGCCATGTTCCTCCAAATGCAGTGTGCATCAGAGTCACAGTGCTTCTCAACACCAATGAGGCTGCTTTGGAGCAACTCTGAGAATTCTGGTTCAGGAGATCTGTTGGGAGGCTCAGACAGCAGTGTTTTTGCAAACCTTACAGGTGATTCTGAAGTAGAAGTGTTGAGAGCCACTGCACTAGGGTATATGCTTCTCTATAGACAGAATCAGCCAGAACTGCTGGGTTCAAAACTCAAAAGAGACTCTTTCATGGGAAGCTGGCACTTAATAGAGTCAACCATTACCATTTTGTGTTCTCAAGGGGTTCTGTAATTATTATCATCATTAGTGTTGTTGTTGCTGTTCAGTCAGTCAATCATGTCTGATTCTTTGCGACCTTATGGACTGCAACATACCAGGCTTCTCTGTCCTTGACTACCTCCTGGAGTTTGCTCAAACTCATGTCCATTGAGTTGGTGATACCATCCAATCATCTCATACTCTGTTGTCCCCTTCTCTTCCTGCCTTAAATTTTTACTAGCTCTTTGGATTAGGTGGTCAAAGTATTGAAGCTTCAGCTTTTAGTGTCAGTCCTTCCAATGGATTTTCAGGGTTGATTTCCTTTAGGATTGACTGGGTGGAATCTCCTTGCTGTCCAAAAGTGTTCTCCAGCACTGCAGTTTAAAAGCATCGGTTCTTTGGTGCTCAGCTTTCTCTATGGTCCAACTCTCACATCAGTGTATGACTACTGGAAAAACCATAGATTTGACTAATCATCACTACTAACAGTATAAAATGGAATAATAAATGTTTAACATTTATATAATACTTAGCATGCACCATACAATGTTCAAAGTACATTATGTTGACATACGTAAATCAAGACATTTTATCCCCATAGTCATATGGAGGTAGGAGCTCCCTATATTATCTTATTCAGCAGAACTACCTACCATCCTTGTTTTCAGGTACAGAACCAGAGATCCAGTGAAGATACTTGCTGACCTTATTGACCACTGACCCTCTGCCAGGTGCTGTGCTCAGTGATTCCTACATATGCATTTAATTCTCACAGCAATTAATGAGGACAGTGAGGCCTCAGTGGGGCAAGTTCTTTTGCATAGTTCATGCTGCTGGTAGGTGACAGCACCATGATAGGAGCCCAGGTTTGCACTGATCTGAAAGTCTGTGGGCTCTGTTTGTCAAGATAGGTTATTGTTTTTTTTTTTTTTCTTTCAATAATATGGAGAGTAATAATGGGAGTATAATTGTCACTGACTTGTACACTCTTTCATGAAAAGATAAAGGAATTGGGGAAAATGGCATTCTTTGAAAATCCTTTTGAAGCCCTGTCTTGATGAAAGTGTGAGGAATTTCATTCAATATGTTCTGGAGCCATGTCCGCCTGAGTGTGATTCCAACAACTTAAGACAGGAACCTCTGTCATGCCTCCTTCAAAGGGGTCCTTACAGAAATGTTCATGAAACCCTGGCTTTTTAAGAGAAGGAAACTATAAGGGATGCTTCCTGGCTGAGAATTTTCACTTCCTCTTAAGGCCTGAAAAATTTCTGAAACAAATCTCAGAACACATGACAAGTCTTTGTGATGTATCTAGATATAAAAGGCAATACTGTTGGGTGACAAAACGCTGAAATTTAGGGAGAATGTTTTGCTGGCTCAAGGAGACAGAAAACCTTTGAAGTTGGAACTGGACTGGGAAATCGGTTCACTGTGTACTAGTTGGGAGGCTTAGTCAGGAGAGAGATTTTTAATTCTTCTTCTAAAAATTGTGTGCTCTAGAGACATGACAGGCAGGCTCTTTGTGTAGTTCTTGGAGTGCCTTGAAGACTAGCAATATCGTTCTCCTGGGCAGAGTTTTGGATTGTGGTTAGTTGCATTTTGGTACTGGACATGATTCCACAGACTCAAGGAGGAAACACAATTTCTTTGGGATAAAGGCATTTGTTGTCCTCCAATAAATATAAGATCATAAAAAAAGCACAGACAGCACAAATGAGAAGCAATGATAGATAAACAGTAGAATAGCATACAATAAATAAATAATCTATCAATGCATAGCAGAAAGAAAGAAAAGAAGCCAACGGGGTAAAAGAACAAATAAGGTGGCAAAGGTCACATCCTCTGTGATGATGAACCTGCACTCCTTTGCAGGAGAGAGTGCTCTTTGGGGCATAGTGTAGACGGCTTCCTACTTGGAGTACAATCTGTAGACAGGCCATATTGGCCTTACATGGGAGCTTAAACTGCAGAAACTCAAGCCCTATCCTAGACCTACCAAATCAGTGATCTGCATTGTAACAGGCTTGGCAGATTATTTGCTCTCACATTGCAGTCTGATATGTACTGGACTAGGAGACTTATTTACAGTCTCTCTTATGTTTGTGATTCCATTTTTGTATTTCCTCTAGGAAGAAATTATTTTTCCTAAAACAAAAAAATAATTTAAATTAATTTATTTATTTGGTCTTAGTTGCTGCTTGTGGAGTCTTTAGTTGTGGCATGCAGGATTTTTTCAGTTGCAGCATGTGAACTCTTAGTTGTGACATATGGGTTCTAGTTACCTGACCAGGGCTCAAACCCAGGCCCTCTGCATTGGAAGCATGGAGTCTTACTCACGGGACCACCAGGGAAGTCCCAGAAATCCCTTTTTGTGGGGCAGAATGAACCTCTTGAGGGATGAATGTGGAGACCAATCTTGGAAAAAGCATGAAGACTTACTACTGTTTCCTTCTCTGGTCTTGACAGTGAAAGAAAAACCAGGCAATGACAAGGCCTTTCTATTTACATTACTCTACATGTTGCAAATAGGAATACAAACAGTATCATTACCATCATTCTCCACAAACATCTATGGGCAAGGCTTTGTGGATGTGACAGTTACTTGGCTGTGACAGTTCATAGTGAAAAAGTACTGAGAAGCATCGCCAAATTGGCTCCAATCTTGGGTTAGGGGAGGAACTGCTGGGGGGAGTTAAGTGAAGTTGGTAAAGAATCATTCTGACAGGATAGGTGTTAAGACTAAACAATTGTGGGATGCCGTGGGAGCCTGGGGCACTGATATAATTGAAAACTTGAAGTTCCCT
This sequence comes from Antilocapra americana, assembly GCA_007570785.1. Lineage (NCBI taxonomy): Eukaryota > Metazoa > Chordata > Mammalia > Artiodactyla > Antilocapridae > Antilocapra > Antilocapra americana. Next base: position 798,899 of record ML662926.1, read on the forward strand.
TTTGTAACACAAGTTGACAGCAACGGCTTCATAGTTGAAAGTATTCTAAAGTTGTTTTCAGCATATATAGGGATTCTGTCTTATAGTAAAAGGCACTGCTATGAAGCCATTTGTTTTTATTTAGTAGATTATTGACAAATGGAATCTGTGTGGCTTTCTCATCACAGAACTGAAAGAAAATACCACCTACATCGTTTGGGTTCTGACTGTGGTTAAGTATATATTTTAGTAAAGTGGTATGGGTAGTCAAAAATTCAAGGAATTTGGGATTCTCCCTAGGACTGGCAATGGAGCTGTGCTTCCAAATATGATGCTATTTTGAAACAAAGAATACCATGAAACAAGGCTTATAAGTCCATTGTCATATTGAGGCAGTTTCTAAGCAGTATCTACAGATGATAGCTGAACTTCAGATATTCAATAAAGTGATAAAGTTTGTTGATAGTGTTGCTAAGTATGTGACCACCAGAGATTCAGCCATGGCTGAAATTTCTTGAGAATACTTTGGGGGATGTGATCAGGATTTGAATTCAGATCCAACTTATTCAAGACCTCACACTGTTGTCTATAAGAGAGTCATGAGCAATGGATGGATGACCTTATTTTGTTAGACTTCCTGAAAAGAACTGAAGAAGAAGTATCTACTTTCACCTAGGCAAAATCTATGAACTATCCAGTCAGTTTACCTGAATATCAACCACCCACACAACTGACCAAATCAATTCAATAACACAAACCAAATTCTTAAGCTCTTATACAAGATACTGTGCTAAGTGAGCATAGTATAAAATTCAGTAAGGTAAGATAGCTGCTCTTGAGGAAAACATAAACATTTAATGAAAATATATGCTAAATGATAAAATAGAGGAAACAAGATTTTCTGCCTGGAAATAATGATGAGGTAGGAGGGGACAGGTTCAGGTAAGACACAGAAAGGAGATGACACTTCAACTTTTTTAATTTAATTGACTGTGCTGGGTCCTTGTAACTGTGCACAGGCTTTCTTTACTTGCAACGAGTGGGAGTTACTCTCTAGCTGTGCTTATGTGGCTTTATCATTGCAGTGGCTTTTCTTGTTGACGAGCATGGACTTTGAGGCATATGGGCTTCTGTAATTTTGGCACGTGGGCTTAGTTGCCCCATGGCATGTGGGATCTTCCCAAATTGGGAATTGAATTAGTGTCTCCTGTATTGCAAGGCAGATTTTTAACTTCTGAGGGCTACCAGGGAAGCCCTCAACTTTGTTTTGAGGAATGGTTTAGAAAAAGTGAGGACTGAAGGTAACATGGGTGTGAGAAAGTTATGTCCTGTAAGTGCCATCTTCCACATGCTAAACAGGTTAATTTGAGCTCACATTACAGCTCTTCTGTAGCTAGATTTCTCTATAATAATGTCATCAGGAGTGAAAAATTGTCATTTCCTTTATGGAAGGATTAACCCCCCTACTAAGCCAAATGTCTTCATCTGAATATTGAGGGATTTGAGTAGCTAGGTCATCTCTAAGAGCTCTTCCAGCCTTGCCATTTTCATCCATGTTTATGTATATAAGGTAGGTAATTGCATGGAAATGCTTAAACCTTAAAGAAAGAAAGGTATATTTCAAACTGAAATAGATCATTAGACATTTGAATCTGTTCTTGATTTTTGTCTCTGTGTTACAGCTCTAAGATATTAGTTTGAATTCTTTGGTTATTCTTAACTTTGATAAAGATGGAAGGAGTATGGATTGGTAACATTTTTCTCTATGTTGTGTTTACTTTTTCTGGTTTAAAGAATGGGTTATAATGAAAATACATTCAAGTGTCCCTGGCGTGTATGGTGTTGTGCTGATTTGCAGAAGACCTCTTAGCTGCATGATGATTGGAGTTAAGAAAGAACTCCTGGTCATAGAATAGAGAACTCTTATAAAATGTCAGTAAAGATGATTCATCATACAGGTGGCCAGGTTTCTGCTCAGGCATATTGACCAAGAAAAAATTTACCTGTGATACTGTCTAACATCCCCTTTTGATATTCTTGTCTTCTTCATTTTCACTTTCCTTGGATAGTACCATGTAATCATCTGGAGAGAAGAGATATTTTTGACAAGAAATTCATTGGAATCCTTTGTGTATCATTACATGGATAATGACTTACTCTACCTACTTAGATGCTGAGCCTTGGAGAGGCTGGCCTGCTTGTTAATTGTTAAGATAGTCAGATGTCTTGACAAAGATTCCTTTCTTAACCAAATTTTGGTCAGGTTCCTCTGAGCCCTCTTCTCCATTAGGCCTTGACCTTGGCCTGCCCAGCCCAGTTTTAGCAAAGAATCTTGCTAAGCCAGTTTATTGAGAACACCCTCACCTTGGATATCTAATCAAGTTCTTTTATGTATGACCAAGCTCCTCATCCTCTACCCTCTATATGTAAGTTTTTGGCCTGCCTTTAACAAGAATCCTATTCAGCCAGTTTAGTAAGACTCTCCCTACCTTTGACATCTAATTAAGTTACTTAGTACTTTTCCATCCACTAATCTCTTCACTATTCTCATTGGCTGTAAATCCACAACTGTCTTTGCTGTATTGAGAATTGAATCCAGTTTTTCCCCTTTACTGCAGAAATCTCTCCCCTATGCCAAAAATCTTGAATAAAGTCTTCCTTACTATGTTATCAAGTGCCAGAATAATTTCTCTTTGACAATCTGCATGTCTTTACAGAAGGCAGAGTTCTAAGATAGTGTTCATGACCTTTACCATCCCCGCCTAGTATTGTTGTTCAGTTACTAAATTGTGTCCAACTCTTTCTGACTCCATGAACTAGGCAGCACACCAAGCTTCCCTGTTCTTCACTATTTCCCAGAGTTTGCTCAAACTCATGTCCATTGAGTCAGTGATGCTATCTAACCATCTCATCCTCTGTTGCTCCCTTCTCCTCTTGCTCTCAATCTTTCCCAGCATCAGGGTCTTTTCCAGTGAGTTGGCTCTTTGCATCAAGTGGCCAAAATATTGGAGTTTCAGTAACCTAGTGTTACTCCCATGGTTATATTATTACATGGCAAAAGGAGTTTTGTAGGTGTAATTAAGGTTATTAATCAGTTGATCTTAAGATAAGGAAATTGTGCAGGCTGGCCTAGCCTGATCATGTGAGTCCTTTAAAAGCAGAGAGATTTTTTTTTTTCCATTTGATAGCAAAAGAGGAAGTCACTCATACATATTTCAAGAATGAGGAAGGATTTGATATTCTCCTGCTGATATGAATATGGAGGAGCTGTGTAGGAAGGATCTCAGAGTGGCCTCTAGGAGTTGAAAGTGTTCCCTGGCCAACAGTCAATAAGAAAATGGTACGCCAGTACTATAGCTGCAGAAAACTGTATTCTACCAACAACTTGAATGAGCTTAGAGGTTCTGTCAGAACCTCCAGATAAGAGCCCAGCCCAGCTCACCTTGATTTTCCAGTTGTTGATTTTGGTCTAGTGAGATCCTAAACAGAGAAACTAGATAAGCCTGCCTAGACTCTTGAATTACACAACAGTGAACTAATAAATAAATGGGTATTGTTTGAAGTCACCAAGTCGTGGTAATTTTTACATAGCGATGGAAAGTTAATATATTTTGTTCATGTATCAGGGACAGGATTGATTGACTGCCAACTTCTAGTCAGCTCTACAGTCCTCTCTGTATGTCATGAAACCATAAGGCCAGATTTTCCTTTCATTCAATCATCTCAGCTCTCTTATTTAAAAGATAGGTAAACTTTATTGTGTAGGATTAGTTATAGAGATTTCGCTGTGCATGCATGCTCAGTTATGTCCGACTCTTTGTGAACCCATGGACTGTAGCCTGCCAGGCTCCACTGTCCATGGGATTTCTGAGGCAAATCCCATCAGTACTGAAATGGGTTGTCACATCCTCTTCCAGGAGATCTTCCCAACCGGAGGGACTGAACTCATGTCTCCTGCATCCCCTGCATTGGCAGGTGGATTCTTTATCACTGTGCTACCTGGGAAGCCTATAGAGATTTAGATATAAATATATCTTGATAAATGTAGATTAATGTAGTTATTCTTATCTCTATATCTACCTGTCTATCTAGCTATCAAGTGATTTATTTTAAGGAATTGGCTCATGTAGTCATGGAGGCTTGGCAAGTCCAAAATCTGCAGGGTAGATCATCAGACTATAGATATAAGGAAGAGCTGCAATTCAAATTTTAAAACCACTACAATATTGTAAAGTAATTAGCCTTCAATAAAATAAATTAATTAGAAAAAATTAAAGGCAATCTGCTGGCAGAATTTTGTATTCTTTGGGGGATGCTGTTCTTTTTCTCTTCAGTTAAGTTCAGTCACTCAGTCGTGTCTGACTCTTTGATACCCCATGGACTGCAGCATGCCAGGCTTCCCTGTCTATCACCAACTCCTGGAGTATGCTCAAATTCATGTCCATCGAGTTGGTGATGCCATCCAACCATCTCAACCTCTGTTGTCCCCTTCTCCTCTTGCCTTCAATCTTTCCCAGCATCAGGGTCTTTTCCAATGCATCAGTTCTTCGCATCAAGTAGCCAAAGTATTGGAGTTTCAGCTTCATCATCAGTCCATGCAATGAATATTCAGGACTGATCTCCTTTAAGAATGACTGGTTTGATCTTGCAGTCCAAGGGACTCTCGAGAGTCTTCTCCAACATCACAGTTCAAAAGCATCAATTCTTTGGTGCTCAGCTTTATTTATAGTCAAACGTTCACATCCATACATGACTACTGGAAAAACCATAACTTTGACTAGACAGACCTTTGTAGGCAAAGTAATGGCTCTGCTTTTTAATATGCTGTCTAGGTTGGTCATAACTTTTCTTCCAAGGAGCATGCATCTTTTAATTTCATGGCTTCAGTCACCATCTGCAGTGATTTTGGAGCCCCCCAAAATAAAGTCTGTCACTGTTTACAATGTTTCCCCATCTATTTGTCATGAAATGATGGGACTGGATGCCATAATCTTAGTTCTCTGAATGTTTAGTTTTAGGCCACCTTTTTCACTCTCCTCTTTCACTTTCATTAAGCCCTTTTTCTCTTAAGGCCTTCAACTGGGTGATATTCTGCTTTACTCAAAGTCTACTGATTTAAATAATCTCATTTTGTTAGTGTGTTTTAAAAATTAAAAAAAAATTGTAACACCATGCATCATGTGAGATCTTAGTTCCCCGACCAGGGATCGAACCTGTACCCCTTGCATTGGAAGCTCAGGGTCTTAACAACTGGATCACCAGGGAAGTCCCAATCTCATTAAAATATATGCACAGAAATACCCAGAATAATGTTTGGCCATATATCTGGGTACCATCTCCTGGCCAAACTGACACATATTATTTACTGTCACACCATCTACCATGGGGGGAACAGCTTAAGAAGAACAAGTTTCTGCCTTCTCCTAACAGTCAAGAAGGAAAGCCATACTTAGTCTGCCTGCCTGAGAGAGAGAGGGAGAATCTTCTCATCTGCACAATGACTTCTGCCCCATACTAGCATTGTGATGCTCTTCCTCTTTTCTTGGGATCAAGGGGAGGGCTGGAGAAAAAGACGGCAAGTTTCTCATAACCTCCTGAGAAAACAGAAAATTTCTGACTGAGATAGGAACTTGTGGGAAAGGAAGAGAAGATTTCTTCCTAAAATCCAGTGCTTCTCTTCAAAGTGTTTATAACCTATTTGGAATAATACAAAGGTAACTGGGTGACCCTTGCCCTCTTGTTCTTTGGAAGAGAAATCAAAGAATTTGTATAATCAACATTATAAATCACGTAGGGGAGAAATAATTCCAACTATACAATCTCAGTGGTTCTCAGCTCTCAGTTAAGATCCAGGAAAAGGACTCACTGCTGTTGTGTTCAAGATCAACAAGACTGGGTATAAGAGCCTATGTGCGAATGAACTTGAGTTCAAGTAGTGACTAGGGCTTTCTGATCTGGAGGCATGTCTAATCACAAAACAGGGGTGTGCATATCTATCTCACAAGGCTTTTGGGAGAATGGCTTGAGACATCATATGAAAAGCATTTCAGATAGTGCTTAGAACATAGTAGGAAGTCAAACTGAAGCTTCTATTAAGTGAATTGTATCAGTACCAGAAGGAGAAATACCAGAAATGGAGGGCGTGTGAAATGAGTTTATTCTTTAATATCTACTGATGAGTGTTGGCTTATTTATAGATCTACTCACCTTTGCTAGTTGATAACGCATGGCAAGCAATGCATCTTTTCCCGATCCTTCCTTCTTTTCTCATAAGTGACATTAATAAGATGTGTACACAAGAAATAAATATGAAAAATCTTAAGTATATATATAATTTACCCAGCACATATTTACTATCTCATATTGTACCATGACTTTTGTACCAGACTCTGTGACCTTGAATGAAAACAGCAAGTGACTTTGGATTTAATTGTTATAATTTACTGCTTTTTCTGCCTTCAGCTGCTGACTGTAAATTTTTGTAGAGAAACACAGAATCACTTCCTGTTCTTGACACATAAAGGGCTTTTCCCCCTAGTTATGCTCATAATTTTATGTTGGGTGACCTTTGCATCTATGCCTTGGTTTTATGATTTAAAAACTGTGCTTTGGCTGACAGACAATTCTGGAAATGATTTTCTTTTACCTAACACAAATTACCTGAGCCCAAGACATAATGCAAGTTCCTCTCTTTATATTTCCTGTCAGTATTACCAGCACCGTGTGGACTATAAATCAATTAATATGCCTTGGATGAGAAACTCAAGTTCTGTGACAATGTGGCTTGAAAAAATACCTTTGTCTCTACCAGCTTTCATTTCCAACATGGAATTCCTATAAAATCATACTAAAAGCAGTTGGAAATTAGAAACTATCAATGCATTTCTTGTTTAAATAAAACGATTCGTTCTAATCTATAAGAAGGTCTGTGAGAGTGGGGGAAAAGAATTTCCTATTGACATTACTTGCTTTTGCCTGAAACCTGACCCTCTCTTTCCTCCCCTGTTGTGTGAAGACAAGCAAGTACCATAGATAAATGGTATGTGTAACCCCTGCCGGCTTTTGAATGTAAAACGCAGTCCAACACTTGAGCATCTTTTGACTCAGTTGAACATATGGAAAGCTTGGAAATTCACCCTCATCAGCAGGTTAAAATCTGGCAACTTGAGTTTATGAAATTTAATATGCATATGAATAAATAATAAGGAAGAAAACATATTTATCCCCTAAAAACTTAAATATTCTTTCCTTTCAGAAAAATGCAATAAAAAAAATTAAAAGAAGTATTTTATTTTCTCATAAGCACTAATGAACAAGGGCAAAGTGCTCCTGGACTAGGAACTGTGGCTCATAAGTCCTCTTTAAGGCTCTATCACCCATAACCCCTTAGCAGGCCAATTTCCTGTTGAAATCCATGGGGAATTCACAGACTTTTGGAGGAGAAGATCAAGTCCTGGAGAAACTTTTGCTTCTAAATTCATTCACCTCCTTCTCTTTTTGTGGTCCATATATTATGATGATAACTTGTTATTACTGCTAGAACCATTTAAGAGAAAAGACACTGGCAGATGATAAAGGAGGGCCATGTGCAATGGTGAAGTTAGTTGAGTACCTCAAAGGCCTTGCAAAAGCCCATTGCTAACCTACATATAGCTGTGAAAAGAAGAGAAACGAAAAGGAAAGGAGAAAAGGAAAGATATACCCATTTGAATGCAGAGTTCCAAAGAATAACAAGGAGAGATAAGAAAGCCTTCCTCAGGGTTGGTGCACCAGGATGACCCAGAGGGACGGAATCGGAAGGGAGGTGGGAGGGGGGTTCTGGAAGGGGAACACATGTATACACATGGCGGATTCATGGCAATGTATGGCAAAACCAACACAATAATGTAAAGAAAAAAATTAATTAATTAAAAAAGAACTTTTATTCTTCTGAAATAAAACATTTTACTCTCAAATATCTAGATAAATAGGTAACTACTTAAAATGATAAATCTATCATCATTGTATTCCAGATAAGAAATTTTCATTAAAATGTTTCCTTAGAAATTGCTCCCATGTGCCCAAAATCTTAAGGAAGAGAAATACAAAGGATTCCTCAGATATGTCTATCAGAGTTTAAGTTTAGATTGTGTTTATTACCAAAAAACCTTAAATAAGACTCTGTATAAAAAAAGAAATAGAGGAAAACAATAGAATAGGAAAGACTAGAGATCTTTTCAAGAAAATGAGAGACACCAAGGGAAAATTTCATGCAAAGATGGGCTCAATAAAAGACAGAAATGATATGGACCTAACAGAAGCAGAAGATATTAAGAAGAGGTGGCAAGAATACACAGAAGAACTATACAGAAAAGATCTTCATGACCCAGATAATCACAATGGTGTGATCACTCACCTAGAGTCAGACATCCTGGAACGTGAAGTGAAGTGGGCCTTAGGCAGTATCACTATGAACAAAGCTAGTGGAGGTGATGGAATTCCAGTTGAGCTATTTCAAATCCTGAAAGATGATGCTGTGAAAGTGCTGCACTCAATATGTCAGCAAATTTGGAAAACTCAGCAGTGGCCACAGGACTGGAAAAGGTCAGTTTTCATTTCAATCCCAAAGAAAGAAAGAAACAAAGTGAAGTCGCTTAGTGAGGATATTCCCAACCCAGGGATAGAACCTGGTCTCCCACATTGTAGACAGATGCTTTACCATCTGAGCCACCAGGGAAGTGATTCCAAAGAAAGGCAATGTGAAATAATGCTCAAACTACTGCACAGTTGCATGCATCTCACATGCTAGTAAAGTAATGCTCAAAATTCTCCAAGCCAGGCTTCAACAATATGTGAACCGTGAACTTCCAGATGTTCAGGCTGGTTTTAGAAAAGGCAGAGGAACCAGAGATCAAATTGCTAACATCTGTTGGATCATTGAAAAAGCAAGAGAGTTCCAGAAAAACATCTATTTCTGCTTTATTGACTATGCCAAAGCCTTTGACTGTGTGGCTCACAATAAACTGTGGAAAATTCTGAAAGAGATGGGAATACCAAACCACCTGACCTGTCTCTTTAGAAACCTGTATGCAGGTCAGGAAGCAACAGTTAGAACTGGACATGGAACAACAAATTGGTTCCAAGTAGGAAAAGGGGTACATCAAGGCTGTATATTGTCACCCTGCTTATTTAACTTATATGGAGAGTATATTATGAGAAATGCTGGGCTGGATGAAGCACACGCTGGAATCAAGATTGCCGGGAGAAATATCAATAACCTCACATATGCAGATAACACCACCCTTATGGCAGAAAGTGAAGAACTAAAGAACCTCTTGATGAAAGTGAAAGAGGAGAGTGAGTGAACAAATTGGCTTAAAGCTCAACATTCAGAAAACTAAGATCATGGCATCTGGTCCCATCACTTCATGGGAAATAGATGGGCAAACAGTGGAAACAGTGTAAAACTTTATTTTGGGGGGCTCCAAAATCATTGCAGATGCTGATTGCAGTCTTGAAATTAAAAGACGCTTACTCCTTAGAAGGGAAGTTATGATCAACCTAGATAGCATATTTAAAAGCAGAGACATTACTTTGCCAACAAAGGTCCATCTAGTCAAGGCTATGGTTTTTCCAGTAGTCATGTATGGATGTGAGAGTTGGATGGTGAAGAAAGCTGATCACCAAAGAATTGACGGTTTTGAACTGTGGTGTTGGAGAAGACTCTTGAGAGTCCCTTGGACTGCAAAGAGATCCAACCAGTCAATCTTAAATGAGATCAGTCCTGGTTGTTCATTGGAGGGTCTGATGTTGAAGCTGAAACTCCAATACTTTGGCCATCTCATGCAAAGTGTTGACTCCTTGGAAAAGACCCTAATGCTGGGAAGGACTGGGGGCAGGAGGAGAAGGGGACGACAGAGGATGAGATGGCTGGATGGCATCACTGACTCGATGGACATGGGTTTGGGTGGACTCTGGGTGTTTGTGATGGACAGGGAAGCCTGGTGTGCTGCAATTCATGGGGTGGCAAAGCGTCAGACACGACTGAGCGACTGAACTGAATTGAAAGATATATACTTACCTGGAGAGAAATATATGAAAATAAGGGGTCATTGCAGACATTAAGAGGTGGAAAGCTGTTTCAGAGCAGTATCTTGTCAGCTGTGCAGCACCTTCTGACTTAGCAAGATCCAGATACTCACCGCTGGTGCATATTTTGATTCCAAATGACTGGCATGGCTGGAATTGGAAGTCACCATATCTCCCTGTATCAGTTTCGTCATGGACTCATGTAAACTTCTGAAAATAAGTTTGGATTTTAAAGAGAATAAAATTTTTGAGGCTTTTGAGCTAAAGTCTAGGCCAAGTGAATGTATAGCTGAGAAGTAAAGTGAAATGAAAATCCTGCTAAGTGCCTGCTTTAAAGTTGTCAACAAGGGATGTGCTAGAGCTATTGGCAGAATTTCAGGCTTTTCCAAACAAGGGCAGCCTACCAATCTATGAGCCAAGGACAGCAAGAAAATTACATGCTTGCTATCTCTCCACATGGCCCATTTAAGTTTGGGTCACCCAGTTTTAGTAGGAATCATTCTTTCAGTTCAGTTCAGTTCATTTCAATCAGTCATGTCTGACTCTTTGAGACCTCATGAACTGCAGCATGGGGTCGTTCTTTAATAGGAATCAATATCCACCTAAAAGAGCATGGCCAAATTTGGGATTCTTAAGGGCCACCAAGAGAACAAGGGAGCGACTACAATGATACAGAGTGGTTGAGTTAGATGGGAACAAGAGTGGAGGTGTGTTTATCTGAGAAAAGGTGTTCTATGTGTCTGTGATTCATGGAGTCAGTTTGAATAGTGAGAATGAAAACATAAAATGATTTTGGAGGTTTCCACATCACATGTACACAAATGTATGTGCGCACATATGCACACTCATGATGTTTATGTATACAAAAGTGTGTATCTCATGATGTCCTGTTGACATCATCTTTTGGAGAGCAATACCTGTTTTTGGACTATCTATGGGGTATGATCTATGGGTTATCTATGGGTATCCCTGGTGGCTCAGCTGGTAAAGAATCTGCCTTCACTGCAGGAGACCTAGGTTTGATCCCTGGGTCAGGAAGATCCCTTGGAGAAGGGAATGGTAACACACACTAGTATTCTTGCCTGGAAAATTCCATGGACAGAGGAGCCTGGAAGACTATAGTCCATGGGGTCACAAAAAGTTGGAGATGACTGAGAGACTTTCACTTTCATGGAGGTACTGAAGGCTAAGTCCAGTCTAGTTTCTGAGCCTCCTTACTGTGAGAAGAGCCAAAAGATCCTTGTGGTTGCTGAATTTTAGAATTAGCCTCATTTCCATTAACCCTGAACATCTAGTATGCTTGGTGGTGTTCCATATTCCCTCATGCTCACCCAGTAACAGCCTCCCCATTTCCACCATGTTAGTCTAGTCTCTCTGCCTGAGTTCATGTTTTGGTTGCAAGTTCCCCACTGGGACTAGGTTCGTTTGGAATACTTGCCCACTTGGCTGGATTCTTATACCTAGATATTGACTCTTCCTTTAGCACGCCATGCATTTAAGAGCTCCTATAAACTTAAGACAATGCCTAAACAAATACTCTGCAGTTGGATCAGCTCCCCCTTTCCTGAGTTGAAAATACTAAAGTTTCTTTTGCCTCCTCACTTGAACAGGTTGAAGAAGTCATAGCATACCTTTTAACTGAGACTTTCCATTTGATGACAGTCAACATCTGAGAGTTCATACTTTGACAAAAAAAGGTAATTTGGGGCTTATAATATTTTGAAATATCCAAATGAATAAAAGTATTGAATAAGCAGTAATCTTAGTGTGTTTAGTAATATATAATCTGTAAAAAAATAGTGTAAGTGAATTCTTTCAGTTGTGTCTGACTCTTTGTGACCCCATGGATTATAACCTGCCAGGCTCCTCCATCAATGGAATTTTCCAAGCAGGAATACTGGAGTGGGTTGCCATTTCCTTCTCCAGGGGATCTCCCCAGCCCAGGGATCGAATCTGGGTCTCCTGGATTGTAGGCAGACTCTTTACCATCTGAGCCACCAGGGAATATATAACCTGGTCACATATAATTCTATTTTTTAAACAACTAATCACTAATCTAATGTCTACTATCCCCAGTTCTAGCTCTGATTAGTGATTAAGACTATCACTTCATATCAATTCTTCCATTTATGTATGTTATGAACTTTATTGCAATTTACATCAGCAGCAGTTTTCAAAAGTTTGCAAAAATGAGGTACAAATTCTAATTAAATTTGTCACTATTTATAATTAATCAGATAGAGCAAATAGGAAACATACTGGTTTTATATAAACCAAAATTTAGAATTTAAAGACTTTCTTCTAAGTTGGCATTCTTTGGGAATGCATGGGCAGGGGATTAAAAAGATGAAGGAGGAAGAGCTTAACTATGATGAATGATTTTATTAATAGATAATACATTTCCCCATCATTGCTCTATTTTGGGGTTTTTTCATGTCTATAAATATAACAAATGTGGGTAATTTTATGGGCATTCAGATTATAAATTAAACCTCCTAATGCAACTAAACGAACGAAGTATTGGGTTGGCCAAAAAGTTCATTCAGGTTTTTCCGTAACCCTTGTGAACTTATTGGCTAACCCAATACTTTAAAAATCTGTAATCAATATGAAAATACTGCTTGTATTTCCATTTTCCCCAGATCTATCACTTGTTGGCAATCATTGCTAAAATTTTATAGTGGGACATAGATTTTCTAAATATCCAGATGAAGGGGGAGTAGGTGTTCCAAAACTGTCAGATTGGCTTCTTCCAGGTCTCCTTAGGCATGGGAGGAGCCAGCCAAGCAGGAAAAGTAGTGAGGCAACTCTGGAGCTCAGCAGCACACTTACTTGTGCTTGCTGCAGAACAAGATTTTTTGGTATAATTTATTTTAACTAAATTTTTAAATCAATCTTATAGGTCACTTTCCATTTAGTTATTACAAAACACTAGCTCAATTCCCTATGTTGTACAATACATCCTTGTGGCCTGTTTTACACCCAATAGTTTGTACCTCCCACTCCCCAACCCCTATACTGCCTCTTTCCCTCCCCCCCCCAGGTTCTTTACACTTGTGAGTCTGCTTCTTTTTTGTTATATTCACTAGTTTGTTGTATTTTTTATTTTTAAGGGAGGAGAAAATAATGGCTTAGACTAGGTTTTCCATTTGAATCCTTCCTGATTTTTGCCTTCTAAGACATAGCCCTTGGTGATGTGGTGCCTGCAATAAGGACCCCACCCTTCCAAAGCACATGTTTTGATATTTATCACTCTGCTACGGTGTTTCTGTAAGACAAAATTCCAGATGAATTGATGAAGAAAGTTTGGTGTCTATCTATACATGTGGTGGTGATTTAGTTGCTAAGTTGTATCTTGTGACCCTATGGACTGTAGCCCACCCAGCTCCTCTGTTCATGGGATTTCCCAGGCAAGAATACTGAAGTGGGCTGCCATTTCCTTCTCCATGTTGTACTTTTTAGATTCCACATATAATGATATACAGAATTTGTCTTTTTCTGTTTGACTTATTTCACTTAGTGTAATGCTTTTCTTCACTGCAGATGGTGAGTGCAGCCATGAAATTAAAAGATGCTTACTCCTTGGAAGGAAAGTTACGACCAACCTAGAGAGCATATTAAAAAGGAGAGACATTACTTTGCCAACAGAGGTCTGTCTAGTCAAGGCTATCGTTTTTCCAGTAGTCTTGTATGGATGTAAGAGTTGGACAGTAAAGAAAGCTGAGCACAGAAGAACTGATGTTTTCAAACTGTGGTGTTGGAGAAGACTTTTGAGAGTCCCTTGAACTGCAAGGAGATCCAATCAGTCCACCCTAAAGGAGATCAGTCCTGGGTGTTCATTTGAAGTACTGATGTTGAAGCTGAAACTCCAATACTTTGGCCTCATGATGCAAAAATCTGATTCATTGAAAAAGACCCTGATGCGGGGAAAGATTGAGGGCAGGTGGAGAAGCGGACGACAGAGGATGAGATCATTGGATGGCATCACCAACTCAATGGACATGAGTTTGGGTAAACTCTGGGAGTTGGTGATGGATAGGGAGGACTGTGTGCTGTGGTCCATGGGGTTGCAAAGAGTCAAACATGACTGAGTGATTAAACTGAACTGAACTGAATGCTCTTCAGGTCCATCCATGTTGTTGCAAATGGCAAAATATCATTCTCTCTTTTTTGGTTGAGTAGTATTCCACTGTGTGTGTGTGTGTGTGTGTGTGTGTGTGTGTGTGTGTGTGTGTGTGAACACACCTTTATCTATTTATCTGTTGCTGGACAGGTAGGTTGCTTCCATATCCTGGCTATTGTAAATAATGCTGCTACGAACATTGGCGTGCATGTATCTTTTTGAAGTAATGTTTTTGTCTTTAATATCCAGAAGGGGAATTATATGGTAGTTCTATTTTCAGTTTTTTGAGAAACCTCCATACTGTTGCCCACATTGACTGCACCAATCTGAAGTCCCACTGACGGTATACAAAGGTCCCCTTTTCTCAACATCCTCACAAGCACCTGTTATTTGTGGTCTTTTTGATGATAGCTGTCCAGACAGGTGTGAGGTGAAAACTCATTGTGGTTTAGATGCTCATTTCCCTGATGGTTAGCGGTGCTGAGTATCTTTTTATGTGCCTTGTGGCCAAGTCTGCAGAAAAATTTTTGTGCAGACTCTGGCTCTCTGCATGTTTATATTTACTTGCTTAAACTATTTGTATATGTTGTTGACTAAAAAGAGCTAAAATTAAGACTAAGTGGGGCTAAAATGTCAAGCTGAGACAGATCCCTGAGCATATAATTGTACATGTGAAGTCGTTACTCCAGTACATGTGTGTTGGGCTCAATTAAATGTCAGGAGAGGCTCAGGTTACATGCTCTGCTCCAGGTACGAGGGGAGGGACATTGTATAATCAGAAAGAGGGTGTGGAGTACATCCCATGGTGATAACACTTTACCATTTGGTGCTGAGGCCTGTTTGGTATGCTCTTGTCTGAATTTTAATAAGCAGAAGGAACCCAGTTAGGCAATATGTGTTTATACTCTAACAACCCTTACAGTTGTAATTTTAACAATGAGATGAAGACCTAAAGTTGATGTTGTTATGGAAAACAAAAATAAATTTGGTTGTTTTGAAATTTCCAGGGACTACCTGATAGATAGGCCCTGAGATATCACATATATTTTTATAAGGATGCTGTCTGAACAAGGCATATTAGGAAGCCAATCTTTCCAAATAGTGAAGATTTAAGCTGATTCTTGGGGTTTCCAGGTGGTGTAGTGGTGAAGAATCTGCCTGCTAATAGAGGAGACATAAGAGATGTGGGTTTAATCCCTAGTTCGGGAAGATCCTCTGGAGAAGGAAATGATTACCCACTCCAGTATTCTTGCTCGAAAAATCCCACGGACAGAGGAGCCTTGTGGGCTACAGGCCATGGGGCCGCAAAGAGTCAGATATGACTGAGCACGCACACAAGTTGGTTCTGAATTCCATTCATTGTTTAAATTCATATTTAGCATTTTCCAGTTCAGGTTTTTAGCAGTTGTTAACTCATGTTGCTGATTCAACTTCCAAAGAAGCATTTCCTCTGTAGAAGGCAATGGTTAAGAGCACAGATTCTGGCAGTAGACTAGCCTTGTCACCTTGAGTATATTTCTTAATATCCTTTGTCTTAGTTTCCTTATCTTTTAAAAATGGTGACTTTAGACACAACTCCCTCATGGGTTATTAGTAGAATTCATTGAGTTCTACTAAGGAGTCCTTAGAAAAACACCTGGTACATAAGGAATATTTTGAGCAGTGGCTAGAGTTATCACCCACTGTTCAAGCTTCTGGATCACTTTAGTTGAAGTATAATGCTGATATTTTGAGGAAACTTTTTAAAAAAAGCTATGGTGGCTCAGGTAGTAAAGAATCCACATGCAAGGCAGGAGACCCAGGTTTGATCCCTGGGTCAGGAAGATCCTAAGGAGGAGGAAATGGCAACCCATTCTGGTATTCTCTCCTGGATAATTCCATGGACGGAGGATCCTGGTGGACTATAGTCCATGGACTCGCAAAGAGTTGGACAAGACTGAACGACTAATGCTTTCATTTTCATGTCATTTACAGATACTTATCTATATGAATTATACTTTCCTGATACGAGGCAACCAAAGGAAGTCCAGAAACAAATTAGATGTTGAGGCAAATGTCAGTTCAATTGACAACCATGACCCAAGATTTCAAAAGTTTATGTATATTCAGACAGTTTTATTCTTGTTATTAACTGACTTAATAATAAAGAAATAGTTAGGGACTTCCCTGGTGGTCCAGTGGTTAAGACTTCATCTTCCAGTGCAGGAGGCATGGATTTGATCCCTGGAACTAAGATCCCACATGCCTCATGGTGAGGCCAGAAAAAAAAGAAGAAGAAATTAATATGAAATTGGAAAACAAATGTACTTCAATAAAATAAATTTTAAAAATAGTTACATTTTTGAACTTGCACAGTACGTGTCTACTAATAAAATCAGTTTGATAAAGTTCCACCTAAATTTTGTTTATAACAGATTCCACTGGTGAAAAACCAAAAAGGTTTAAGGCTCAATGATCTAAAGAAAATAATGTCTTTTACTGTAATGATAATGATGATAATAATAATATTTTTACAAAGTACGACCTTAGCTGCCATCTCATCTGTTACAACAACCTGATAAAATAGATAAGCTGGGAATTATCATTTCTATTTTAATGATGAGAAAATTAAAGCTCACAAAATTAAAGTGACTGAGTCACATGGTTATTGTGGCCCAAAGCCAGGATTCCAGTCCAATTCTTCATTCTTTCATTCAGCGTTTCTTACCCTTCTTGTCTCACCTGCCTAAGTATTCCCATTCTGAAGTGGAAGGCATTTTTCCTGGGTGATTTTGATACTATGGTTCACAGTGAGTTGCTCTTTCTGTCCCAACATGAGGGAGATTCTTGGTGCACTTTGGTTCTGATGGCCCAGAGAAGTGAATTAGGTGGTGCCACGCTGGACTTAAATGGTAAGTTAGCATAAGATGAAAAGTTAATTAGGCCTTTCAATATCTAATGAGGTTTCACATAATTTATCACCAGTAGAGAGCACTATAAGATTACAATTAATGGCAGCCCTTGGATGAAGAAAGGGTTGTTTGTATTATGAATGTATTACAGAGGTAGACTTCAAGTGATTGATTTTAAGCAAGCATGATCTGCCCTTGTGATAGTAGATCATCTCCCATAAGTTGACTCCTTAGAGAACAGTCATTCCAAACTTGCATTTCCATGTAATTGCAGTATGAAAAGAAATAGGCACTGTTTGCTTGCTGAAGATAAATTGAAGTGGTTCAATTCTGAATCAGAACCCAGGCTCACCTGCTTTCTCCTGAAGATCTTGCTTTCAAAGCACTGTTAGAGTGTTCATAGCATAGAGCGCCTCCTCCCCCCCAGCTCCTGAGTTGCATATGGGACTTCACACATGCTGAATAACCTCTAATGTTGGTTGGTTGAAAATATTACAGGACTTCATTCTGACTGCCTTTGTTTCTCTTGCTTGGAATTTGTGGCTGTTGAGTTTTCTTCAACCCTTGTTCTGGTTGTAAATACAAAATTGAGATTCATTTCATAAGTAGCCTTCAGTATATTCATTGTATTCATATAGTTTACAGACATGCAGTACATACAAATCAGCACACAAAGTCGATGGACTGAAATATTGGCATTTAGTTGTGACCCTATTACAGTATTTTGCTCATCTAAACACTCAGATGCATCACACAATGACTTCTGTGCCGCAGAGAGCTTTGAAATGGATCTTCCTTAAAGATAGATGCATTTACACTTCATATGTTTTCCATCTTTTTTTTACCCTTTTGCCAGTTTCCCCAACTAGCTGTATTTAAACAAATTCTTCCCTCACAGCCATTTTGTTCTCTGATTTCACCCTCCCATGAAGTCTCAATGTGAAATTGGTGATAACATGATTGATCGTTTAGCTGACAGCACGATCGTGAGCATGGGCAGAAACTTAGCTCCACATCCAGTAAGAGGAGAAGCCAGAATGCAGAGGTATTAAAATATGAACATCTCAAATAAATAAATCTTTTCCCCCTGATAAATGTGCTTTCCTCTTCAGTTTGGTTTCAGTACTTAGGCTTTCTTATAAATAGTATATTTATTGAGCTATGATCTCTTCCTTGCCCCACCTCTATCACAGCAGTAAATGAATACCCTCTCCAGGCCTCCTTTGCAAAGGAGCCTGAGAATTCTCTCTCCTCTGAGCCCATAGTGACTTGTTTGTCTGAATGAGAAAGGGGCATGTCTGAAGCAATATTGCATGTTGGATGAGCCCCATTCAGAAAACAGTCACAGCCAGGGTTCTGTTTATACAGGTGCCATTAGGTGGACTTGCTATCACAGACAGAAGTTAGCTAGCTAGCCAGGTGCACTGCACATGTGAGTGAAATTTTTTGCATTTTTAAAAAGTGTAAATAAGCTAACTGCTGGCATGAAAATTGTGTTCCCCAAATATAGGTTATATTGTTTCATTTTCCAAAGGGGCTCTATCTTTACTTACTACAATACACTGAGCCACTCTACCCATTGTTGTTATTGAGTACCAAGTCCATTAACAAAAATTTTTATGGCCTCCAATGGGGCTTTCAATTGGGAGTTGTTGTTTTTAATTTTGCCTTTCCTGTAAGAATTGGCCTTTTAGGTGTACTATGAAATTTAATTTAATGACAGTAATAGATAGCATCTATGAAATATGGAATACATTTACCTAGATATGTTAGTGTGGACATCCACATATCAGAAGACTGTATGACAAAAAGTTTCAAATTATCTGTGTTAAATATCCAGTGAGACAATGGCTGTGAATGCCCTTTATGTCCTCTAGAGTGTCACTACAGAAGAATAGCATTTTTAACAATGATTTTTTTGAACCTTACATATTTTGAATACATTATTGGGGCTGACAATTTTACATATCAATGTGTGACTCAGAAGTGAAGGTGTGATCAGAGGTTAAGTGATAAGCTGACATGGCAAATGCTAGGTACTTCCTGTCAGTCTGTGTGAAGAAAGGGTATGGAAATCTGGAAGGTATTGTGAGGTTTTTTGCAAGGTACAGAACCCTTGCTCTTTCAAGGGTTCAAATTCCCATTTCTTCTTATTCAAGTTGTTCAACAATTGCTTACTGTTTTTGTTTTCTATTTGACTGATCGTCTTGTTTTCACAGTGAGCTTGTGAATGATGAATAAAAAGCATAAGCAGAGAAATTTACCAGAAGCTTCCATCACTGAGCAGATTTGGAATGTGTTTCACTTGCTTTCATGTAATTTTTGCTCTCTTTGCAGGCCAGCCTGGTTCCCCTGAGAACTTGTGGCTACTGTTATTCTAAGTAATTTTTTAGTTCAGGTTCCAGCAATATACATGTGTGGAGCTTTAAAAAAAATCCTTTTTGTGCCTGAACCTCTAACATTACACCTCAAAGTTCTGAGCATCAGGAGCAGTAGACAGGACTTGAGACAGCTCAATGTTTTCCTTATCTGGAAGATCTCACATTACATGCTAATAGGAAAGTAGAAGATTTAGAGTCAGAACATGACATATGAGTCTTCAAACATCTGTAGAGGTCATAGAATGGAAGTTGGCAGAATGTGCTTGGACCAGGTCCAATCATGTTTGGTTACTGGTGGTGCTAGAAACAATTTGGTGAATCATGAACTTGCCACTACCAAGCAGTTCCGTGGCTCTGACCCTAAGGATGGTGTAACAGTGGAACTTTAGTGGGTTATATAGAAGGAAATGGAGAAGGCAATGGCAACCTACTCCAGTACTCTTGCCTGGAAAATCCCATGGACAGAGGAGCCTTGTAGGTCCATGGTGTCACTAGGAGTCGGACAAGACTGAGCCACTTCACTTTCACACATTGGAGAAGGAAATGGCAACCCACTCCAGTATTCTTGCCTGGAGAATCCCAGGGATGGGGGAGCCTGGTGGGCTGCTGTCTATGAGGTCGCACAGAGTCGGACACTACTGAAGTGACTTAGCAGCAGCAGCAGCAGCATAGAGGGAAAGATAGAAAAAATATGTATGGCAATGTAGGAAATGATCTTGTCTATGTCCTTGTCATTTCCCACCTCAAGCCCCTCCACAATGTTTAAACACTTTCTTTTGTTTAGCTGTTCACATTTGTAGACTAGAATTTATGTTTGTCTCAGTGACTCTATGACTCTTAAGGTTTTCTCAAAACTGACTTCAGGAAAAATCTGTTACATCTTTCTGCTATCACAGGCAGGGCTACTTAGTAGGTACTCAAAACATTTTCATTCTAGTAATTAATGAAAGCATCTGTCAAGATGAAAGCAAGAATTTCAGAATTATATTCAATATGTTGGCCTTTCACCTTTGGTATGTCTAAATTTCTTTTCTCCCTTGAAAGATCATTCTTAAGCAATATTATTGCTGCTTCTAATTTTAAATTAGCCATCTCCTATATTAACAGAGAAAATGTTAATGGAGTGCCTGGCACAAATTTTGATACAGGGTAGGCAGGCAACTGTTAGAATGAAAGTTTGTTGACACTCATGTGACTTCCACTGATAGGTTCAATTGCATTCAATAAAGCAAACAAAAAAGGCTCCTGATTATGGCATCTAGAAGCTGTAATGCAAAGGAACTATAGAGATGCTGATTAGCCTTATACTACATTGAAAAAAAGACGAAAAGGAAGAAAAGTCAAGAAAAGGAAGGAAGGAAAGAAAAATTGTTTCAGCTTCCTATTGGTTAAAATTCCACCTCATTTTGGACAAAATATTGTCCTTTGTTATTCTTTTTGTTTAAATTTATTCTTTAATTGGAGGAAAATAGCTTTGTAATGTTGTGTTGGTTTCTGCCATATAAAATGCAAATAGGCCATAATTATATAATTATATATAATATATATATAATATAATATATATAATATAATTATATATATATATATATATATATATATATATATATGCCCTCCCTCTTGAACCTCCCTCCCCACCCCCTAT
>ML662926.1:819992-860273 GCA_007570785.1 Antilocapra americana
ATATATATATATGCCCTCCCTCTTGAACCTCCCTCCCCACCCCCTATCCCATCCCTCCAGGTCATCACAGAGCATTATTCTTTTCTGACATTTAAAAAATGTGATAAAATACACATAACATAGAATTTACCATTTTAACCTTTTTGTTAGAAGTGTAGAATATAGTACATTCACAATGTTGTACAATAGTCACCACTCTCTAGTTCCAGGACATTTTTATCACCAGAAAAGGAAATCCATACCTATGAAGCTCACTCCCCCCTTTCTTTTCTCAGTCCCTAGTAATCACGAATCTGCTTTCTATTTCTACGGATTTACCTGCTGTGAATATTTGATGTAACTGGAATCATACTGTATGGGAAATCAAAGAATTTATATATAACATATATAGTATATATAATATATATATATATGTTGCTGTTTCTAAGTCACTTCAGTCATGTCCTATAATTTCCCATATTATCCGATTCTAGCCACAAATTTTCCCATATTATATGATATATATTTTTATGGGAAACTTTTAATGTATATGTATTTTCCCATATTGTCTGTATGTGCATAGGAGTGGAATTTCTGGTGTCATATGGTAACTCTATTAAAAGCTTATTGTGGAAGCACCACAGTGTTTTCCAAGGCAGCTGGATCATTTTACATTCCAGCAATGTTTTAGGGTTCAAAATCCTCTGCATCCACATCCACACTTATTCTTTTCCATTTTTTAAAAGTTGTAGCCATTCCAGTGCCTATAATTCTTCCTTATACTAAATGTTCTCCCGTTTACTCACATAGGAAGTGTGTAGTATTGTACAAGGGACACATGAGATAGTTCGGTTGGCCCTTCATATCTGCAGGTTCCAAATTCTTGGATTCAAATCAATCACCAGCCCAGGATTGATGCTCGGGGCTGGTACAGCGAGATTTCCCGGGGGGGAGGGAGGAGGGAGGGGGGTTCCGGAGGGGAAGGATATGTAAACCCATGGTGATATCATGACAATGTATGGCAAAAACAATAAAAAAAAAACTCTTAAAAAATTAAAAAAAAATTCCAGAAAGTTACCAAAAGCAAAATTTGAATTCACTGTGCTCTGGCAACTACTTACATAGCATTTCCATTGTATTTACACAGCATTTGCATTGTATTAGGTATTATAAGGAATCTAGAGATTATTGAAAGTAGCCTAGAGGATGTGCGTAGGTTATATGCAAATACTACACTGTTTTATATAAGGGATTTGAGCATCTTGGATTTTGTTATCCTTGGGGTTCCTGGAACCAATTGGCCCTGCCAATATCAAGGAATGACCGTATGTGCCATCAGTGCTGGCTGAGGGCCAAATGGTGAAGGTGGCATTGTTTGGCCTTTGTGCTTCTACATCCCCATTGTGAATCACATTTTTTTTAAGAGCCAGGGAGTAGACAGTGGCTTGCCATGAGGGACTATCATACACAGTGGTCATGAGCTCATGTTTGTTGACTGGATAAATGAGTGATGCCCAGTGTGAATAAGGCTCACACCACAAAGCATGGAAAAGAATCTTCATCAACTGTTAGGAGAGCAGTCAGTCAGTCATTGAATAAAAATTGGCCAAATGCTTACTATGTGTCAGGCACTGGGCAAGGAACTGCTGGTTGAATTGGGGCTGGATCTTCCCCTCAAGGAGCTTGTGTTAGTGTGTTTCTACAAGCAGTCGGGCTTGTGTTATGGGGGTCCATGTTATTCTCTGATAGCACTGCCTTGTGACTTGTGGTGAACACATGTTCAGTGGCTGGCCAGGTATACAAACATAGTCTGTGCCCCTGGAAAAAACAAAATTAACTCAGTGATACTGTGAACCTGTGACTCATACACCAACATTTTGACTGCCATTTCTCACAAACAAGACCTGTACTATCCAATGCAGTACCCGTTTGTGGCATTTGAGCCCTGAAATGCAGATAGTGCAAATGAGGAACTGAACATTGAATTATAATTAATTAAAACATTTTCAATTATAAAACACAGTGTTATCAACCATAGTCAACATATTTTACATTAGACCCTCAGACCTTATTTATGTTATAGCTGAAAGTGTGTACCCTTTACCTCTCCCTATTTCCCCATCCCCAGCCCCTGACAACCATTCTTCTGCTCTGTTTTTATGAGTTTGACTTTTTATTTAGATTCCACATATAAGTGATAGCATGCAGCATTTGTCTTTCTGGCTTCTCAGCATCATGCCCTCAGGGTCTATCCAAGTTGTCACAAATGGCAGGATTTCCCTTTTTCTCAGGGCAGAGCAATATTCCATTATATATAAATCACATTGTTTTCATCCATTCGTCTATACACAGACACTTATGTTGTTTCCTTTCCTTGGCTATTGTGAATAAGGCTGCCATGAACATAGGAGTGAGGTATCTCTTCAATATCCTGTTCTCATTTTCATGCAAATAATTCTGATTCATTTAAATTTTAAAACTGGTATTTGATTCAGTAAGTGGAAAACTTTAAAGTATATTTAGAACAATTTGGGAACATGACTCTCCTTTGTCAACTGTAAATGTTATGAAATGTAAATCTCAGTCAAATATTTCCAATGAACAGTTAGTATCTGAATTGGGGTATGTAGGCTTTCCAGGTGGTGCTAGTGGTAAAGAATCTGCCTGCCAATGCAGGAGACACCAGAGATGCAGGTTCGATCCCTGTGTTGGGAAGATCCCCTGGAAGACGAAATGACAACCCTTTCCAGTATTCTTGCCTAGAGAATCCCATGGACAGAGTAGCCTTGGTGAGCTGCAGTCCATGGCGCTACAAAGCATCGGACACAACTGGCCAATTGAGCACACAATAAAAAAAAAAAAAAAAACACCAGGTTTCAGAGACTTAGTGTGAAAAAAGAATGGAAATGGTCTCCTTAATAATTTCTGTACATTTTACATTTGAAATGATAATATCACCGATTCAATGGATATGAACTTGGGCAAACTCCAAGAGATGGTGAGGGACAGGGAGACCTGGAGTGTTGCAGTCCATGGGGTCACAAAGAGTTGTACACAACTTGGCAACTGAACAACAGCAACACCATTGATTTAAAGAAAAAACATCATATGTCTAAGCAATAGCTGGCCCAGGATTGATGCTTGGGACTGGTGCAACGAGATTTCCCGGGGGGAGGGAGGAGGGAGGGGGGTTCTGGAGGGGGAGCATATGTAAACCCATGGTGATATCATGTCATTGTTTGGCAAAACTAATAAAAAAAAGAAAAAACAAGTTTTTTTTTTCTATTTCCTTTTAAAAATCTGGCTACTAGAATATTTAAGATTACTTCTGTGACACACACTGAGTTTCTAGTGGACAGTACTGCTTTAGAAGAACACTAGGGTAATCTAATCCTATTTAATGCAAGTGTATCTGGAGTAAAGTTCCCCTGTGGAATTCTACCTTCTTCCATTGTAACTCCAAAGATACCATCACTTCACCAAGCTTCTCAAAATGACAAAGAAGTGAAGCTATGTCTGGGGCTCTCTCAGAGCCAGCTCTCTAAAGACATCCTCACCCTCACCCTTTCAGCCCATGCCCAGGCTTATTTGTAGGTTCAATGTGCTCAAATCAAGCCCCCAACCACACCCGCCAACCAGGTTCTACTTTGGTGATGAAGCCATCCAGTAGAGTAATTCACACTAAAATGATCTTATATACTTGCATTTAAAATTTTTTTGCCACACTGTGGCCTCTAAATTTGAGAGCTACTTTGTCAAGAGGACCTTCTTGACTAATTTCCTAGTTATAATCAAAACAACCAAAATCCAAGATATTCCTCAAGATTCTTTCCCTGTTCCCACCTCCTGCCCCATGAGATACTAGCCATTGGTAGATAAATGATCCTTTGCTTTAGATAAATTTATCTTTTTCATATTGATAAGTGGGATATTTATGGCTACTCAGAGGCAAGATGTAGAACAAATTAATGTGCCTTTAATTTCTTTCTCTGTTTTAGAAATGATACTGATGAGTAGTTTCCCTTTCATGAGACTGCCAGCTCATCTAGGGTTGTCTGCTTGGAACTGAAAATACCAAATAAATATTCAGTCAATTCATTGGACTTTTTTTATTAGCTCAATTATTTTAAAAATGCATCTAATCTCAGTGGAGCAAAACCTGTTAGCATGAAGAATTCAGGGGAAGGTGATGGTCCATTCTTTACTCTTTCCAAGGTGATTTATGGCTGAAAAACTGGATGACTGTTTAAAGTATAACCTACAGCATGGACTGTGTCTCCAGATTTTATTAGGGAATATGTGATTGTAGGTATGATGGAATGGACAGCATCCTACCCAATGTAGGAAAAATGTGTATTATGTATGTGAATTTCTCTCAGTTCCTTAAAATTCTTTCTTTTGATGGAAGACTGATCTTTTGTATTTTTCTTTGAAAGTTGACAGAGAGTGAAAGAATTTATGTTTCTCTTCTTGGAGCTGACCTGGAGAAGGAAATGGCACCCCACTCCAGTATTCTTGCCTGGAGAATCCCATGGACAGAGGAGCCTGGTTACAGTGTATGGGTTCACAAAGAGTTGGACATGACTGAGCGACTTCACTTTCACTTTTTTCACCTCTTGGAGCTGAGGTGGGGGGACCCCTTTGAACTACAAAGGCAGGAGGAGCCTTAGGACTTTGTGGTTATATTGTACCTGTCAAGAATACACAGATGTGATTTGCGAGCACCCCTGGGAGTATGTATTTTAGCATTCCACTGCCAGTGGAGAACTTGAGACAGAATAGGGTTAAGCAGTTTCCCAGTGTTCCACAGTAAATTGGCAGTTGAATTGGGATTAGAATCTAGGTCTCCAAACCTTGGGGACTTCTCCATTAGCTTAGATCATGTACGGCTCAGCAGTTTCTTTCACAAGATCCTCCTGACATGACACATGCCATCAGTCTTATTTTACAACAGATGTTTTGAGGGTGGAGCAGATGGTCTCTTCCCTTCACCCTCCCAGCCCTTGACTCCAGAGAGTCGGATCATGTCAGAGATGGCACTCACAGCCCTCTTTCCCCAGAGGTCCACCTCCCTTTCTGCTCATCCTTTTCCATGTGTTTATCTTTCCCATGCTCAGGAAAACACTGTTCTTACTGTTCCTTTTTCATATGAGGCTGCGTAGTTCCCCTTGAAGCTTTTTCTATCATGCGTGTTCTTGTCCTGACTCTTCTTTTTTTCATAGTCTAGTCAGTGGGGAGATCACTGCCCTCTCTGACCTGGGGCTCCACATCCTATCATGTCTCTTGATGTCATGAGTGACATGTGACACGCTGCTTTCTTCCTTCATGGACTAACTTTGAGCCTGTGGAGGACCCCTGTGAATACTACTTGGGGAACTTCTCTCCTAAAGTGCTTTGAAGTTCAGAGAAAAACACCAAGGTTTCACTGACAAGTTCTTGATGGTCCATTGAATGTTTCTGCCATTGTTTACATGGTGGGGGGGTGCTTACTCCCTATAGTACTATTTTTGTTCATGAATGTCATTCTTCCTACATTCTTTATCTTGAACATCTTAAATTGACCTACTGACATTAATTTCTTTTCTTTTTTTATTGCTAACCAGAGAAGCTTACTTTGTCTTGAGGGAATCCAGATGTATATGTGTGTGTCCCTGCACGTTTGCGTGTTCATGCTTGTCCACTCATTTCAGAGGATTGTGTTTACTTGTAGAGAACTTGACTCTGGGGATGCTTTTAGCGCCCATCTTGATGCTTACAAGCCATGCGACTTTGGGAAGGTCCTTTTACTTCTTTCCTATGTAGACAGTCAGGACTTCATGTTGTTGTGGGGGAGCAATAGAAGAAACAAGCTGTATTAGGAAAGCCACGCATGACAAAAAGAGGAAAAAAGATTCCCCATTGGTGAGCCACGGTCTTCAGTAAGGAACTACTGCCCACTCCCCATCCCCCTGCCTCAAAGAGGGCAGTCCTGAGTGGATGGAGAAGCTAGGTTACATGTGAAATTCTTTCATTCTGAAAATTCTTAGAGAAACTAGTCAGGCTTTCTTTCAATACTATAGACATACTATCTCATTTACATTTTAATGCAAGCAGTGGTTGGAAATGATGGCTGTTTGTCGCTGACCATAACCAGACTCATTCAGTTTTTAAAAATTTTTGCTGTTATTACAAACGGAACAACCTTATAATTAATTCCGATGGACTTTCTTGTGTTGGGCTGAGTGGATGTAGTCAGAGTCAGGATGTTGAATTATGAACCAAAAGATCCTCATTTTCCTGGCGAATCTATCACAAAGCCCCCATGCGCCCCTTTGTCTTTTATCTGCAGTCAGTAATGGGCCTTGTTTCCACTCTTTTCTGTCCTAACTGGGGATTCAGTTGCCTTTTACTCTCTGCTTATCTTTGTTTGAGGAAGTATGGAAAGCAGATGGAAAGGGCTGATTCTCCTTGTACATAACCTTGAAGTTGGACCCTAGAAGATCCTAGGAATTATCTCATTATTTATTCCAGCGTTAACATGTTTTATGATCTCCCTGAGCTTTTCTCTGCTCGTACTATCTTTTGGTAGGAGATTGGATCAAGTGACCTCTCATTAAATGAATACTATTGCCCTTGGTTTCTTAATTTGGCCACTGGCCAGTATCTGTTCCTTTCTACATTTAGGTCTAAAGTTTTGTCACCTTTGGGTCTGAAGCTGATGCTGGGATCATTTCAAGCCAGAAAGGTTTGTTTAAAACAATTGAAAGAATCCATCATTTTTAAAGACTTCATATTATTTGGTCATTGCTTCATACTCTTTTCAAAGTCTTTTTTAAAAAAAAATCCTATATTATGAATGGGAAACCCTGTGGTAATGCTGGCTCTCCTGAATGTACAGCCACCTTGAAATATACTGATTTTTTAAAAAGTTTGTTTATTTATTTTAATTGGAGGGTAATTATAATATTGTGATGGTTTTTGCCGTACATCAACATGAACTGGCCATAGGCATTCATTTGTCCCCTTCATCCCGTACCCCCTCCCACCTCCCTCACCATTCCATCCCTTCAGGTTGTCACAGAGCACCGGCTTTGGTTTCCTTGTGGAAATATACTGATTTTTGATTTTTGTATGATCTTAAGAACTAGAGGATATTTCATGATATCATTGAAGCCAGATTCTGCTTTTGAGATCTCCTCTTAAATTCTCCATGATAAATAGTTGCTCTCCAAGGGTTGACAATTCTCTAGGAACATTTGAGAGCATATTCCAGTGTCTGGGCAGTTGAGAAGTGGAGATTCCTTAGATCTTGTTGTAGTGCACTAGAAAATAAATGAGATTCTCACTCAATTTCTTCGAGTTAACAAAACACCAGCCAGTCATCTGCTCACAGAGCCTTGGCTGTGAGGATTGTGACATCGCTCACTAGAGTTGATTCAGCTGCTCCAGCAGACTCAGAGGCTGTGCTCGTCTTATCTTGGTGCTCTGGGCTCAGCTGAAGAGATCAGCCTTCCAAGTTATTTACAACATTGTGGTTAACAGGTAGTAACACCAAGCATCAGCTTGTGAGCTTGAGTTCACGAGAGTCTTATTATCCTACATAAGGACATACCAGGAATTTGAGTCCTTACAAGCACCAGAAGGGCAGCATAATGTTGCTGTCCTTTCAACACTGACTCCTGTGAAATGTATCCAGTGTGCAGTTTTCCAGTGGTGCTCCAGGGACTCTCTACTCCATTACTTCCTTTGGCACCTTCTCGTATCTTTACTGACTTGGGCCATACCTCAGTGTTTCCAGAAAGAAGGCTTAGAATTGGTTTTCATGTGCTAGGCTGCTTGGGGGGCAATTTTAATACTTCAGAAGATTTTCCTTCTTGTCTTTTGTTAAGTCCCACAACTTTCAATTTTCTGTGTGTTACCCTGAAGAGACGACTTGTGTGAGCCTTGTCATTGCTGATGTTGTGGTGGAAATAAAGATGTGGCTGTCCTCAACTTGGCCGTGGATCCATAACTTGGGGCTGACATGCCTCTCAAGCCATGTCTCTCCTCACTTTCTTCATTAAGGATATTCTCATCATATGCCTTCATACCTGCTGGTTTCCTGTTTCTTAATTTTTGAAGTGCTTTCCTTTTGATTACTTGACAGTCTCATTTTCCTGGTTAGCTCCAATGTCCCGATTTATGTGCCACCTCCTCAAGGCTGCATTTCTCAACACCAGAGATTATGTCAGGACTTCCTGGACCATGCATGTCCTTGTGAGGCCTTGTCTGAGAGGGCAGTAATAGCTTTACTTGCATTATCACTTCATATGTTGAGGAATGGAGAGCAACAAAGCTTCCCCCAAAGTTGGATGCTGGGCTGGGCAAAGAGATGTGCATTTCTGTAGCTTATGCTACACATGTGTACTTCTGAAAGATTCTTGGGTCACTAAAGACACTTGCTCCTTAGAAGAAAAGCTATGGCAAACCTAGACAGTGTATTAAAAAGCAGAGAATTCACATTGCCAACAAAGGTCCATCTAGTCAAAGCTATGGTTTTTCCAGTAGTCATGTATGAATATGAGATTTGAACCATAAAGGAAGTTGAATGCTGAAGAATTGATACCTTTGAACTGCAGTGCTGGAGAGGACTCCTGAGGGTCCCCTGCATTGCGAGGAGATCAAACCAGCCAATTGCAAAGGAAATCAATATTGAATATTCATTGGAAGGGCTGATGTTGAAGCTGAACTTCCAATACTTTGTCCACCTGATGTGAAGAGCTGTCTCTGGAAAAGGCCCTGATGCTGGGAACGATTGAGAGTAGGAGGAGAAAGGGACAACAGAGGATAAGATAGATGGATGGCATCACCAACTCAATAGATAGGAGTTTGAGAAAACTCTGGGAGATAGTGAAGGACAGGGAAGCCTGGTGTGTTGCAGTCCATGGGGTCACAGAGTCAGACATGCCTTTGCGATTGAACAATAAAGCCAACATTAAGTCTATGAATGCCAAAAGACTGTGAGGGTCTGTTGTATGATTTTAATCTGGCTGGCATGTCGAGGAACATTTGATACATTTTGTTTCAAGTTAAATCAGTGATTATCAAACACCCATGTACAGTTCTGTGCCAGGTATGTTGAAATAGAAACAAATATATAGGACATGGGTCTTACCTTGTACACTGCTTGTGTTAGTTTCATGATTTCATTGACACGAGACAGACAACATACTCAAACAATTAAAGACTAGTGTAGGTTATTTATTTTCATAGCACTTTGCGTTTTTCCTTCATAACACTCTTTCAGTTTGCTACTATGGTGAGCAGAATTCTACAGTGGTTCCCATGCTCCCCACCTCCTGGGGATCAGACTTTCAAATATTATTCTCTCCTTCAATATGGGCATGGCTTATGACTTGCTTCTAACCAATAGCATATAGAAAAAGAGATGGTTTGTCTCTGATTACATGTTTTTGATTGCATAACCCAGCCTGTCTGGCTAGAGTCTCTCTTTGTGTTGTTGGCTTTGAGGAACCAAGCTACCATGAATCCTATGGCCAGGTGCAAATAAATTAATTATGTTAGCAACTTGAGGGACCTTGAAAGTATATCCTTCCTCCCTGGAGCTTTTAGATGAGATCCCAGCCCTGGTCAGCACCTTGCTTGCGACCTTGTGAGAGACCCTCAGCAGAGGGCCCAGGGAGCTCTGCCCAGACTCCTGATCCATAGAAATTGTGAGATAAGTGTGTGCTGTTTTAAGCCTCCAAGTTTGTGGTAATTTGTTACATAGCATAGAAAAGTAATACAGGTATTGAATACTTATTTGCATAATTATAGTCCCATGTTTATCTCATATTTTACCAGTCCTTCGTGGAAAGGAACATGTCTCTCTCTCTTATTGTTTTAGCCTTTGTGCATGCTATAATCCCAGACAGAGTTACCATTAAGTAAACACTGATTGAATGAATACACTTATGAATATATGAACAAATGAGTTGAAGCATCAGGCTTATTTCTGTGCATGGAGAGACACATTTAGCCAATTTTTGGATCTTCACTGGAAGGTTGGAAGATGCTGGATGTAAGGAAGAGTGTGTGTGTGGTGGTGGTGGTGATGGGGTTAGTGATTATAGCTGCCCTTTTAGGATTATTCTGTGAGGTAGTAGTAAATTCCATGTCACTTGAAGTGCTTAAGAAGAGAAGGGCAACCATGTTTTAAGGCTGTTCTAAAAGAGATAACTTTACTTAAGTGCCTTATTGTCCAGTTGGGAAAGAAGGCATATATGGAAAGAAGATAAATATCAGCAAGATGTTATACTGAATGTCAAGTGATATGCAGATAGCAACTCGAATCTGAAATACTTTAGAGGGTGACATGGCCTGTAAGACTGAGCAATTTGTGGGATAGTTTGTGGAAGGAACTGTGTTTGAAAGAAGAATAGGCCTCAGATTTGTGAATCCAATGGGTAGTGGGGGGAATTTCATCCAAGAGTAAGAACGTGCCAAAAGGTCAAAGGTGAGTATACTCTTACATCATATAACTATGTCCACTTGGCCATGCCCTGATTAAAACCATTATAGGTTGTATTCTCTGATTGCCAACTCTTTATCCAGAATGCTTGGCAGGTGCCCCCCTTCTTTCCACTCAGATACCCCAGTTTCTCTGGACCTAAAATGCAAAGACTACCAGAACCTATTGGTAGCTATGTGGGTTTCTTTTTCAATTATGAATGAGATTATGCTTCAGCTGAAAACACAGAGTCATTAGTCATGTGCTTTTTCAGCTTAGCAGTGAATGAATGTGAGATCTGAACACATTTCTTAGCTCCCCAATTTTTTAATTTCTGCTGTAAAATGGTAATGTGTCTTGGTTTCTCACTGAAACCTTAGGGTGCCAAGTATTAACTAAGGAGAAATAGCAGTAACTGGCATGCTCCTGGTTGACTCTATTACCAAAGATGTCATCAACAGGCATGATTCCTAGGCCTTCATTATTATCCACCATGGTGGGTTTTTTAGAGAGCTGGGATGCCAGGGAAAGAATTGCTGAAGGCTGATGAAGAAGTATTCTTTTCAGATGGAAGAAAGAGTTTTCCCTATTTCAGAGTGATTTCTTGTCTTTTAATATTGGGTTAGTTACTGATTTATGAAGGAGCTTCTGACAACACCAAGGCCTAGAATTCTCTTTACAGCATGGTTACCAGCAGCCTGAAGTTTTCCCCTACCCTACCCCTAGGAACTTTGATCCCCAAAGGACCATCCTCATACTTCTCCAAAGTGAAACACATATGTCATTCTATGTTGCCAGAACATTTTAAAGCAAACTAAAGTAATTTAAGATCACCTGTCTGGGAAAATATCTATTTGAGTAAGAGCCAAATTCTTCTTAATGCATGGTCTTTCCCATTGATTGGAAATTTGGAACTGTCTTTTCCTGTGTGGTGGCAAGGGGCTGTGTCTGGGAGCACAGATGAATGGTCTTTGTCCAGAAACTTTCTCCATTAACTTGCTTTGGATTTTACCTAGATCTTGTTGACTTCATAATATGGTTTATATTGCTTTTCACATTTCTATCCTTGAAGTCAAGCACTCCTTGTACTATTTTAACTTAGATGTGACAGACTGCCTTAATGTATCATGAGCTTATTTTTCTTTTTATGCAATAGGTTTCAATCCTATAGAAAGAAAAATAATAATTGAGGATCAGTAAGTAAACATAGGGATATTACCACTAAGAGCAATTAGGGAGGTCTGTGTGAGCAATATAGAACAAAGAGATGTGTATAGGTGGCAAGAAGGCAAGAGTGCAGTCTATTGTTTGGATTAAACTAAATAAGCCTGGTCTAGCAACACTTAGACTGGAAAATAGATTCCCCCTACTAGGTCAAGCATGATTCTTCAACGATGAAACACCATTCTTTAGAATGGAAATGTTATTCTATCTCTGGCCTCTATCACAGTGCCTGGAACACAATAGAGGCTTAGAAAATATTCAAAGAAATAATGAATGAGTTAGTCTTTCAGTTTATTTGTAGCTCTGGCTGTGACTTTAAATTCAGTCTTGAAAGTACTTTAGATCAAAATAATTCTTTTTACAGGAAGGGGTGACTAGAATATTCTGGTCTTTGAATATATGAGTAATTGG
Source organism: Antilocapra americana (assembly GCA_007570785.1). Lineage (NCBI taxonomy): Eukaryota > Metazoa > Chordata > Mammalia > Artiodactyla > Antilocapridae > Antilocapra > Antilocapra americana. The sequence goes on from ML662926.1 coordinate 832,075, forward strand.
TACATAGTAAATTCTTGATAAATATTTTCCAAGTGTAGATTTTAGTGAAGATTCTTACTGTTCTTTAACTTCCAAGATAAGCCCCTCCCAATTTTGTTTGGCTATTCCCATGAACCTATTTGCAAAGATCAAGTTATTTTATATCCAAAGGGAGAAAATCTCTCAGTGTATGTGGTATAGAGTATATCATGGATTGGACTAGCACTCCCACTCCAGTGATAAAATGAAAGCACATACAAATTATGCAGAACTAAAATTGGGGGTGAGTCAGGATGCTTGTGAGTTAAAAATAGTGATTGTGGCCAAAAGAAAAGAGATGAGTGGAGAAATATTCTCTTTGTTGGAAAATATGGGTAGTAAAAATAGCATTTCATGAATAAAAATCATATCCTTCAAGATATTCTTTGTATACATACCTGTCTTTACCAGTTAGATGAATGGGCAGTGATGAATGTCAGTCATGGGTGATTTGAACTTTCACTTGCATCATGCCAGTGGCTTGTAATGAGAAAGTAATTGCAAAATGTCAGCATCCATTGTTAGACAAATTTGGGAAATAAGTTCTTAGTGCAATAATAATGTAGTCAAGAGGGTAGTCTTGGATTTTCTTGTAGTATCTGTGCTGGAAAGGCAACGGCCACCCTCATGCCACTCATACTCATTGAAAAACACCAACCATTGTTGATCCAGAGCAGATTTTCTCAAGATGTGATTCTGCATTGGAACCACTGGGAAACATGTTAAAAATGCAGATCCCTTTAGAGAGAGAATTAGAGAAATGGAAATAAAACCACAAAGAGATACCACCTCACATCCATTAGGATGGCTGATATTTTTTTTTAACTCAGAAAATAAGTCTTGTTAAGGATATGGAGATGGAGAAGGCGATGGCACCCCACTCCAGTACTCTTGCCTGGAAAATCCCATGGATGGAGGAGCCTGGTAGGCTGCAGTCCATGGGGTCACTAAGAGTTGGGCACGACTGAGGGACTTCACTTTCACTTTTCAGTTTCATGCATTGGAGAAGGAAATGGCAGCCCACTCCAGCGTTCTTGCCTGGAGAATCCCTGATGGGGGAGCCTGGTGGGCTGCCCTCTATGGGGTCACAGAGTCGGACATGATTGAAGTGACTTAGCAGCAGCAGCAGCAGCAGCAAGGATATGGAGAAATTGGAACACTTGTGCACTGCTGGTGGGAACGTAAAATGGTACAGCTGCTATAGAAATTAGTATTATGATTCCTCAAAAAAACTGTTACATAATCTGGAGACACTTCTTGTATATATTCAAAATAATGGACAGATCATGAAGCAATATTAATATTACACATCTATGTACATAGAAGCATTATTCATAATATCCAAGAGGTGGAAGCAATCCATGTGTCCATCAACCAATGAATGGATAAATAAAAATGTGATTTTGATATATTTATACAATAGAATATTATTCAGCCTTAAGAAATGAAGGGAATTCTGATCCATCCTGTAACTTGGATGGACCTTAAGGACGTTATAGTAAATGAAATAAGCCAGTCGCAAAAAGACAAATGTTGTATGATTGCAGTTGTATGAGGTATGGAAAAAAGTCAAATTCATAAAAGGAGAAAATAGAAAGGAGGTTGTCAGGGGCTGGGGGGAAGGGAAGCAGAGAGCTGGGAATTGAGCTCTGTAAATCTACTGCACAACAAAGTGAATATACTTAGCACTACTGAACTGTACACTTAAAAAATCAATGAAGATGGTCAATTTTATGCTGTTTTTTAAACCACAATTTTTTTGGGGAAAAATAAAACCCCAGAACCCTATTGCCATCCTGCTTACCCAAGTCTCTGGGGCAGTGGCACTGGGAATGTACATTTAAACAAGCTCCCTGGTGGGATTTCCCTCAAGGTCCAGTGGTTAAGATGCTGTACTGCCAACAAGCACAGGTTTGATCCCTGGTTGGGGAACTAAGATCCCATATGCTGTGCTGCACTGCCAAATGATTTAAAAAAAGAAAAAAAGCTCCCTGGTGATTTCTAGGGACATGCCAACTTCTGAGAAGAACTAAGCCTGGCCTTTTCAATTCACAGGGTTCTTTCTGCTTGCATTTTCTCATTTGATACACCAACTCTGTAGATACCTATTATTGTAATCACTATTTTGCTATTATGGAGGGTCAGAGAAGCTAAGTGAGTTGCCTCAGGTCCCCGAGTGGTGGAGCTGGGGTTCACCTGGCATCACACTCATCTTCCGTGTATATTTCAACTTGTGATGCCTGCATGCCTAAGCTTCATTTTGGACATAAAAGTTAGACTTGATCTGATCGACTTCACCTGTCTGACAAAATATTGAATATCTCATAGTGGTTTTTGTTTTGATCTCTTGTGGTTACTCACATTAGCATTTTTAGAAGATGCTCATTCTTATTTATTACTGTCTGTCACTTGCTCTGATGCACAGGTGTTTTCTGATTGTACCTGAGTTTTTCTTCTATTTGGATTGATGATCTCCATGTTTAATCACTCCATGTACGTAACTCGTGTGGTTCCCTATGTAGATTCATCTGAGGTTTCCTGTATTTTTCCCCTCTAACTTTTAGATATAACTTTCAGTTCTGTTGATATCTCTCACAAGTAGTTACTAAATTAATTTATGTCAATCTTCTACTCACAAATCTTTAGTGACTCTTGAGTGAAATTCTACCAAATTGACTATTTAATATAGTAGTGTCCAAATTCCTAACCTGGTATGAGAGTCCTCTATAGTCTGCCTTCCAGATACTTTTGTAGTTTTTTCTTTTCCACATGTCCAACATTATGTCTAATTGCATATGGGATATTTCTCATCTCATGAATATGCACTGGATTTTCCTACCTACCTGCATTTGCTCCTAGAATCCTCAGTATTTAGAATATTCATCTCTTACAACCATATTCACTCTTCTTTAGAAATATGGCCCAATTCTGTTTCTCTGTGATTTTCTTGGCATATTACTCCCTCCTAAAGTGATTTTTCATCTTGTGTATTTTTACTGCATTTAACGTGTTCTAGGCATAAGATACTTTTAATCAACTGCTTCATATTATTGCAGTTTGCATGTGTAACCAATTTTTTCTATTCAAATATAAGAACTTCAGGACACAGACCTTGAACTTACAGTCCTTAGTTGAACAGCATCACTTTTGGACTTAATATGTGTCACCCACTCTGCCATGAGGGCTACTGAAATGAAAGGCAGTTTCTGCCTTCATGGGGTTCAGAGCCTAAAAGAAGAGGCAGAGAAGTAAAAAACCTGTATATTTTACACAAATATACCTCCGTGGGGAGAAGGCAATGGCACCCCACTCTAGTACTCTTGCCTGGAAAATCTCATGGACGGAGGAGCTTGGTAGGCTGCAGTCCATGAGGTTGCAAAGAGTCGAACATGACTGAGTGACTTCACTTTCACTTTTCACTTTCATGCATTGGAGAAGGAAATGGCAACCCACTCCAGTGTTCTTGCCTGGAGAATCCCAGGGATGGGGGAGCCTGGTGGGTTGCAGTCTAAGGGGTTGCACAGAGTCGGACACGACTGAAGTGACTTAGCAGCAGCAGAAGCATACCCCCTTGGATTCACCCTTAGAAATGCCACTCTGTACATATCCTTAAACTTTAATGGAGTGGTCAGTAATTTAATTTCTCTGATAATTGATTAAATGTTTCCATCAGATCAAAAACTGCTAGTCAGAAATGACTTGGAACTTCTGAGCTGACACCAAATTTAAGTGGAAATTCACTTAACTGGCCTCGGATAATTGAATTCACATTTCTAAACGTGGATGTGACCTGCCAATCCCTCTTCAATAGTGAATAAACTTTTTGCACTGAAGAATAAATGTAGGAGAGTGACTATTTCTTATGTACAAATAGATGGCTGTGGATCTGATATTGACTCATTTAGTCAGATTTTCTTTATAACCTATGATTGTGCTCACCTGTAAGTATGAAAAATAAATCAATATTGGACTGGTTTTGGATGGGAAGAGGGTGGATTGGGGAGAAAAGAAAATATCAAACCCGAATACAGTGACTTCATGAGAAAGAACTACAAACAGATAAATACAGACTGAGAAAGTCCTAGAGTGAAATTGATATCCCTCCTGTATTCATGTGTTGTTTCTTTGTTTTTTTAGCATTTGCAGTGAAGCTTAACAAAACCTTTCTTAGGCCTAAGAAAATTATCCCCATGGACCATACACTTAAGATATATCTGTTGGCTTAGCAGTATCTGTATTCTAAGTGATGGAATGTTTATTGTAAACTAAAAATAACAAGAAGCATGGAGTATTTGGAGGCTTTTGTTACTGGAAATGACAATAGGTAGTGTTCTTGGGTGTTGCCCCATTATTTCTTGAAAAAGAGTGAGGCTGTCATTGGGGCCCCAGGCCCTCTGGGAGAGATGGTTATCTCTATCACTGTCCGTTTGTTTAGCACTCCATGCTGTCAAAGCCCTTTCTTTGTTCACCTGCTGGATATGTCAGATGTATTAGTGAGATACTTTAAGTCACAATTCATTGGTTTCTTTCCATTCTTGGTTCATGATGAACATCGAATGTGGAATTACTGAGTGGGTCTAAGATCACACAATATCTTTAATTAATGGAGTGTGTTGGCAAACAGAAACACTTGTGACACAAAGAAAACTGTATTTAATGATACTCTTCAGCTTGCTAAAACTCTTAGAGATTTTCCCAGGGAAACTGATTCTACTTTTAGGCTTCATGTTCATCCATTTAAGTCCTAGGTGAATGATGAATATACACACATGTTTATATATGTATATGTGCACACACATATGCTTCTCTTTTGTTTTGCCTGGCCCTTCAAACTCAGCGAACCCATCTGCATGCTCCATCTGGAAATTGTGGAAAAGCTTTGAAGAGTCTAGATATTCAGTAATCACCCAGACCAGCAGTTCCCAACCATTTTGGCACCAGGTTTTGTGGAAGACAATTTTTCCATGGACTAGGGTGGCTCAGATCATGAACTCCTTATTGCCAAATTCAGACTGAAATTGAAGAAAGTGGGGAAAACGACTAAACCATTCAGGTATGACCTAAATCAAATCCCTTATGACTATACAGAGGAAGAAACAAATAGATTTAAGGGACTAGATCTGATAGACAGAGTGCCTGATGAACTATGGACAGAGGTTCGTGACATTGTACAGGAGACAGGGATCAAGACCATCCCCAGGAAAAAGAAATGCAAAAAAGTAAAATGGCCATCAGAGGAGGCTTTACAAATAGCTGTGAAAAGAATAGAAGTGGAAAGCAAAGAAGAAAAGGAAAGATATACCTATTTGAATGCAGAGTTCCAAATAATAGCAAGGAGAGATAAAAAGCCTTTCTCAGTGATCCATGCAAAGAAATAGAGGAAAACAATAGAATGGGAAAGACTAGAGATCTCTTCAAGAAAATTAGAGATACCAAGGGAACATTTCATGCAAAGATGGGCTCGATAAAGGACAGAAGCAAAAGATATAAGAAGTGGTGGCAAGAATACACAGAAGAACTGTTCAAAAAAGGTCTTCATGACCCAGTTAACGACAATGGTGTGATCATTCACCTAGAGCCAGATATCCTGGAACATGAAGTCAAATGGGCTTTAGGAATCATCACTACAAACAAAGCTAGGGAAGGGATGGAATTCCAGTTGAGCTATTTCAAATCCTGAAAGATGATGCTGTGAAAGTGCTGCACTCAATATACCAGCAAATTTGGAAAACTCAACAATGGTCACAGGACTGGAAATGGTCAGTTTTTATTCCAATCCCAAAGAAAGGAAATGTCAAAGAATGCTCAAACTACCGCACAATTGCACTCATCTCGTACACTAGTAAAGTAATGTTCAAAATTCTCCAGGCCAGGATTCAGCAGTATGTGAACTGTGAACTTCTAGATGTTCAATCTAGTTTTTGAAAAGGCAGAGGAACAGAGATCAAATTGCTAACATCTGCTGGATCATTGAAAAAGCAAGAGAGTTCCAGAAAAACATCTATATCTGCTTTATTGACTATGCCAAAGCCTTTGACTGTGTGGCTCACAATAAACTGTGGAAAATTCTGAAAGAGATGGACTACCAGACCACTTGACCTGCCTCTTGAAAAACCTGTGTGAAGGTCAGGAAGCAACAGTTAGAACTGGACATGGAACAACAGACTGGTTCCAAATAGGAAAAGGAGTATGTCAAGGCTGTATATTGTCACCCTGTTTATTTAACTTATATGCAGAGCACATCATGGGAAACACTGGACTGGATGAAACACAAGCTAGAATCAGATTGCCGGGAGAAATATCAATAACCTCAGATATGCAGATGACACCACCCTTATGGCAGAAAGTGAAGAGGAACTAAAGAGCCTCTTGACGAAAGTGAAAGAGGAGAATGAAAAAGTTGGCTTAAAGCTCAACATTCAGAAAACTAAGATCATGGCATCTGGTCCCATCACTTCATGGCAAATAGATGGGCAAACAGTGGAAACAGTGAGAGACTTTATTTTTTTGTGCTCCAAAATCACTGCAGATGGTGATTGCAGCCATGAAATTAAGAGATGCTTACTCCTTGGAAGGAATGTTATGACCAACCTAGACAGCATATTAAAAAAAACAGAGACATTACTTTGTCAACAAAGGTCTGTCTCCTCAAGGCTATGGTTTTTCCAGTAGTCATGTATGGATGTGAAAATTGGACTATAAAGAAAGCTGAGTGCTGAAGAATTGATGCTTTTTAACTGTGGTGTTGGAAAAGATTCTTGAGAGTCCCTTGGACTGCAAGGAGATGCAACCAATCCATCCTAAAGGAGATCAGTCCTGGGTGTTCATTGGAAGGTCTGATGTTGAAGCTGAAACTCCAATACTTTGGCCACCTGATGAGAAGTATTGACTCATTTGAAAAGACCCTGATGCTGGGAAAGATTCAGGTCAGGAGGAGAAGGGGACGACAGAGGATGAGATGGTTGGATGGCATAACCGACTCAATGCACATGAGTTTGGGTGGGCTCCAGGAGTTGGTGTTGGACAGGGAGGCCTGGTGTAGTGCAGCTCATGGGGTCACAAAGAGTTGAACATGACTGAGTGACTGAACTGAACTGAACTGAGGGTGGGATGGGGATGGTGTTGGGTGGATTTAAGTGCAGTAGGGTTTGTGCTCCTATGAGAATCTAATGCTGTCACTGATCTGCCAGAAGGCAGACCTAGCTTGGTAACGTGAGCCATGATGTGGAGCAGCTGTAAATACAGTTCAGTTCAGTTCAGTTGCTCAGTTGTGTCTGACTCTTTGCGACCCCATGGACTGCAGCACACCAGGCTTCCCTGTCCATCACCAACTCCTGGAGTTTACTCAAACTCATGTCCATTGAGACAGTGATGCCATCCAACCATCTCATCCTGTGTCGTCCCCTTCTTCTCCCACCTTCAATCTTTTCCAGCATCAGGGTCTTTTCAAATGAGTCAATTCTTCGCATCAGGTGGCCCAAGTATTAGAGTTTCAGCTTCAGCATCAGTCCTTGCAATGAATATTCAGTACTGATTTCCTTTAGGATAATCTGGTTGGATCTCCTTGCAGTCCAAGGGACTCTCAAAAGTCTTCTCCAGCACCACAGTTCAAAAGCATCCTTTCTTTGGTGCTCAGCTTTCTTTATATTCCAACTTTCACATTTATACATAACTACTGAAAAAACACCATAGCTTTGACTAGATGGACCTTTGTTGGCACAGTACTATCTCTGCTTTTTAATATGCTGTCTAGGTTGGTCATAACTTTTCTTTCAAGGAGCAAGCATCTTTTAATTTCATGGCTGCAATCACCATTTGCCGGGATTTTGGAGCCCCTCAAAATAAAGTCTGTCACTGTTTCCTCTGTTTGCCCATCTATTTGTCATGAATTAATGGGACCAGATGCCATGATCTTAGTTTTCTTAATGTTGTGTTTTAAGCCAACTTTTTCACTCTCCTCTTTCACTTTCGTCAAGAGGCTCTTTAGTTCTTCAATTTCTGCCATAAGAGTGGTGTCATCTGCATATCTGGGGTTATTGATATTTCTCCCGGCAATCTTGATTCCAGCTTGTGCTTCATCCAGTCCAGTGTTTCTCATGATGTGCTCTGTAGAGGAAGCTTCAATCACTCAATTGCTGCTCACCTCCTGCTGTGAGGTCCCGTTTGTAACAGGACATGGACTGATTCTTGTCTGTGACATGGGGGTTGGGGACCCCTGACCCAGGCTCTCTTCCTACCCATTCCCCACTTGATTTTGACTTTGACTCTTTTCTCCTTCATTCTATAGCCTGCCTCCTTTCCTTTCTCTGGTCACCTTGGGCTTTGACATCCTTCCTTCTGGATCCTCATCTCACCCTAATATATTGTGGTTTTCACATGGTGTTTTATCTCTTGAGAGTTCACTTAACCATAGTCTTTTGGTTACCTTATAAAAGAAACCTCTTGCTTGTTGAGTCAGATCCTGGATGTACCCATACACTGGATTACTGGTGTAAGAAAATAAGAGGGGTAGGGGGTGAAAACCTGGAAACAATATGGCATTTCACTTTGTGTGGGGCCTCAATCTATATTTAATCACTGATAAAATAGTTTATTGAACTGAACTACCATCAGCAATACTTCTGTCTTCCCTCCTTCAGTCCTATAGTCCAAGTACCATACAGCAGTAGAGTGATTTTATAACCATCGAAATCAGATACTGCCACTCACTGGAGCTGAAACTCTCCACTGGAAAATGGGATAAGAGCAATTTCTTAACTGTGGTCTATGAAGCTCTATATGCTGTGGCCCCTGCCTACCTCTCCACCTCATCCCTGCCCTCTCTTCACTCTGCTCACTCTGCTTCATCCTCCATGGCCTTCTTGCTGTTTCACAAAAACACCAAACTCTTTCCTACTTGAAAGCTTTGCATCTGCTCTTTAGTCTTTCTGAAATACCCTGCCCTCTGATCTTCACACAGTGGATTCCTTCTTGTCATTTCGATTTCAGGTCAGATGTCACTTCTTTGGAGAGTTTTTCAGCCACTCCCTTGATGTGTCTCCTAGTCATTCTCTACCACATTATCTTATTTTCATCATATGTTCTTATTCATTCGTATATTAAACTGTTTACTGTCACTTGTGTTTGAATTCTATGAGAATAAGCACCTTGTCTGGCTTGTTCCTTTATGAAAGCCCAGCAACTAGAACAATGCCTGGCATTGAGAAGGATTCAAGAAATATTCCTTTTATTAATTGCTTCTCACAATAGGCCTGCAAGATAAATGACATAATCTCCATTACATAGATTAGGAAACTAAAGGTCCAAAGTGTGAAGTGATATACATGCGTAGGATGAGGTGATGCTAGTGTTGGACTCCAGGTGTATATGATGCTATATTAGTTTTCTGTAGCTGAATTACAAATTTCCACAAACATAGCAACTTGACATGACCCTCATTTATTAACTCAAAATTTCTGTAGGTTAGACATTCAGGAGTAGCTTTGTTAGATTCTCTGCTCAAGATATCACAAGGCTATGATCAAGGTATCGTCAGGGCTGCATTCTCATCTGGAAGTTCACTTAGGGAAGGACCCACTCTCAGGCTCTGATTGTTGGCAGAATTAATTTCTTATGTCTGTAGAATACATGCCAGCTTGCTTCTGCTAAACCAGCAATGAATAGAGACAGTGTCTCTGATCCTTCAAGTCTCTGACTTCCAGGAAGGTTGAGATCCTGCTTTGAAGGGCTCACCCGGCTAGGTCAGGTCCACCTAGGATTATCTCCCTTCCAACTAACTAAAGTCAACTAATTAGGGGCCTTAGTTACATATGCAAAATTCTATCACCTCTGCCATATTCTATTGATTAGAAATAGGTTACAGGTTCTGCCCATACACAAGAGTAGGAGATAATGCAGGGATGTGGATCAGTGGGGATCATCTTAAAATTTTGCCTACCACATGGTGCCAAAGACCATGCTCTTTCTATTCTAATGTAATCTGGCTGAAAGATTGGGATCAAGACCCTTTAGAATTTTAAGATATTATAATTGCATCAATAAAAATGAGAAGGAATAACTCCCAAGTGAGTGAATGGTTTGAGAAGAGCTTCCTCAAACTGTTGTGCTTGAACATATAATGCAAATCACAGGAACTGGATGGAGAGTTGTGGAAGATCCAGGCTAAAAGAATGACCCTCACTTCGTGGTTTGGATTACAGTTTGCTTTGCAGTAGTCCAGTCTTCCTGGCCATCTCATTTTATCATTCAAAATGGAGCCACTCCACTTTAGAGGTAAACTCGTGTTGTCAGATGTGTGCCTTACTGAAGCAAAAAGATGGCCTCTATGAGAAGTGAGCATATTTAACTAGGAAGCTGCAGTAAAGACAGGCATTTGAAATGCCTTTTTGAATTTTCTGCTTTGAAGACTAGAAAAAAGGATGAACCGTGTCTAGAGAGTCCAGCTGGAGTCATTCAGTGAACTTGTGCAGGGTACCTACTAGGCGCCAGACCAATAGAACCTAAGCACAGAAGCCCAGAGATGTAAAAAGAGGGCACCTCACTTGAGCTTTCTGTTGAATGGGAGAAATAGACCTGTCAGCTGAGTGGCATAAAGTTGTGTGTGAGAAGAGGTTTGACACTGTGTGAGTGGCCCTGGATTGTGCTATGAGTGGCCTCATTCAGGAGTAGGCCCCCTGATCACACTCAATGATGGCGGGACATGGTCTGCCATTATATGCTCCTGCTAAGAATTATTTGCTAATGTAAGTAGCATGGTGCCAGTGATGCTCAAGGACCCCCTGTGGAGGGTGTGGTGATGTCGAGAACTTCATTCTATAAAGCTAGTCAGTGAAAACCTGTGAAACTCCTAACGCTGCTTTTGCTTTTCATACCATTTCAATGGAAATCATGTATTCATTCCATCCTAAATAACCAACACTGACAGTTTTATAAAATTGGAGTGTATGGGAAATAAAAGATATACTTTATTTCTATTCATTTCCTACCCAATGAAGACCAAAAAGTTATATATTTGAATTTATAATATTAAATATCTTTCAGCATGAATGTGCCTGCTTTTATATTAATATGAAATACATGAAATTGATGGAAGAAACTGAAAGAGCACGCAAGACCATGGTATGCCTCTTAATGCTCACTGGGCGATTCTCATGGCAGTGCTGTGAGTGAGTGACACCGGGCTGGGTGTTTGTGTAGGGTTTTCAAATGACTTTAAACTTGAAACCCAAGAGGCCACTAGCCTGGGTATATGTGTCTGCATTTACAGAAGTGTGAGTGGATGGCAGCAAAGTTGAAATTGAGCTCAAGACACATAGCTCCATCACTTAAAGTAATGTTGCAAAAGATTCCTTTTTCCTTTTCTTAAAGAGTAATTCATAATTGACAAATAATATGAAAAGCTTGTAAGAAGGTCAGGATTGGGAATGTGCCAGATTCTCCCACTTCCTAGCTATTTTTTCTTGTGGATTTGGGGAAGCCACTCACTCACCTTCAGCAAATACCTGCTTCCTCAATTCTAAAATGTGAATGATATTTATTTCAAAGTTTCACTAAATGAATTATGTGACATCATCAAGAACAATGAGAGCACACACTTTGGAATCATTTATTTATTCAGTAAGAACTGAGAACCATAAGAACTTATGGTTACCGGGGGGAAAGGGTAGAGGGAAGAGATAATTAGGGAGTTTGGGATGTACATGTACACACTGCTGTATTTAAAATGGATAACCAACAAGATCCTACTATAATAGCATAAGGAACTCTGCTCAATGTCATGTAGTAGTGGATGGGACAGGGGTTTGGGGGAAGAATGGACACATGTGTATGTATAGCTGAATCCCTTCACTATTCATCTGAAACGATTGCAATATTGTTAATTGGCTATACCCCAATTCAAAATAAAAAGTTAAATCCCATTATTGTCATGAGAAATTTAAAGTATTTGGGACTGATGCTACAGGCTCTTCTGGATTGAGTCTCTGTGGATTTTCCAGTGCCTTCTCTGGTGTTTCAGAATATTGAGGCTCTCCTCTACTCTGCTCTCAACCCATTTAGGCTCAAGGGATAATATTAACTTCAACATTCTAAGACCATATAATTGTAGCCCCTGCAGAAGCTTAATATGAAATCTGTTCCAACCTCCTTAATTTACCAATGAGAAACAGAGGGTGATTGATGCCAGCAAGGACTATAACCTTGCCCTTCTGACTCCAAGTTGACTGATCCTTCTACCTTCTCATGGCTGCCTTACAGAATGAAGGAAAAATGCAGCAGATGTCCTGCACACAGTATATGACATAAAGTGAATGGTGCCTCAATATCCCTGCATGTAGGCTGATAGCAAAAAAGAGAGATTGCTTTATAAAGGGGTGTTTGTCATCAAGGTTATTGATACTGACTCTACTTTTGTAGTTCTTGTGTTGGAGAGGCTCAGCTGTAATTGGTTTCTGCTTTTGTTTAGTTATTGGGATCTAGGACATCAGCATGAGTCTGGTTTGTGATGAGCTAGTTTATTGAGTTGGCCAAAAAAGTTCATGCAGGTTTTTCTGGAACATGTGATGGAAAAACCTCAATGAAGTTTTTGGCCAACCCAATATATTTTCTACTGCCTATTTTACTTTCACCTTCAGCTGTAGAATGGCATCGTGAAAACACAGATTCTGAAACCAATGACAGTGTGGACTCAAATCCCTGTCTCTCATTTATCGCCTGTGTGGGTGACTTGAGGCATGTTGAATAACATCTCTGAGCCTCCAGTTTCCACATAAGTAAAACCCAAGAAACAGTATTGTGTGGCTGTGGTAAGGGATAGATGAATTAATCCATGTAATGTGCTTAGACTATTACCTGATACCTAATATGCACTTAATAAATATTAGCCATTAAGAGCTTCCTGTTCATGGGGTCGCAAAGAGTTGGACATGACTGAGTGACTTTCACTTTCACTTTGGGCTTCCCTCATAGGTCCGTTGGTAAAGATCTGCCTGCAATGCAGGAGACCTGGGTCGGTAAGATCCCCTGGAGAAGGAAATGGTAACCCACTCCAGTCTTCTTGCCTGCAGAATCCCATGGACAGAGGATCCTGGAAAGCTATAGCCCATGGAGTTGCAAGAGTCAAACACGACTTAGCGACTAAACCACCACCACCACCACCATTGTTATTGTTATTTATGTACAAGACTATCACTTGGAAATTGCTACCATTTTAGACTCGATGCTAATATTGAGAAGCATGGGCTTCACTGGTGACTTAGTGGTAAAGAATCCATCTGCAATGCAGGAAATGCAGGTGATGCAGGTTCGATCCTTGGGTCAGGAAGATCCCCTGAAGAAGGAAATGGCAACCCACTCCAGTATTCTTGCCTGTGAAATCCCATGGACAGAGGAGCCTGGCAGGCTACAGTCCTTGGGGTTGCAGAGTCAGATGCAACTTAGTGACTAAACAACAATTGAGAAGCATGAGACTTTGAAAATCTTTTGCTATGGTTTTCATATCACTTTAGCCTTGGACAACACTCTCACTTTCTAATCTTTTCAATTTGTTAGTAAATATGGATTGAATGCCTGTTCTGTGCCAGGCACTGTTTTATCCCTGTGGAAAGAGGTGGGATCAGTGTAATTATCTCCATCTGAAAAAGGAGAAAGCACGTGTACCAAGAAGGTAGTGGATTTGCTTCAGGTCATGTTGATTTTAGTGGTCCAGTTGGGGCTGGAGCTCAGATCTCTGGACTTTCTATCTGAAGCCCTTCCAGCCTTATCCTGATTTTGAGCCTAGCACAATGGGTCTGGCCAGAGGCAAGCTAAGTGAGTATCAGGGATGCTCCAAGTGAACTGCTAATAAAGAAGGCTAGGAGCCACATAGAGCTAGAGGAGAGTCAGAAATGTAAAGTCCAGGAGGAGAGAAGAGTTCAGAGGAGCAGGGAGCAGTCAGATGCCCAGAGCCCAATGGGGGATGGTGGCAAGGTGAAGCTGAGGACTTTTACAGATGGCCTAGCTGACGTGGGTGGGCTTCTTGTCTCAGTGGCAGCTTTTGCCCTGAGGCACCTCGAGTGCAGAGCAGGACTTCTGGCCCTGCACAAGTGCTAGCTTTTCCTTCAAATGTGCCTCCATGTCAAGGCAAACCTTTTTCTTGACAGGGTTTCTATTGTCTTGATTACAATAAAACAGACTAGCACTGTTAAAAATTCACAGAGTTTTACCATTACAAGTTAATTACAGGTGAACCCAGGAACTGCAGACAACTCTGGCAGCCATGATGCCAGTGAATGAATATCAATGTGGGAAAGGAAAATCTAGAAAAATGAAATGAGCTGTCCTGCACGTCTCAAGATGGCTCTCCTGATTTCCCATCATCCCTCAAAGCCATTTGGATGGGCTGTACGGATCTGGCCACATTTTCCCCTCAGCTCCCGTGGTGACCAACAACACTATTTGCCAGATGGTTCAGTGGGGTGAGGGGACAGCATGCGGCTGTGACATGTGAAGGAGTGAAGTTCACTGACCCATATGGGAATTGGACTGATAGCTTTCATATAAGTCTTTCAGAATCTCATTTCACAAAAACTACAGAATTAAACCAAAGGTTATGTAAGCAGATCCAAACCAATTGACTTTGGAGTGAAAAAAAACAACAACAACAACATTCATTTTGACTTCTAATTCTTGTCAATTTTTTAGACAGATGTCTTGGGTTAGGGGTCCAGATGAAGACTTAGTTTGAAAGTGACTGGGCCCTCGTATGGACGCCAGGAGGCCTTAGGTACCTATCAATTGCTAGCTAGTGAGAATATACTGTTGGCCCTGAGCAGGCAGCTTTAAATGTCAGGAGGTTCAGGAATAAAGGGCTGAATATCCCCTAAGTCAGAGTCTTCAAATCTCAAGATTCTTAACCCAATTGGTCTTGATCCGCAGCACCTCTGCGGAAGAAAACACTGGCTTTAAAGAGCTCCTTGAATTTCTTGAAGTATGAAATTCCTCTCCATGTTGAAAGTTCTTTTCCATTTCTGTGCTGCACATCTACAGAAGCATGGGAAGCAAAGACAAACATGCAGTCACACAGAAAGTTCAAGTTCCACATTTTGTGGCAGGTAAGTTACCTCTGGTGTCTTCCCAGCCCCAGTCCTACTTTTGGGGCTCACAAAACACAAAGCCAGCAGCAGCATTTTCAGGGGCTCTATGGTATCATCCTTACCCCTGGCCTCCTCTTTGCCTTCCTCCTCTGCCACCCCTTGCCCTGACTTGCGGGCGTAGAGACTGGATTGAAATTCACTTGTCCTTCCATGTCCGTGAAAACATTTCCTCCTTTCCTTCTCTACAGTGTCTCTAAATCTAGCCCAGTTTTTATAGTAAGGCTCCCCCACCTGCTTTCAATTGCAGAATGACCTTGAAATCTTTCTCTGGGGGACCTCTTTTGCCTTGTGGCTAGTCATTAGTGTCACATGATGTAAACTGCACAGGTTACGGATAGATCTAGGAAAGGTGAGACATGCTTTTGGCTTGGAAATGTTCACATCATGTGATAATTGGGAAACTTGAGTGGTGAGCCCATGCTACTATATGTATAATACAAACATGTATATAGAATGTGTACATGTAAATAGACATACCTCTCTACATACACACATACACATCTAATTTGGATAGGATATGGCTAAAGCGCAACTTGCCCTCATTCTTCCATTTGGAGCTGAGTTTCTTCACACTGCAGTATTCGTTTGGATAACTGTGCAGAGACAGATGGCATTTTGTCCTCCTTCCAGAACAGAGGAATAGTTTGCCGAGCTATAGCTGGTATAATGAGGAGCCGTGTAAGTTGAAGCTGAGGTGAAAGCAGAGCATCTGTCAGTCCTTGCATGCCAGATTGGAGATGCTGCAGACAAACTAATATTTCAACAAAAAGTTGAAGCGAGTATAGATTTGTGACCAAAATGATTGCATTTGATAACAATGCCATAGCAGATGTCCTAGAGTTCATGCTTGGTTTTTATTACTGCTCTGTGAGTGTTTTTGGAAGCGAGACCTACCGGCACAGCTTGTATGGAGCGTGTTCGTTATAAAATTTTATTTTACAGAAAACAATGAGATGGAAAATTTGTAGCTAATTTGGTACTTTCCTACTCTGTCATGTTTCTTCACTTATTATTTAGGGAAAGAGTCTATTCTTGTTTGATTTACATTGGCGCTTCCTTGCCTAATGAAAGAACATCATGTTAATTTGAAATAGAGAATGAGAAACCCACGTTAATGTTCATTATCTAATATTATGTTTTTGGTATGGACCCTGGGAAGACGTACCTTAACCTCTTCAGCACCCTCCTTTTCAGCCTTTCAGACTTTTGTGTTTTGTTACTGAGGGTAATTTTCTAAACGCCTTTTTAAAGGATTCCCTAATTAGAAGAGAAAGTGGCGAAATATGATTTGCCGACTATCTTTCATCAATAGTGTGATTAATAGTTGATATTGCCTCAGGAAAGCAGTTGTTTTTGATCCAGATGATTTAAGGTCTTGGCATATGGTGAAGAATGTGTTGTAAGTGTACATCATCCCTTCTGGCCTGAGTGCTACACAAGGCAGTGTTAACATGACTGTGTAGGAAAGTCCACTACTCAGAACCCAGCTCCCCCAACGTGTGCATTATAGGAAGGGCCTTTATTCTGGGTTGTGGTGGAATGGGAAATAACTATATAACCTAATTGCTTTCGAACAGATTCTTTATTGGGAGAAGGCAATTATTTTCAAAGGTTGTTGAATGTTAATAAAAGGTTACACATGGTAGTCAAATGTTACAACACTGAGGTTATAGATAGGGAGATAGTCCGGTTCCGTAGAGAAATGTTTCCTATTTCAGGGCTGTTAGGACCATGCTTGTACCATCTCTTGTAAGTGAACTGTATTCACAGACTTGTGTTCCTATCTTCGTACATCTCAATGGCTTTGGGGAAACATATGTTTTAATTTCTGGCAGTCTTCTTTTTGTTTCCCTTTGCGGTCTTATATTATTCTATGTCCTAGCATTTTGGAGTGTGGAGTCTTTGGGTTATTGTGAAAGCAACAGATCATGGTTTGCCTGAATGGGTTGATATGCAGTTGTTTTGTGGAGTGCTAAACCACACTCCCAGCAATTCTCAGTTTGAATTGGAAATGTTGTGATATGGTAACACACAAGTGTGTTAAAATAGATATGTGTGTAATTAAATAAACATGTCTAAGCTGAGAGAAAAAAACCCAACCCATTCAATTTTACTCTCATCTACTTAAAGACAGTCTCTCGCTTGTCTGTTGTCTTTATATTGCCTGCTTTCTCAAAGCTCTTTTATTAAATAATTTTTTGGTTTGTTTTTTTTAAGGATTGAATATTGTGTTTTTAGACAACGAATCTAACATAAGTAATTATCAAATACATCTAATGATTTTTTTTATTGGTTTTGCCATACAATGACATGATATCGCCATGGGTGTACATATGTTCCCCCTCCAGAACCCCCCTCCCTCCTCCCTCCCGACTCCCTCCCCCTGGGACATCTCGATGCACCAGCCCCGAGCAACAATCCTGGGCTGGCGATTGATTAGACATATGATACTTAACATGTTTCAATGCCATTCTCCCAAATCATCCCACCCCTGCCCTCATCCACAGAGTCCACGAGTCTGTTCAATACATCTGCGTTCCTTTAGCTGTCTCGCATGTTGGGTTCTCATTACCATCTTTCTAAATTCCATATATATGTGTTAGTATACTATATTGTTGTTTTTCCTTCTGGCTTACTTCACTCTGGATAATAGGCTCCAGTTCCGTCCACCTGAGTAGAACTGATTCAAATGAATTTTTTTTAATGCTGAGTAATATTCCATTGTGCATATGTACCACTGCTTTCTTATCCATTCATCAGTTGATGGGCATCTAGGTTGCTTCCATGTCCTGGCTATTATAAACAATGCAGCGATGAGCATTGGGGTACACGTGTCTCTTTCAATTCTGGTTTCCTCGGTGTGTATGCCCAGCAGTGGGATTGCTGGGTCATATGGCAGTTCTATTTGCAGTTTTTTAAGGAATCTCCACACTGTTTTCCATAGTGGCTGTACTAGTTTGCATTCCCACCAACAGTGTAAGAGGGTTCCCTTTTCTCCACATCCTCTCCAGCATTTATTGCTTGTAGATTTTTGGATGGCAGCCATTCTGACTGGTGTAAAGTGGTACCTCATTGTGGTTTTGATTTGCATTTCTCTGATAACGAGTGAAAGGGATCCAGATTGGAAAAGAAGTAAAACTCTCTCTGTTTGCAGATTACATGATCCTCTACATTGAAAACCCTAAAGACTCTACCAGAAAATTACTAGAGCTAATCAGTGAATATAGTAAAGTTTCAGGATACAAAATCAACACACAGAAATCCCTGGCATTCCTATACACTAACAATGAGAAAACAGAAAGAGAAATTATGGAAACAATTCCATTCACCATCGAAACAAAAAGAATAAAATACTTAGGAGTATTTCTACCTAATAAAGAAACAAAAGACTTGTATATAGAAAACTATAAAACACTGATGAAAGAAATCAAAGAGGACACTAATAGATGGAGAAATGTGCCGTGTTCGTGGATTGGAAGAATCAATATAGTGAAAATGAGTATACTACCCAAAGCAATCTATAGATTCAATGCAATTCCTATTAAGCTACCAGAAGTCTTTTTCAGAGAATTAGAACAAATAATTTCACAATTTGTATGGAAATACAAAAAACCTTGTATAGCCAAAGCAATCTTGAGAAAGAAGAATGGAACTGGAGGAATCAACCTACCTGACTTTAGGCTATACTACAAATCCACAGTCATTAAGACAGCATGGTACTGGCACAAAGACAGAAATATAGATCAATGGAACAAAATAGAAAGCCCAGAGATAAATCCACACATCTATGGACACCTTATCTTTGACAAAGGAGGCAAGAATATACAATGGAGAAAAGACAACCTCTTTAACAAGTGGTGCTGGGAAAACTGGATAGCCACTTGTAAAAGAATGAAACTAGAACACTTTCTAACACCATACACAAAAATAAACTCAAAATGGATCAAAGATCTAAGCATAAGACCAGAAACTATAAAACTCCTAGAGGATAACATAGGCAAAACACTCTCCGACATTAACCAAAGCGGGATCCTCTATGACCCACCTCCAAGAATATTGGAAATAAAAGCACGAATAAACAAATGGGACCTAATTAAAATGAAAAGCTTCTGCACTGCAAAGGAAACTATAAGCAAGGTGAAAAGACAGCCTTCAGAATGGGAGAAAATAATAGCCAATGAAGCAACGGACAAACAATTAATCTCAAAAATATACAAGCAACTGCTGCAGCTCCATGCTAGAAAAATAAACGACCCAATCAAAAAGTGGGCCAAAGAACTTAACAGACGTTTCTCCAAAGAAGACACAAAAACTGCTTTTGGATTTTAAAAATATTTATTTGGCTGTGCCAGGTCTTCGTTTGTGGCATGTGGGATCTAGTTCCCTGACCAGAGTTGGAACCTGTGCCCCCTGCATTGAGATTGTGGTGTCTCAGCCACTGGACCACCAGGGGAGTCCCTGATTTTGCATTTTGGATTGTTTTTTGTTCTTGCCCTCCAGTCCCTGGCTCTGCCCTTCCCTCAAACCTCGGCCCATACTATGTGCTCCCTTTGCTCTCAGCTGCCTGGGAAGTGCACTCCATCTGGCTGACCCCTCAAGATCCGACTCTGA
Organism: Antilocapra americana; assembly: GCA_007570785.1. Classification (NCBI taxonomy): domain Eukaryota; kingdom Metazoa; phylum Chordata; class Mammalia; order Artiodactyla; family Antilocapridae; genus Antilocapra; species Antilocapra americana. The sequence goes on from ML662926.1 coordinate 851,835, forward strand.
TCACTGGGCTCACAGCAGAGGCAGGGAGGGAAGAATTAGGCCACTTTTGGACCCATTTTGATTTTTAAAAAAAAGATACAAACAACTGGAAGACCACTTTCTCCTAAATGACTTTTCATGTTATGATCAAATAGACATCATTTTTCCTTTTCCTCCTTTTACTCTAATTAATTATTTAAACCCAAGATAGAAAGTAAATTGTTTTTCTGCTATATCTGCCCAGATGTGAGTATGCAACTAGGAACCAGACTGATGATGCTATGTCTGTATGGACAGTTGCCATGCTCAGGAACTTACCTTTATAATGACTTTTGCCATTTGGCCACTTATTAAGCAAAACATGCTAATTAAAAATAAGAAATCAAAGACAGTTTGTGAAAGGAACTGCCTGCAGGGTTGGAAGAGGGCAGATTGTACTCTCTCAAGGCCAGCCCTCAGGTATGGTTTCTTATTAGATAAATAAATGGCATAGGCAAAAGGATGACCCAGGAAAATAGAAACAGCCTCATTTCATCTTCTGACAACTTAATCCTGTGAATAATGTTAACCTCAGGCCCTGCAGTATTGCTTTTGCAAGACTAGAGCTGACTTGAAAAACAAAGAAACAGTAAATTTAGAATTGAAAGAAATTATTTGAATCTCCCCCTTTTTTGGGTCATAATAGGCATATTCACACCCCAAAAATAAACTCAGTGAGACTAACAAAGTTGACAAATAAGTGACTTGGCAGAATCTATCCATTCTTTCCTCAAAGTAACATAATATTAGAGAGGGTCAGATTCTCTTAGGAGTGCTATAAGGGAAGTTTCACATAAAAATGGGTAGCAATATTAAAGAGATATCTGCACCCCTATATCCATTGCAGTATTATTGACAATAGCCAAGATATGGAAACAACTTAAGTGTCCATCAATGGATAAAGTAATGTAGTATATGTATACAATGGAATGTTTTTCAGCCATGAGAAAGAAGGAAATACTGCTAGTTGCAATAACATGGATGGACCTGGGGGGCATTATGTCATGTGAAATAAATCATACAAAGAAAGACATATTTTATGGTATCATTTATATGTGAAGTGTTAAAAAAAAGTCAAAATCACAGAAACACAGTAGAAATGTGGTTGTTGGGAGAAATTGGGAGAGCTTGGTAAAAGGGTACAAAGCTTTCAACTATACGATGCATAAGGTCTGAGCATCTAATGTGAAACATTACTATAGTTGATGACACTGCATTATATAATTTGCTAAGAGTATGGAGTCTTTTCACAACATATCTGTATATCAAATCATCACTATACACACTTTAAATATCTTACAGTTTTGTCAATTATACCCCCAACAAAGCTGAAATAAAAACAAAAATAAAAAGCTGGGTAGTATATCCCAGAGTTATTTATTGTATTAAGTTTGGTGAGTCTCATTTCTGGGGATCTACTGAGGCAATTCTGGACTGTTTACAATGAAGAGCGCACAGCCAGCCTTGGTCCATGTCACCATTCCTTTACAATCCCTGTGCCTTAGTAGTGACACATGGCCAGTATTAGAAGAGTTTCCATTATTTAGATTGCCATTTTAGACTAATATTAAGATGACTTATTTGCATGTTGCTGACTTTGGGTAGATTATGTCTTTTCTTTGCACCAAGTATGGCATTTCTATATTTTACTTTGTTAACTCCTATTTTCACTATTATTTTTTATCAGTGTCCATTGAAATAAATTGACCTGTTAGGTTTGGAACAAAGGTTTTAGTGTTTCCACAAATAATAAAATATATATTATGCAAATCTGTAGCTTTGTGCTTCAGAATGCCAAGTCACATGGATCAGTACAATAGGTGCAAATCAATGGAGAACTAGAGAGTGTGCATATGTTTCAGATAAATGGTGGCACACTTTATATTTAATTCTGTATCCTACTTTTATCATTGAAAAAAATCAGAAAGGGGGGGGAATGTTTGCAGACATACTTCCATGTTCAAAAAAAGAAAATAATCTTTTGTTGGATACATGCTAGTCCAGTGTGTAATTTATTTAACCTGTCCACATCTGGATTCCTGTTAGTTTTTTCCTATTCATAACATTGTTATGGATATGGATTTTTGTTTTTTGTTCTTGCCTCCTTGGGGCTGACAGAATTCACCTTTGTTTACTGGGGAAATAAGTGAGCAACAATATTTAATTGTAGTTTTTAATTTGTGTTTAGATGGTTATTGAAGTTGAGTATACTTTCATATGTTTTCCACTTGCTTTGTTATTCTTATTTTATAAAATACCTTTTGGCTTTTTTTTTCAGTTTTAATATTTTTCTTTTTACATTTTCAGTTTATAAAAGCTTATTGTATATAGTCCCAATATACAATGAGCTTCTTTTTTTAAAAAAAATACAGTTAGTTTTTTTATTTTTATCATGTGGTTGAAAATACTTTCTTTTATTATTTTTTATTTTTTTTTATTAGTTTTGCCATCCAATGACATGATATCGCCATGGATTTACATATGCTCCCCCTCCAGAATCTCCCTCCCTCTTCCCTCCCCCTGGGAAATCTCGATGTACCAGCCCCGAGCATCAATCCTGGGCTGGCGATTGATTACACATATGATAATTAACATGTTTCAGTTTGTCATTTTCCTTTAAATTTTGAGATGTTGTTTAACTCTATGTAAATTTTTAATTTTTAATCTCTGTATATTCAAATTCTCCAGACTTTTAAATTATGGTTTCTGGTTCTTGTGACATGTTAGGCATTTCTCACCTCAAGCTTTTGAGAAAAATTTAACCAAATGATCTTTTATAGCCTTGATGATATTGTTTTTCGTTGTTATATTTTAGATCCATCTGAATTGAATTTGATATGAAGACTCAGGGAGAGTTTTAACTAGTATGTAGCTTTTGATTTCATCTCATACACAAAACTTAGAAGTTTAGGTGGGGCTGACTTTTTTTAAATCTCTACCTTTCTCCCATTTGCTATCCAGTTAACCAAATACAATCTATTAAATAATAATTCTTTTCCTAAATGATTTATCATATATGTACACATTATAAAATTACCATATATGGTAGGTTCTATTTCTAGACTGTATTTAATGTAATTTTTATATTTACTTTAGAAGACTGTATAACCTATTAGAAAAAGCATAAGTTTGAGGCCAGTCATATTAGGCATGTTTATATCATTTTGAAGAGAACTTTTTTTGAGTGTCTCCTACCTTATATAGGGTTCTATAATCTCTAAACTGTTTGACCTTTAGCTAGGCGCTTAAGTTCCCTGATCTTCATCTGTGACATTTGGCTCATATACCTACACCCAAGGCTTTTTGTGAGTCTCACATGAAATAATATAAGGCAGTCCTTGCTTTGCACTGTAGTGCAGAACCATCCAAGTGACAAGTGGTAAGGTGAAACCATGCCACACGATCCCACTGATTACAATGTGAAAATTGTGACTGTTCCATGACCTTTAAAAAATTTGGAAAAACATTACCAACTCTTTTATTGTCAGTTACAAATATATAGGGGAATGAAATAAAACTGTAAATGAATAGGTATTTAGTATTCTATGATTTAAAACAGTAGAAACATTGCAAGTTAAAGTCTTTATTAAATTTCTTTTTATTAAAAATGTATTGAGAGTAGTCTGAACAGTGTTTGCCTTTTTCTTGTGTAACTTACAATAGGGAGCAACCATCTTTTCCATGTCTTGGTGAGTTGTCATACTCTTTTTCAAGTTTGGATCAGTTTTCAGTATTTTAAACTTTGTACTTTCAATATGGTGAAATATCTCCAAGAGTTTCTTTGATGTGAAAATTTTGCCCCTGTCACTTGCTCCGGAACAACTACTTTTTTCATGGTTTATCAATAGTCCGGACGGAGGCAACACAACAATGACACACTTTGCTATATGTCCTTGAACTAAATAACAAACTCAGTGACCAACCACAGACTTTGAAAGAAGTGACGTAATTTGTCACTAGTCATGAGGCACAGCTGTTATTTCTGTGGTGATTTATGGGCTGAAGAGCTAGCAGTGAAGTTTGTACTTCATGTAATTACTCACAACTCATAAACTGTAATAACTGAAATTTGAACTGTGTTGTTGGGGACTATTGTCCCTTAACTGAACTGAGGTGACTGAAATTTGTGCATATCAGAATTGTGTGAAATAAGGACTACCTGCAAAATATATACCACAATGCTTGACATTCAGTGTTAGTCACTCAGTCGTGTCTGATTCTTTTCAACACCAGGGACTGTAGTCTGCCAGGCTTATCTGTCCTTGGGATTCTCCAGACCAGAATGCTGGAGGGAGTAGCCAATCCCTTCTCCAGGGGATCTTCCCCACCCAGGGATTGGGGTGCTTATAAAAGATAAGCTCTCTTTTCTTTTTCCTTCAGATGACTCTAAATAGCCCTACCCAGAGCTTTGGTGTTGATTGGGGTTAGTCATTGAGTTATTATTTGAGTAAAGGAGATAAGTTTAGAAGGAAATCTGTGAATATATGACCTACACCATATGCTTCTATTTCCATATTATGTATGATTTTTGCACCCTAAATATAGCCTTTTCCTTCAGCTCCTACTAACGTCCCCACACTCCCTCCTATCTTGGGGATTTCCTTCCCCAGTTTGGAGCATTCATTTATAATATTTTCAGGTTGATTTCTTCTATCCATCCTGACAATTTTTGACAAAATTCAAGCATGTATTGGGCTTCACATCTAACATTTCCAACCATCATTTAGAAATACATGAGTTTTAAAATTAAATCTTCTCCCTCAAAAACCCAAATGTTCCCCAAATCCCATATGCATTGTTAAGAGACCAAGTGTGTTTTATCAATAGGAGCAGAATGAGGTAGGTGACCAAGCAGAAAGTTAATTCTAGTGACAATGTTTGAAAGAATTACTTTTAATGATATTGGATTTGAATTATTTATGGGCTGTAGGAGACTAGACTGTTGAATTTACTGTGGAACTTTGAAATGTCTTACTGTTCCTTTTGCTAGCACCTTGGGACAGGTACACTGTTGTCTCAGTGACACTTCTTCCCCTATCAGTCTTCATTTAGTATAAGAAATGACTCCAAAATACAAACTAGAGACACATCATGGTTTCTCTTCCACAGAAAGGTAGCCCACCATTTTGCCATTCTTCACTGAGATTCCAATTGATGTTAAGTTAAACTTGCTAGAAATAATAGTAGTTCTCTGGCATGATGACTCTTATGGCCATCTGTTAGGGTGGCACTGTGCCCACCCATAGGGTGGTATGCCAGTTTCAACAGGGCACAGGTGCCAGCCAAACATAGGTTTAGAAGGATAGCCTGCAAGAACTCGGCAAGGAGATCCTCCAAGTGGTTAGTGATGCCAAATTAGACCCACATGCTTCATTACAATGGAGCACATCTGTTGATGCTTGTGGGCATTATATTGTCAATTAAGGCTTTCTTGTTCTGTTTCTTTATTCATTCCAACTCTGGACAGGGAATACAAAAAATCAGGGGCAAAATTTGTCCTTGGCCAGTAAAAACAATCAGTATTTCCCTTATCTTCCCCTGATGTCTGTCTTCTGCAAACCCAAACTTTATTCTGAATTATGTGACTACTAGGAGACAGATGACGTTAGCTTATGAGGCTCTCTGTTATTAAAGATAACATTTAGGAAACAACCAACCAACTCAATCTCAGATTATCAGCAACATTTTCAGAATTTATCTGCTGGAACTAGAGACTGTGGTTCCAGTTAAGCATGTGTCTTATGTATAATCTGTTATTTCATTATTGAAAGATTATTTTCAACCAAGAATTAGACAGACCATAATGAGTCATTCATTATCCTGTGTTCTTGTTCAGGTCTGGGCTGCAGTGCATGGCTTGACTCCAGAAGAGTGTTATTACACCTTTGTGTGTTTCAAACGGCATTACAGGTTAGGTACATGAGGCATGAGGGAAATACAACTATCTGTGCCATACAGAAAGACAGAAAGCTTGAAACAAACATTTTGAAGATTTAGTACAGGCAGGGCAATGGTAGGAGGTTTTATTACTGTGGTAGTAAGGACCCATCCAATAATTATGAAGTGAAATTTAAAAGGATACGTCAGCCACTTTCTTCTCCTCCAACTGTTTGTGTATCCAGATTACAGATAAATTAATGAAAAGTCAATAATATAATAACTTTCATGGAAAAGACCTGACAGGATTTGGGGATTTATTCCTGACCTTTGTGGCTACTAGTTTGCGTGGCAAGTTTTTTATTTGTTTTTTCTCTCTTCCCATTTTCCCTGGTATCACGACCATAAGCAGAAATCAGAATTAGCATGGAAACAGCCTTAAGAGATGTGGATAGTGGGATGGAAGAGAAGGAGGATGCAATGGTAAGCACACCAGACACTGGTGTCACAGAAACCTGGGTTTGAATCCCAACTTTATTAATTATGAATCCTCCTCTTAAGGCTACTACCAGCTTGGGGAAACAATTGAAACTCTCTGGTCCTCAGTTATCTCATCTGTAAAATAAAGATAATAATACATATATAACGTATCTGGCACATAATTGGCACTCAACAAATGGCAGTTATTAGTATTGTTTGTTTCTTTGTTGTTTGGCTGCTTCAGTTGGGTCTGACTCTTTGCAACCCCCTGGACTGTAGCCCACCAGGCTCCTTTGTCCATGGGATTCTCCAGGCAAGAATACTGGAGTGGGTTGCCATGTCATTCTTCAGGGGAATCTTCCAGACCCAGGGATTGAGCCCACATCTCCTGCACTGGTAGGCAGATTCTTTACCACAGGGCCACTGGTTATGAGTATGAGGGTTATGATTATTATTGTGTAGAGTCAGGAAAGGAAGGGGTAGCAAAAGAATGATTTTCTTTTGTCAGCATAGAGCCCAAGAGCGCCCTCTGAGCCCTTCCCCAGAAGTATTTTGGAAAGCTGGTGATTTCCTGTGACATTACCCACACTCACAGTGGTTATCCTACGTGCTCCTCCTTCTCCTCCAGCCTCTAATCTGAGCACAATGCTTCTCACCATGCACAGCTGACCACTGTCCTTTTCTGTGTAATTACCCTGTCTCTTTTTTGTTATATTGGATTGGCCAAAATGTTAGTTTGGGTTTTTCAAGGAGGTACAGAAAACCTGAATGAACATTTTTGGCCAACCCATTATTTGATACACAAGTGAATATATAGACAGATATAATAATGCTTATATTGGATATAAAGAAAATTGACGAGCTTCCCAGGTGACACTAGTGGTAAAGAACCCGCCTGTCAATGCAGGAGATATAAGAGATGTGGGTTTGATCCCTGGATTGGGAAGGTTCCCTGGAGGAGGGTGTGGCAACTCACTCCAGTATTCCTGCCTAGAGAATCCCATGGACAGAGGAGCCTGGAAGGCTACAGCCCATGGGGTTGCAACGAGTTGGACATGACTGAAGTGACTTAGCATACATGCACTCACATAAATTGTGATGAACACCCATGTACCCCTCCTGAAGCTTAAGAGACAAACATTACAAACATCACCAAAGCTTCCTATGTGCCACCTCAACCTCACTTGGACCCCTTTGTCCCCACAATGGCCAGCATTGCTCTGGATATTTGTTTTAATCATTTCTGTTACTTTCTTTTTTTTCTTTACCTTATTGTGTTGGTTTTGCCATACAATGACATGAAACTGCCATGGATTTACATATGCTCCCCCTCCAGAACCCGCCTCCCTCCTCCCTCCCGATTCCCTCTCCCTGGGACATCTCGGTGCACCAGCCCCGAGCATCAACCCTGGGCTGGCGATTGATTTCACATATGATAATTAACATGTTTCAATGCCATTCTCCCAAATCATCCCACCCTTGCCCTCTTCCACAGAGTCCACGAGTCTGTTCTATACATCTGCATTCCTTTTGCTGTCTCTCATGCAGGGTTCTTGTTACCATCTTTCTAAATTCCATATATATGCGTTAGTATACTGCATTGTATACTTTTCCTTCTGGCTTACTTCACTCTGGATAATAGGCTCCAGTTCCGTCCACCTGAGTAGAACTGATTCAAATGAATTTTTTTTTTAGTGAGTAATATTCCATTGTGTATATGTACCACTGCTTTCTTATCCATTCATCAGTTGATGGGCATCTAGGTTGCTTCCATGTCCTGGCCTTTGTAAACAATGCGGCAATGAACATTGGGGTACACGTGTCTCTTTCAATTCTGGTTTCCTCGGTGTGTATGCCCAGCAGTGGGATTGCTGGGTCATATGCCAGGTCTATTTGCAGTTTTTTAAGGAATCTCCACACTGTTTTCCATAGTGGCTGTACTAGTTTGCATTCCCACCAACAGTGTAAGAGAGTTCCCTTTTCTCCACATCCTCTCCAGCATTTATTGCTTGTAGATTTTTGGATGGCAGCCATTCTGACTGGTGTAAAGTGGTACCTCATTGT
>ML662926.1:860373-895320 GCA_007570785.1 Antilocapra americana
TTGGCTATTATTTTCTCCCATTCTGAAGGCTGTCTTGTCACCTTGCTTATAGTTTCCTTTGTTGTGCAGAAGCTTTTCATTTTAATTAGGTCCCATTTGTTTATTTGTGCTTTTATTTCCAATATTCTGGGAGGTGGGTCATAGAGGATCCTGCTTTGGTTTATGTCGGAGAGTATTTTGCCTATGTTATCCTCTAAGAGTTTTATAGTTTCTGGTCTTATGATTAGATCTTTGATCCATTTTGAATTTATTTTTGTGTATGGTATTAGAAAGTGTTCTAGTTTCATTCTTTTACAAGTGGCTGTCCAGTTTTCCCAGCACCACTTGTTAAAGAGATTGTCTTTTCTCCATTGTATATTCATGCCTCCTTTGTCAAAGGTAAGGTGTCCATAGATGTGTGGATTTATCTCTGGGCTTTCTATTTTGTTCCATTGATCTATATTTCTGTCTTTGTGCCAGTACCATACTGTCTTAATGACTGTGGATTTGTAGTATAGCCTAAAGTCAGGTAGGTTGATTCCGCCAGTTCCATTCTTCTTTCTCAAGTTACTTTCTGTTATAATGTTATCACATACATGTGAGTACTTGTTTATGCTTTTGAATATTATATGCATGGTGTCATACTGCCTGTTTTTTCTTCTGCAAGTTGCTTTTCTCACCCAACATTATGTTTGTGCAATTCATCCATGTAGTTCTAGTTCATCTATTCCCAATGACATAATATTTCATAAAAATAAGTGTAACATGATTCATCATCCATTCTTTCTTTGATGGCCATTTTAATTGTTTTATACTTTTTTGCTGCTAGTGAACACTCAAACATATCTCTTTGTATTCATGTGCAAGAGTTTATTTAGGTGTACACCTAGGAGAGAAACCAGTGAGTTTTAGAGTACATTTGTCAGCAATTTTTTTTAAGAAAATTCCAAACTGTTTTAAAAAACATCAGTTAATACATCCACCAGAATCACACAAACTCTTCTCAACTCCACAGCCTTACCAGACCTTAGTCTTGTCAGACTTTAAAAGTTTTACAAATCTGCTGTTGTAAAATTATACTTCATTGTGATTCTAATTTGTGTTTCCCTTATTACTAAAGAGGGTGGGATTTTCCCGCATTTATTGGCCATTCGTGTTTATTACTTGATGAAATTACTGTTAATCTATTTTGCCCACTTTTCTGCTGGCTTGCTTGAAGTGACTCCCTTTTATCAATATATATTTTTTAAATTTACTTTATTGTGTTGGTTTTGCCATACAATGACATGAATCCGCCATGGGTTTACATACGTTCCCCTTCCAGAACCCCCCTCCCTCCTCCCTCCCGATTTCCTCCCTCTGGGTCATCCCGGTGCACCAGCCCCGAGCATCAACCCTGGGCTGGCGATTGGTTTCACATATGATAATTAACATGTTTCAATGCCATTCTCCCATATCATCCCACCCTTGCCCTTTTAGCAATATTTTTGCCTAATAGTTGGTTTTATCTGATGTTAGTGAATAATTCCAGCTTTCTTTGAGGTAGCAGCAGCACAGTGTAGCTTTTCCCTCTCTGTCATTTTAAACATAAAAATATTAATTTTTATTTATTTGAACCCAGTGTTAGTTATAGCACTCAGGATCTTTGATCTTCATCGTGGCATGTAGGAGCCAGTTCCCCAGCCAGGGATTGAACCCAGGCCCCCTGCATTAGGAGCCCAGAGCCTTAGCCACTGGACCACCAGGGAAGTCTCCTCATCATATGTTTTAGATATGTCTCTTGTAACTAGCAGATAGTTTTGTAAAAATTAAGGCAATTTTTATCTTCAAAATAAAGCATTTAGTTCATTTATATTTAACACAATTAATGACATATTTGAGTTTAAAAAATACCTAATGTTTTTATACTTTAGTCTTGCCTTTTCTATTTAATTTTCCTTGGATTAATGGCTACCTTTCAGAGTGTGTGCTTGTATTTTCATTCTGTCCTCCCACATCTACTTTTTGAGAAGTTATATGCCCTATATTTACTATGCTAATCATATATTTTACTTCTATTAATTTAGGTTATCATAGGCATATCAAACTTAATAAAGCCTAATGGCAATGAATAATTTTACCTTTCCCCTGGGGAGTACAAGGAACTTCAGACATTTTTACTCCTTTCATCCTCCTCCCAACTTATCCTATGATCAAATATTTTATTTCTGTGTTATTTTTAAGCCCACTGGATGTCATGACTAGTGACAGTCAGTGCTCATTACATTTGCCCACACATTTATTATTTCTTTTCTTAAGACTTCTTGCAGCTCAGACTTTCCATCTGTGATCACTACCCTTCTGCTCAAAGTATATGCTGTAGAATTTCCTTTAGTGAGTCTTTCTCTGCTGGTGGTAAATTCAATTTTGGTTTATTTTTAGATGTCTTTATTTCCCCTTCATTCTTGTAATATATTTTTTCTGGCTAAGGCACTTTTTAGCATGTTGAAATTTTTATTACTCTCTCCTCTGGCTTCCATTGTTGGTATTTCTCTGGTTTCTTTAAAGAATTTCTCTTTGTCCTGTGATGTGTCTGTGCATAGATTTCTCTTTGTTTTTTTTTTCCCTAGTTAGGAGTTGTTGTGCTACTAGAATCTGTGGATTAGAGTTTCTAGTTATAGAAAATTCTCAACCATTATTTTTCAGACATTTCCTCTCCTCCATTCTTTCCAGTTTTGCCCTCAGAGTAGACTTAGGGTAAACCTTTTTATACTGTATTCCAGAATTCTTATCTTCTCTTTCATATTTTCTCTGTGCTATAGTATAGATAATTTTTCCAATCATTGTTTTAGTTTATCATTTCTACCTTTAGCTATATTTAATCTGTTCCTTAAAACACCCATTAAAACTTTATATGAATGGTTGTGTTTATTTTTAGTTCTGTTTTTAATTCTCATATCTTCACATTCATTGTTGATAGTTTTATTTTCTCTCATTTTTTGCTTCTGTGTTGTTTTTTGAAGATTCATATTATTGTATATTTTCCCTTATCAGTAATATTTCTTCTCCTTAAAGGTTTAACTTTGTTCTTTCTTGTTTCTTCTAAGTCTTGTTCACTGTAACTTGTTCCTTGTATGTTGGTGATTATTACTGTGTGTTTCTATTTAGCTGTACTTATTCGTCTGTGAGACTCCTGTAGATCTGGGTTGAGGAAGCTTCATTCATAGATGATTTATGTGCTTTTGCTGGTTAACCAAGGTGCTACTATACTGAAATAACTTCTAGGCTTGGTGTTTCTCAATCATGGTGGTTGAATAAATTAAAATCTCAATTCCTTTTAAAGCAGATCTCTAGAAACAAATTCTTGGGGTGTGGTAGAGACTCCTTCTGCTATTACTATTATTGATTTCTGTTCATCTGTTACTGTGGTGAAGAAGAGTTTCTTTGTGGGCTTGCTCTGCAGACTACCAGGTTTTGTTTCTGGACTGCCTTTCACTGATGAGGGTGCACCTTTAGGAGGGCCAGATTTAAGTATGGGTCTCAGTGCAGTTTCTCCATTTGCCTAAGCCCAAGAATTCAAACTCATTTCCAGCTCCCAAAATTCTAGGTTTCTGGTTTCTTGTCACACTGAGCCCTATTTGCTTGCTACTCTGCTCTGGTTACAGATTGCTCCTCCTCCTACTTCCAACTCCTCCTGCCCTCTCTGCCTATCTTCATCCCCTATCTCCCCTCATCCCCTTCCCATTGTCCTTACCCTACTCCACCAACTTAGGTTTCCCTTATTTTCCTGTGAGCTCAGAAATGCATTTAAAAATATATTGTTACAATTCATCAAGCATTTAAGAGTTTTGAAGTAGGAGGGCTATTTGGAGTATCTTATTCACAGTATTGCAAAAGCAGAAGTCTACCTCTCCCTTAATTTGCAACTCTCAAATTATAGTGCCTTTTTCTTGCAAGTTAACACCTCTTCTTGTGTTCTTGATCTTGTCTCTCCTATCTCCTCTGGAACCTCGTTTTATTATGTCTCTCACAAGTCTCTTTCACTTTCAGCCTTTCTTCCCTTCTCTATTCAAACACACTTGGGTCTCTTCCCTCCCAAGATAAGTTTCCTACAACCCTGGTACCTATTAAACTACTGTTATCATATGTACTAGGTACTACACTGGGTTTTAGATGTTGTCAGATAAGACAGTTAAGGTCCCTTCCAGAAGTGGAACTCAAGTTTTTCTTACCTTGAGGTCTAGAATCTTTCTGCTACAGCTCACTTCACGGTTTAAGAATGTTCAGTTGTATATTAACTTAAGCAAATATTTAATGAATATCTACTGTGTATCAGGTAATCTAGGGGTTATAATACAACAGTAAGAAAAGATGAAACATGGTCCTCATTCTAATGGAGCAGTTAAACAGAGGAGATGTAAGAGCCAGCAAAAGATGTAATAGAGTGATGTGAAGTATTCTTGGGGTCAGAAAAGGCATCTCCAAGAAGTAACAAGCATATATCAAGAGTGGTTGACCCTCTTTACTTACACTTCCTCACCACTGGTTCAGCAGGTCTCTAAAACGCTGTCTTGAGGATTATTAATGAAGCTCAAATGTCTGAATCTCATGACCTTTTTTCTACTTTGCTTTTTGAATGTCTCTGTGGCAGATAGTGTTATTTGATGACAACCCTAACCTGCCTGCCAAAGAAGGAGATGCAGATTTGATCCCCGGGAAGATACTCTGGAGGAGGAAATGGCAACCCATTCCAGTTTTCTTGCCCAGAGAATCCTGTGGACAGAGGAGCCTGCTGGGCTACAGTCCATGGGGTCGCAAAGAGTCAGAAGCAACTGAAGTGACTTAGCATGCATGCATGCTCTCTTTTCTTTGAATCCTTGAAATCAGTCTTTGAATTTCTCTCTTATTTATATGCAGGTTGCCCAATCTTATATGAAAGGCCGTCCTCTGCAAAGTATTTTATAGTCAATATTTTCTTTAAATTTTTTTTTAATTTATTTTTGCCTGCCCTGGGTCTTCATTGCTGTCAGGGCTTTTCTACATTTGGGGCGAGCAGAGGCTACTCTCTAGTTGCGGTGATCAGGCTTCTCATTGTGGTAGCTTCTCTTGTTGCAGAGCACGGGCTCTAGAGCACAGGCTCAGTAGTTGAGGTGCATGGTCTTAGTTGCCCCATGGCATGTGGAATTTTCCAGGACCAGGGAACAAGCCTGTTTCCCTTGTATTGGCAGGTGTATTCTTTACCACGGGACCGCCAGGGAAGTCACCCTAGCCAATGTTTTCTATCCCAGAAAATGACTCTAGTTAGGGAACTTATCATCCCTGGACTAACTGTTTGTTGCATTTTGTGATTCTAGCATGCAGCTCTGAGTGTGATCTGTTGCTCTAATCTCATGGTTCTCACACTTTGAAGCACATCAGAATCCCCTGGAAGGCTTATTCAGACAGAGAGCTGGCTCGACCCCTAGCTTTTCTAAGTCAGTGAGCCTGCAGCAGGCCTTCAGTTCTCACAAGCTCTATAATGAGGAGTATGAGGCTGGGCCAGGGACCACAACTCTAATTCTATATCCACTGCCAAATTTTCCTAAACAAGAGGTCTCATAGTGTCACTCTCCTGCCATAAAACCTTCAAGGGCTGCCTGTGAGCTATCAAAATAAGTACAGACCATCCATCTTGGTCTTCAAAGCATTTTACCACCTGGTCCTCGATTCCTATCCTGCTATATTTCCAGTTACTTTTCTGCACCAACCATACAGGAATATAGGTCCTTCTTTAAACACACCTGACACTGTCTTGCCTTCATGTATCTGCACATGTGATCTTGGCTGATACTTATTCCCCTGTGTTCACCTGTTGGAATTCAAATCATGCTTCAAGGTTATGTTGTATACCTCCCACAATGATACTTGCTGACCTCACTCCCCAGCTCCCAATACATACACACCTATTCACATCCTCTCTCAGTCAGTCACTTAGTCATCTCACTCAGTATCACAATTTTTCCATTCCTCAACTGGATCTCCTAGAATCTTTGTGCAAGAGCTGCCCAACATGATCTTCCTCATATTATATGTCTTCATGCTTAAGCTTCCCCCATCCCAGCCAACTAAATTATACATGCCTTGAAGGTAAGGAAAGTGTCCATGCTCAGTCACTAAATCATGTCCAACTCTTTGTGACCCCATGGACTCTAGTCCACCTGGCTCCTCTGTCCAGGGGATTTCCCAGACAAGAATACTGGTGTGAGTTGCCATTTCCTTCTCCAGGGGTTCTTCCCAATCCAGGGATTGAACATGTCTCCTACATTGGCAGGCAGACTCTTTACCACTGAGACACCAGGGAATCCCAAGGTAAGGAATGCTTTGTATGTATTGGGTTGGCCAAAAAGTTCCCTCAGGTTTTTTCCATACGATCTTTTGGAGAAAACCAAACAAAGTTTTTGGCCAACCCAATATCTTTTTATTTGGGGCTTCCCTGGTGGCTCAGATGGTAAAGCATCTGCCTACAATGTGGGAGACCCAGGTTTGATCTCTGGGTTGGGAAGATCGCCTGGAGAAGGAAATGGCAACCCACTCCCGTATTCTTGCCTGGGAAATCCCATGGACAGAGGAGCCTGGTGGGCTATAGTCCATGGACTCCTAAAGTGTCAGACACATCTGAGAGGCTAACACTTTCACTTTCACTCAAAGTTTGGTCCAAGGCCCAGGAACACTGACTCTCCCCTAGATACTCACTAGGGATCTGAAATCCCAGATCTCACCCCAGAAGTACTGAAACAAAATCTGCTTTTAGAGAATCTCTGGGTGAATCTTATTAAAGCTTGAGAAGAGGCACTATAGTGCCTAAAACAGCTTGGCACATAGTAAGTCGGTGGTAAACCTTCGCTGACTTGAATTACCCAGAATAGAAAGTACGGCAGAATAAATCAGTGGTTTTTCCACCTCCCTCAGGGATGCAGCTCTTCAAACTGCTTCCTGTATCTTTTTGGCAATAAGCAGTAAGACTCACGCAGTCAAGACTGTGTGAGAACCCAGGATTAGGTGCACCGGGGACATAACCGAAAGCAGAAACACTTCTCTGGGAGAATGTGTAATCTAACTCAGCAGGTTCACTGGAAGGAGCATGTCACTTTGGGGTGACCAGATCATAGCTTGGTTACAGAACATTTCTGCCCAAACATGCCAAGTCCCCACCACCTGTGGGCATGAAGCACAATGAGGAGTGTTTCTCTCCTTCTGGAGTTTTGGGCACCTCTCTTCTTGAAATCTTTGAGTTTTTATTCAGAATCCTAGGAGAGAGAAATTGATCAGCAGGAATATTTCCTGGTATGGATTAGTCCCGTCAGAGTAAGGGACTGCCCTGAATTTGTGCATATCAAGCCAATGAATAGGATTATCTGCCAGATACTTTCTTGTTCCACACTTGATGATGCAATCTGTGTACACAATCCCCACTGCTGGCTTTCATGGACAGAGATAAAATATTCACTTAACCAGTAATTACTTTTAAAACATTTATTAAACTCTTTCATTGAAAACATTTCAATGAACATTTCTTGAAAGGGTTTGAGACAGTTTATAACTTTACCATCTATGTGAATCATGTGTGAGGAAAATAGACATGAAACATTTTAAAACTGAAGTCTGTAGAAAGAATAATGCTCAGACATAGACATATTCTGAATCCATCCATACACAAGGCTTTCAATAAATATTTGTTAAATAGATGAAACCAAAATTTGTATGGAAGCTTAGGTCAAAATAGGATATTTCTAAATAGTTCATGCTTGTTGCTGGCATCATCACAGGAGAATACAGTTAGACCCTTCTGAAGCTAGGACAGTTTAGTTGGAAAATTTAAGACATACTGAAATAGTTGTGACTCACCTCAACAACCACTTCTACTCATGTGGAAGGCATAGTTCTTCCTTCCTGCCTTTACCTATTCCTCTATCTACCCAACCATGAGGTCAAAAAAGATGTATTAAGTATCCAATTACTGGAGCCCCAAATGAGAAGAGATAAGTTTTGATGATCAGAAATGTGCTTTTGGTTATAAATAGGACCAGCAAGAATGGTGAAAAAATAAATGAACTAGTTATTTGATGTACAAACAACTAAAGTTCGATGTACAATTGACTGCTCTTTTTCTCCTATTGAGATGATTGGCCTCATACAGTCACCAAAATAACCTTCATTGGTTTGCTGTTTTTATTGTTTACTTTTTTAAGATGGCTCCCTTCACTGTTTTCTCAGTGTAATGGCTGTATCTCAATATTAGCAGAGACGTTTCCATCTTTCATTGGCTGATATCCCCAACTGTCTCCAATTAACTTGTGGAACCTAGTGACGTTTTTTACCCTCTTCATGCTACAGAATGAATTTTCAATGGCTGTGCTTCTTAAATAAGCACACAGCATTTTTTTGAGAGAGGAGATAAGTGGGGCATCAAATAAAATAACAAGATAAGATGCTGTACTCTAAAAGATTGGAAATTACTCATGTTATCTTTTTAGAGTCAGCTTCCATCCACGATCCTCTCTCTCTCCTTTTGTCTCTTTCAGAAAAAGCACAGCCTGACCCTGTCTGTAAACAATGAATATGTTACTCTAAATTCAATAATATTTCAGCTTAAAAAATAATACATGATCACTTCTTTGTTGTTAATCACTTGCCCTACTTAATTCATTCATTATACTCTGAAGCTCTGAGATTAAGCCCCCAGGCTGAAGAGCTTCATATGAATCCTTTCTGTTTTATCTGTTCCAAGTTAGATGAAGTCTAGGTCTTGTTTAATGAGGTGCCACTTGCTGGGTTTTCATGCAGAAAGAATTCCTCTTCCTCAATGATATGTATATAGCAAATAAATTATCATTTTTAAAAGATTTCCATCTACTGCTTCCTGTAGGAATGACTATCATTATGAGCTCCCTGGGACCTGGGCAGCTGGATTGCTTTGATTTGGACTTTTTTCCTCTCATGAAAACCCTATCCTGTTTTTCATTATATTTAGGGGGTGTGAGATTCTGAAGTGATTTCTAGGCAGCATTAAGCTCCATGACATTGTGAACATGGGGAAGTGGATATGGATATTAGAAACGAGTCATGTTATGGGACTCCCCATGCTCCAGGATGTTTGTATTCTTTTTGGTAAAACTTCCTTTAAAATGAGCACAACTGCTTCATGTTTCAGCCCCAAATCCTATCATGTGTGTGTATGTGTGTGTGTGTGTGTGTGTGTGTGTGTATGTATGTGTGTGTGCACGCATGCACATGTGCATGTTGAGGGGAGGAGGTATTTTTTCATTCATGATTGCACACACAGAGTCAATAAAAGGATTTCCCCTTAAATGCTACCCTTTGTTGAACATCCTGGCTCCAGACTCAGAAGCCCCACGTGGGAGTGTTTGCAGAGTGCATCACATTCTGTCAAAGACTAGACTCATAAGGTTCTATTACCACAACCATGAGTCATTGTCCTGGCTCTGCAAACGTGTTCATGCCAGCTGCCGGCACAATGGTGGTACTTTCCCATAGGCCTGCTTGGCTAGACTGGGACTCAGTATCACCACTGTAAGGCTGGAAGTAGGTGGAGAGACAGAAAACAGAGCAAAAGTGTTGAAGGTGGAGGTCAAAGAGAAGAGGTTCCTATGACAGGCAACAAGATCCAGTAGTGCCACTCCCAGCCCATCATAGACAGCCTGGATCTTCAGCTCACATTACTGTGTTTGGTAAGAAACCAGTAGTGATGCTTCCCTGGTGGCTTTCCTGGTGGCTCAGACAGTAAATAATCTGCCTGCAATGTGGGAGACTCAGGTTCAATCCCTAGATTAGGAAGATCTCCTGGTGAAGGGAATGGCTACCCACTCCAGTATTCTTTCTGGAGTATCCCATGGACAGAAAAGCCTGGTGGGCTACAGTCCAAAGGGTTGCAAAGAGTTGGACATGACTGAGCAACTAACATTTTCACTTTCACTAGTGATGAGGCCAACATCATGGATGATGTTATCATATGGTCTACTTAGTTTTGTATAAAGGAAAAATCATTTCCACACACTGTTACTGCCACTAATCACCAACTAAGAAAACCAAGAGAAAATGTAAATGGTGAAGTGCAGCCTACAACTCACAACTGGAAATCAAACCTAGAAGCAGGATATATATGACTAAAGCCTGTTCTCACAAAACAAATTGTAAAAGAACAAATGGATATTACCACACTTGATATTTAGCTGTTTTAGGGTTTTGTCCTAGCAATGGCATTCTAGAGCAGAACTTCCTCAACTTTTTCATGCCATGGAACAACTGGACTGTAATAATGTCTTTTCAGCTTCCTTGGGTAACGAAAAGAGGCTGCACATGATTGGAAAAGACAGGGCCAGGGGTCCGACTGGCTCAGGTCTCAACTCAGCACCATGAAAACTGGAGGGATCAAAACAGGGGCAGTATAACCACTAATTGGATGAACTCTGTTCTAGAGCATTTCAGCACAATGGGGTTCTAGCACTTCATTTTGAAATCAATTTTGAAAGAATTACTCTACCAACCACACTTATGTGTTAATATTTAACCTTTTGGATTGTGTGTGCATGCATGTGTGTGTATGTATATATATATATATTTATACATATATATATATATATTTATACATATATATATACATGCATATATATATACATGTGTGTGTATGTATTTCTGTGAGTCCATTTTTATTTTTCCCTTAAATCATTCCTCTTTCAAATTTCTACTTCCAAGACTGAGTCAGTCATGAGGTTTATTGCCTCAAGGAAGGAGAGGGCCAAACCTGCCCAAAGCAAAGAGGTTGTTGATCAGCTTTAAGTCTCAAAATTGACTATTTTGAAACTACAGAAAAAGCATTGTTTTGAAAGCCCTGCTCTGTTGAGAGAGAAAATGATTTGTAAATCCCTTTAGCTCTCATTTAACATATGACAAACTGGTCACAGCTGACTGGATCATGGATGTTTACTATATTCTCAAAATATAACTCAGGGTATGAGAAAAGTAGAGAACCTTTTCCTTCTGGCCCTGGTGGGGAAAGCAGGAGAGGGAAGGGGAGGAAGGAGTTCTGATGTGAAGGTCTTTGCTTTCCCACTCTCTGGGAATGCAGGTTAGAGTAAGGTGGGTATCTAAAAGTCTCTGAGTTGTTAGGGAGGAGTCTGGAAACCTCAGGAGGTAGAGGGTCAAGGTATTCTTGTCATAGTTTCAGGAGGCCTCAGATGTCTGGTGGAAGGCCTACCCAGAGCCACAGCCAACGCGCTGTGGGGGGAAAAGTGCAGCATTAACCAAGGAAGGCAGTCAGACCAGAATTCTTACGGACTCGCTGTGGGGGCCGAAAGACTGCTGTACCCGAGCTAGGGAGTGAGGTCAGGCCAAGGACGCCGGAGTTAGAACAGAACTGACTCTCTGAATGAGGAACCCAGTCTGGAGGAAAATGACTATGGGTGTGAGCTGGTTGCCCCAAAACATCAGATGGAGCTCACTTTACCTTAGCAGATGTCATCAGGCCAAGGAGCAGAGCACAGTGCTCTGCTAGAGATACTCGCTAGGATCTGGGGGACACTGTATGGACCCCAGACTCTTTCTTTGCTACTGCTGTCATGAGTATGGCAAAGAGGCTCTAAGATGGTCCCCCTGTGTCCCAGCTGCTGGTTCACAACCTTGTGTAATATTCTCCACCTGAGTGTGGTAAGGGTGGGGACTTGTAATTTGCTTCTAACCAACAGAATGGTGATGGGATGCCACTCCCATCATAATGTCAACAATGAAGTGATGTCATGGCTGTGATAATGCTACATTATGTAAGACTTCATCTTGCAAACTGTCTCTAGTCTCTTAGCCCTCTTGCTGACTTTGAAGAAGCAAGCTGTCATCAGTTGTCCTGCCAGAGAGAAATAAATTCTGGTGATAGCCCGAGTAATCTTGGAGGCCAATCCTTTCCCAGTCGAGCCTAAAGATGAGAAACCTCAGTTGCAGCTTAAGGAACAGCTTAATTGTAGACTTGTGAGATCCTGAGCAGAGGACCTAGTTAGGTGGTACCCAGACCTCTAACTCACAGAGACAGTCAGATAATGAATGTATGTGATTTTAAGCCATTGAGGTTGTGGTATTTTGTTACACAGTATAGGAAACAAATATATATAGTATCATATAACCCTCAGCCCTCTTACACACCATCTTTAAGAGAAGGTGAGTAGGAGAGAATCTGGAAGATTCTGAGTTAAACTGAGTTTAAACTCAGAGAGACTGAGTTAAAAAGAGACAGTTAACACCAGACTTCCCCAGTAGTACAGTGGTTAAAGACTCTATGCTTTCAATGCAGGGTTTGAGAGTTTGATCCCTGGTTAGGGAACTAAAATCCCACATACTAGGTGGCATGATCAAAAAAAAAAAATAACCAGAGCATCTGAAGAGATTGGATCAGACTGAGTTTATGCAACTGCAGAGAAATTTGTTAGAATATCAAGGAATGTGGGGTGGTTAGATTAATGGGAAAATTTTGATAAACTATAGAGAATTATGACAACTTATGTACATCTGAGTCTACTGGGAGTCAGTGATACACACACACACACACACTTCAGCCATAGTATTACAGTTGTCTTGAAATTTATGTCTTGAGTCACTTAGGGGGCTGCCATCCTTCTTGGATCCATTGCTATGTATAAGATACCTCTTTACTACAACCTGATATTACATAAAGATCAACCTGTGGACATACAGGAGAATGAAATAGATTAAAGAGCCCCATAAACATCCTGTTTCTTTGAACACAGTACAATAAAATGAATAAAGCCCAATACTGATGTTTTTTGTTTGTGGGATTTGGACACCTCAGTATAATGAGCCCTCATTTGGGAAATAATATATTCATTTGTAAGAAATCTTAAGATATGGAGACAGAATGAAGCTGACCCAGTTGATTAATTTACACTTGGATGGAGTTCAGATTTGTTCATGGCAGTGCATCTGGAAAATAGGACCCAGTGACAGAGTTCAGGTGTCCTTCAGCCCCCATGTGGCTCGTGTTGACAGAGTGAAATGAAGGTTTTGCCCTCTTACAGGGACACCAGAATAGATCACAAGCAGAGTTCAGATTGTTCACTTGATCACTGCTTGGTAGATGTGGATCTATCCAAAAATATAGTGGCTGATGTAGTGATGTTTTTCAGTCACGTCTGATTCTTTGTGACCCCATGGACTGCAGCACGCCAGGCTTCCCTGTCCTTTGCTATCTCCTGGAGTTTGCCCAAGTTCATGTCCATTGAAACAGTAAAATGAAGGTTGGCACAGTGATTGGTTTTCCTACCCAGCTCTGTCAGAGCCAATTGTTCCTGAATAGGGACCTCCCTGTCACGTTTCAGAGGGTCAAACTGTTGTTGAGTGCTGAGTTCTGTGCCTCCCTCACACCTTGTTTCATGTGGGCAAGATTAGTGAGTCCCCATCTGTCCAATACCTGGGGAAAGGTTCATTTCCATACTCCTCCACTGATGATCCAGGATCTCGGGGAGACCTGGGCTAAGAACACATCTCTGGGCAAGCTTGGGCTGAAAGGAGACAAGAGGATGTACTGTTGTCCTTCCAGAAATGGACATGAAAATGAGGTAGAAGGATTCCATGGTGGAGGGTGCACCTGGCAGTGGCTGCACCAGCAGCTGGCAATTCCACTGGGTGGCAAGCCATGGGTACAGCTTGGGGCCTTCAGTGCAACAGAGCAAGGGGAGGATAAATGAGGCACAGGATTCTGTTGTGAGATTCTTCTGCCTTCCAGTTCATGTTCAGCAAAGTTAAATAGGCAACTGTTAAACTCGAGTTTTCTCACATTTATACATATCACTAAGAAAGAAGGACTGCTGCGCAATAGATGCACCCTGAGTTCTGTCCATTTCCTCAAAAGTAGCATCTTGAATGAGAAAATGGTCCTATTGAGGCAGTGTGATGGTAAGAGAGAGGATGCTTTAAGACATTCGAAAGTACAGTGGGGGCTTCCCTGGTAGTCCAGTGGGTAAGACTGTGCTCCCAGTGCAGGAGACCTGGGTCTGATCCCTGGTCAGGGAACTAGATCCCACATACCACAACTAAGTTCCTGCATTGCACAACTAAAGATCCCACACACTGTAAGGAAGATGGAAGATCTGTGTATGACAACTAAGACTCAGCATGGTGTAGCCAAATAAAATATTTTTAAAAAGTATGATAGATTGATTTACTTTTCCATGAAAAAGTTTAAGTTAGGAATGGTGGGCATAAAGGTATGGAAAGGAGAAATAATTACTTATCTCCATGTGTCTGTGTCCATGGCTGTGTCGTGTGTGTATATGTGTGTGTGTGTGTGTGTGTGTGTGTATTTTCTAAAAACAGCTATACTGCTTCAGGTATTGCCCCATTCGTATATTACCCTTTCAAGAGCTGAAGCAGTCTGTTTGTTCAGGAGGAATAGCAAAGCCCTCACTTCATTCAGTATCTGGGTACTGTATTGGCAGCGCTGTGCAGGAGGCCCACTTCCCACTGACTCCTTTAGAGAAAAGAACAGTAACATTTCAGCTCCATAGTGGGCTGTTATCAAATATTTTGAACTATAATCTTGTAATTACTATTAATGTTGCATTAAAAGATTATTTAATGAAGGAGATCATGCCGGGAATAAGCATTATAATGGCTCCAAGCAGCCTGCCTACCACATACCTGGAAGAATTCCCTACTGTTGTGGAAAGTGAAGATGAGCCAGTTCCAAACAATAGACTTCATACTAAATGTGTTAAGACCTGTTGCTTTTGAAAAACACACACACACAGGCACACAGACACACACCTTGAAGACATGACTAAAAAAATTGATACTGGTGGTGGCTCAAGACAGGGTAACACAAGTTCTAGCGTCTAAAATTGCAGTGTTTATTCTGAGGTTGTTGTTGTTTAGCTGCTAAGTTGTGTCCAACTCTTTGTGACCCCATGGGCTATAGAGCCCACCAGGCTCCTCTGTCCACGGGATTATCCCTTACAAGATTACTGGAGTGGGTTGCCCCTTCCTTCTCCAGGAGATCTTCCTGACCCAGGGATTGAACTTGTGTCTCCTTCATTGCTGTTGGATTCTATACCACTGAGCCACCTGGGAAGCCCCTTAATCTGAGGTAGGTAGGCCAAAACTTCACATGGAGAAACTTGGTGGAATTGTCTTCAGGTGCATTTTATCTTGAGAAGGATTTCCCCAGGGACTTCCCTGGTGCCTCATTGGTAAAGAATTTGCCCGCCAGTGCAGGAGACATGGGTTCAATCCCTGATCCAGGAAGATCCCACGTGCAATGGAGCAACTAAGCCTGTGAAAGTGTCAGTTTCTCAGTTGTGGTCAACTCTTTGTGACCCTATGGACTGTAGCCCACCAGACTCCTCTGTCCATGGGATTTCTCAGACAAGAATACTGGAGTGTGTTGCCATTACCTTCTCCAGGGGATCTTCCCAACCCAGGGATCAAACCCAGTTCTCCTACATTGCAGGCAGATTCTTTACTCTTTGAGCCACAATAGATGACCTGCCATGAATAAATAAATAAAATTGAGAGAAAAAAGTGGATTTCCCAGCTAATCTCCCACTAGTCTCTGGGTCTTGTTTCCTTTCAGAGTCAAGTTTTCAGAGCCTGGTGCCTAATTTTGGAGTAAAAGCCATGGCTATGTGTCTTACTGAGGAACTGGGTGACAAAGCATGGAAACTGCCCAACTGCAAACTAGTAGAGGTGTTTATTTCTGGAGAAATTGGTTTCTGTTTGGGGCAAAATGGCTTTTGAGGACATATGTTTGATCGGTATAGTTTACAATCCTTGCTTGGGGAACTCAGTTGAACATTTGCCTGTGCAGGTGGAGAAATGAAATTTCTGCAGGCCAAGCCGGGAGTTTGGTTTCTGTAAGCAAGTTCTCTGGACACCAAGAGCTTGTCTGTAGGTGCCAAGGGAAAGGGAAAGGGACCGTCCTTTACTGAACACTGACATGTTAAGTAGCTGTGCTGTGCCCTGTTGACATCTGGGGCTAGATGACCCTCTGTTGTGAGAAACTGTCAAGTGTCTTGTAGGATACTGAGAGCATCAATGATCTGCACCCACTAGATACCCATAGCAGTCCCTGCCCAGTCCTGGCAACCAAAAACATCTCCAGATCTTGTCCTCTAGTTGGGGGAGCCAAGGTGCCCTCAGTGGGGAAGCACCATTCTGGTGTGACCCTCCAGCTTTTGGAGCATGTGCTGGTTCTCTCCATTTTCTGGATAGGGAAGCTGAAGCTCTAAGAGGTGGTTACTCACCAAGGTTACTCACCAAGCTGAGGCAGAATCCCCAGCTCCTTCTGCTCTGTTGGTGTCTCCAGGCCATCGGATCATGAGGACAGCAAAGTGAACGTAAGTGTCAGCTTTTGGCCACCTGGAAAGAAGGTCACTTCACATGTTGAGGCCTGAGTTTCTGTCCAGTGGAGGTGAGGTGACTGTAGCTTTAAAGGGAGAGCCCTAGAATCACAACTAGTAGCTTGTGGTCCTGCCCAGAATCATGTGCTTCAGATTCAGCAGTGGCTGTCATCATTGTGATCATCATCACTGGGATGAATTCCTCTCTAGAGCTAGGTCCTGCTGTCTTTCTAGATGTCTGGGATCCACTTCAATCCAAATAGAAAGAAGAGGGGTGAAGACTTAGGAGAACTGAGTTCTGATCCTGTGGGACTCTGTACAAGGCCTTGCCCCTCTCTGGACTTCACTTGGACATGCGTATAAGGATAGGGTGAGATTGATCTCAAAAGGCCATTTCAGGTCTATCCGTCTTACAAGAAGGCTTAGCCAGTATTAATCATACATGTCTTAGGGGCCCCTGGGGTCCCACATTACTGGCTTACTGGCTATGGATTGGGTGAGTAGCTTGGGGAAGAATTTTTTTTCTGGCCACGCTTCATGTGGGATATTTGTGCCCTGACCAGGGACTGAACCCATGTCCCCTGCACTGGTAGCTTGGAGTCTTAACCACTGGTCTTCCAGGGAAGTCCCAAGACTTATTAAAGAGTGGTTAAGGATCCCTCCCTTCAGCAGGACCTAGGCACAGTCCACTTCTAGGAAAAATGCACAGAGAGGAGAATTCTGTGTCACTGCTTGCTTGCTTTTTCTATGTTTTTAAAACTCTTGCCATCAACCTGGGGAAATGCCACTGACTTGGCATCATAAAAAGAGTGTAAAGACTTTTTCTCATAGAGCTGTGGTTTTTATTAGGGTTCTAGGGAAAGAACAACAGAGCATTTCTTATTATATATCTTCAGGTCAGAATTTTATTGCTTTTGGCCAAAGGCCATTGCAAGACCTATAAAGTCAAGGGTACATACGATAGGATTTTTAAAAAGAAATTAGAAAGATCAAAGTAGAATTAAGTTACAGTCAATCTCTGAGTGTAAGAGCTGGAAACATTTTAACATTGTTTTCAGAAAAGGAGTCATCTTCTCTAGGTTTTAAATAGAGTCTATAATAAGCTCAGGCTTTGGTAGTTGAAGAATTCAATACACATAGATGCTTGAAATATATGCCTACAAAATACAATGAGTGGTTAAAATTAACCCCCCAAATTTTCAGTTACTTCCAGAAATGGATCATTTTTGTGTCCTTTGAGGGCCTCACATTCCATATGCTTGAGCCCCAGCTCATGATCATTCTTCTCAAAACCTCTTCCTCTTTTAGGGCTCTCCATGGGCAATGAGAGACACCATCACCCAACTGTCGTCTGACTCTTCTCTTGAATCTCTCTCAACTCTCATATCCATTGAACCAGAGCCTTTTCTGTTCTACATTAGCAATGTCTCTTTCACTGGTCTCCTCTTTCCTTTTTTCTTCATCTCCATTACTGTTGTTTTAATACAGGCACGTCTCCTCATTGATTGGTGGAATCCCTGGAGATCATATTTCTGGCTGTGCATTGGAACCCATCTGGGGGAACTTTGAAACCATCCCATTGTCTGAGATCACCTCCAGATACTAATTGCAAATGCTCTGACATGGGTTGGCACATAGGCATGTTTTAAAAAATTTCCTACTTTCCAATATGTGACCAGGGTCTCGTAAACTGCTTTTAACAGCCTCCCTGCCTCCAAACATGGATATTCTGTTACCATCTGACATGATCTTAGGCAATTCCCATTTAAGTCCTTCAATGTCTCCTCTTGACCTCTACGGTAAATTCCCCACTCATTTGCATGGCACTAATGATCCTTGGAGATCTGGACCCAGACAACTTTTTTTTCCTGTCCCTCACCATTTCCCTTTCACACTCTGCTCCATTGGCTCATATACCTATCAGTTTGTTCCCACGGCTTCCTCTCCCCTGAGTGCCTTTTCATTCTTCTCTTCCCAGCACTAATTCGTCAAGATCCTCATCAGGATCCCCAAAGCACATTGCTCATCCTTCCTTTTAGTAATGATTATACTGAAGACTAATTAAAATAGCTTACATGTTTATTTCTCCACTTCTCTCCACTCCAACTGATTGTGATCTCTTTGAGGACAGGGACTGTGTTGTATTCACTTTGTATCCTCATTGCCTGGGTCACGACATTGTGCATTGTAGAGATTCAATAAATTGATTTAACTAATAGGCTAGTGCCTACCCTGACCCTGTAAATCAAAGATAATAGAATAGACTGACACAACACACAAATTATTCATAAAATTTGTTCTTCCTATTGTGAAGCTGAAACCAACATAAATTTAAGACTTAGTTCTCAAGGGAAAATGGCTAGATTTTATTATGGTCTCATGAATACAGAGTCTGATGTAAATCCAAAAAGACTGAATTAGTGCTTCTGAGGTACTGAGCGGTGGTATGTTGGTAAACACAAGTGTTTTTAGGAACCATTTTGTAATGTTGCCAGGTTTGCACTCTGTTGGTTGTCCCAGTCTCATTCCTTTGTTCACATAGAATTTGGGTCACTAAATATTACCATGGAAGTGTTTTAGAGAAAGATCGATTAAGTAGGCCCCCTTCGATGCAAGAGAGTTTCTGTCTCCTCCAGCTTTAGTGACTGTGGCCTTTAATGTCTTAGTATGTCATTTCCCAGAAAGTGCTTAGTTAAAATAAATACCTAGCTGTTATTTAAATACCAAGTGCCAATAAATTGACTGATAACATAGAACCCATCAAATTGCCAGTTTGCCCCCTCCCAATCATCAATTTTATTTTTGGATAATTAATATTTAATGATGATTCTTTAAGTAAATCATACCAAATATATATACATATATTCCTAAGTGAATATGTTTAGATATATTTACACTACTCCTCATTTTACGCAGGACAAAAATTACATAAAAATTAGGGGAAAATTGGGGATTGTAAAAGCTATAAGCTGTTATAAAATATTAGCAAACATGAGGGTAGAGATTCTAGATAGAGTTGAGTGAGGGAAAATACTGAGCAAGGTATCATAGCTTTGACAATTTGTCATTAGATGATTGCCCTGGATCTTATAGAATAAATTATGCTGGCTGTTTTTATAAAATATTTGTTAAGATGGGAAAAGTTTCACAGCTGCTTAGTCTGTATTGTTTTGATTTACACATTAAAGTTGCAAACAAGGATGATTAGCAGTATCTATTCAGGGTTTTTTTAGGATCCTGTGTCCAAGCAACAAGTTGGAATGCTCTTCACTACTACCTTGGCAGGCCAGCCCAGGACTGGGGGCTACTCAATTTTTTAAAGAGACAGAAAATATAAATAGGAGATTAAAGTCATGAGGAACAGCTACTGCAGTAAATAAACTGAATGACAAAAGCAGACTTAAAACTTAAACTTTATATCTTATACACAACATCTATTTAGAAAATGTATGGAGGTAATGAAATACCCTGCAATCTGATTTCAAGATTAAGTACGTCATTAAGGTGGAGGTTGAATAGAAGTTGGACTATGATATGCCCTTGCTTCAACCCTTGGTCAAAGAACTGGAAATTCCTGCCATTATTTTATCAGGAGTGCCAGCGAGAACCTGCTAAAGGAGAATTAAGAGATGCCCACTAACGATGTGGCAAGGCCATCTGGCCAGAGCTAATTTCTGGTGACAAAGCCAAAGACTGCCATGAAATCTACAAATGCAGCAGAGTTGTGTTTAATAGGGCTTCTTGTACTTTGTTGCACAAAAAGGCAAAGAATTGTTTTATTATCTATAAAATTCTATGGGCACTGAGAGCAAGTCATGCTAAACTAAACTTTATGCCTTTAAAAAGAGTTTACAAGGCTATTACTGGACCCTTAGGTCATCAGAATGCTATAGATGTAATATTTAATACATCAAGTTTTCTGCACAGTGTTTGATATTTATTCATTCAGCAAATATTTATTAAATCACTACTATCTGCTAATCTGTGCCACACACTCTTCTAGATACTCGTTGTACAGCAGTTGACGAAACAGTCTAAAAATCCATGTTTCTTGGAGCTGACATTCTAGAGAGAAAACTAAACAACCAAATTGTATGTCTGCTGATGTCAAGCGCTGTGGGCTAGAGGGACCACAAGGGTCTGGGGATGGAGCAGGAGATATTATTTATTATAGGGTGACCAGGGGATGCCCCTCTAATAAGGTGACTGTGAGCAGAGACCTGAAGGAAGGGTGAGAGCAAGCCATGTGTGTGTCTGGGTAGAGAATCCAGACCAGAGGGACAAGCAAGTACAAAGATCCTGAATTGTAAAGGTGGACGTTTCAGAACTGGCAAGGAGGCCAGAATGCCTGGAGCTGACTGAGCCAGGAGGAGAGTGAAGGGAGAGGAGGAGGGGGATGGCAGGCGATGGGAAGTAGGGAGCACATCAATTTGTTCAGTCATGGTGGGAGCCTTGGACTTTACTGTGAAGAGAACAGGATGCTGGGGTCTCTTATGGCATCTTGAAGATGGAGAAATGAATACTGGCTGGCTGGAAGTACAGTAAAGTGATTTTCTGGCTGGTGGAGACACTGCATCCCATGTTGATTATTGGATCAATGTCAAAGTAGAGGGAGATCTTTAAGTAGCATTCCCTGAAGCTCTGCACTTGGCTACACCACCATGCACGAAGGTGTCCTTTGACTTGGCTTAAACAATCGTGCTTATACTAATAATATGAATACTTAAATAGAACCTAGTACAAGCCAAGCACAGTTCCAATTGCTTTACATGTATCCATGCATTAAATTCTTACAGCAGCTATATGAGTAAGCACTATTGTTACCATCACTTCACCAGTGAGGCAACAGAAGTACTGAAAGGCAGGACAAAGAGCCCAAGGTCACAAGGCTAGCAACAAGGTGGCTGGGCTCCAGATGCCATCCTTGTAATCATGCTACCATACTCTCAGTATACAACACAGAAATGGTCACCAAATTTTCAGATAAAACAACACCAGACTAAGTGCTAATGTATTAGTTGACAAAAGCAGGGCTCAGATGAAGGACACTTTTACATTGTCATCTAGAACACAAACACACACACACACACAATCTCTGAAACACAAGTTATATATGACAGTACTTACTTGTACTAAGTGAGATGTACTCTGATTCCTTCTTCTCTAATTTTATTTTGTTTAAATAGGACATGACAGCCAAATGAATTTCACGTCTCAGTAACAGGTCCCAGTCCACAATTTGAAAAACACTGACCTAGAGCAATGTACTAGTGGAGCCTAATCCTCCCAGGATGCAACGTACCCTTACATTTGTCATCCAATCCACCAACACACTACCTATCCAGATATTTTCTGGGAATTGCATTCACTAACTGAATAAAGAGGAGCTGTATGAATGGCCTGAGTGAAGAACAGCATTTTGGCTATATAGAAATTTGCCCCATGGAGTAGAGGGACAATGACCAGTTTTCTTGTTAGCATAGCTAAACCAGTGGGGGCAGCAGGAAGGCATTTCTGAATCTATTTGTGTAGCACAGGCTGGACCATGGAGTATATCATCCCGTCCAGTGTCAATGACTTGGCAGTTGCAGTTGGTAGACATTACTTCAGGATTTTGGCAGTAGACCTGCCAGCAGCCTAGGGTTTCATCCTTTATTGAGTGTCTTTATAGAACTTTAAAGAGAGAAAGAGCTGATGATCTCTACTGTGATGTGGTAGATGATTTTTGCTAAAGTTTAATATTTATTATTGAATTAAGTAGTAGTATAATTTGGTAGTTTTAGATTCCAATTCCTTCCCTCCCTCCCTCCCTTCCTTTGTGGCATAGCAAACCATTGTCTGGATACCAATCATTAATTTTTACTTTATAACAGAGAACTAGATTTGGGGTGCCTTACTGTGGCTCAGATGGTAAAGAATTTGCCTGCAATGCAGGAGATCCAGGTTCGATCCCTGGGTTGGGAAGATCCCCTGGAGGAGGGCATGGCAATCTACTACAGTACTCTTGCCTGGAGAATCCCATGGCCAGGGGAAATTGGTGGGCTGCAGTCCATAGGGTCACAAAGAGTTGGACATGACTGAAGGACTAAGCAGCAGTAGCAGATTTTGGGTAATCATGTATTCATTTGAAGAAACAGTAAATTTAATATCCCTAAATACAACATATTAAAGTAGGAAAATGTCATTTAATGAGAACTTTATCTTTACATATTTTAAAATACCACACATTTAACAACTTGGCAGGGACATCTCTTTGCAGTGTGAGTGTGCAGTGCCTGCTTTGCTGCAGCTTCTTGGGTACTTGCTTCATCTATAGGACCAAGGCCACGTGGCATCTCCATCCTTGTTGCCCTTGGTCC
Source organism: Antilocapra americana (assembly GCA_007570785.1). NCBI lineage: Eukaryota > Metazoa > Chordata > Mammalia > Artiodactyla > Antilocapridae > Antilocapra > Antilocapra americana. Next base: position 883,088 of record ML662926.1, read on the forward strand.
TCTTTGTATTGCCCTCTTTTCTCTTGGTCTTCCATCATGACCTTTGACCTTCACTTGCTGCGAAAGCTCTTATATTAAAACTCAAGTGTGAGTTCTGAGAGTCTATTCTAGTACTTAGCTATGAAGTGGCTACCAGATGAAAGTGATTCCTTTTGATTATAATAACTAACGAAAACGCACAACTAAAAATTCTTATAAAGCTTCAGGATCCTGGAGATTTTGTCATCTGATCTCAGTTTCAGATACATCTAGTTACACAAATCATGTTGCTAATGAAAGGCACTGCTATTTCTTAAAGAGAAACAAAGTATTTCACGGTGAGGAATTTCAAGTTTCTCCATGGTTGGTACAGCAAAAACAAGGCTGAGTGTCATATAGTTCTTTCTCATGACATTATGAGCTCATTGAAAGTGACCTTGATGGGGCAAAGGCATAGTGGTTGAAGCAGGCACCATGCTGGTGGCCGGGCTTGATCTCAGGGGAGAACATGGAGAAGGAAGAAAGGTGTCTGGTAGGTTATTTAGCATGGTGTCAGGTCGACACTGTGCTTTGAGAGCAAAGGCTGCCAAAAAATATATATATATATATATAGGTTGTAGAGTCACAGATCTGGATTTTAAATCCTGGCTCTATATTCTAGGCTGGTCTCTGTTATTTTTTCATTAGCCTGAGACACTTAAAATATTTCTAATTGGCACCAGTGTGACTGTAAATACAAAAGCCAACATGGGAGCTGAAATTAGAAGTCAGTGCCCAGCTAGAGGTGGTCATCCAGATAGTTGGTAAAATGCTTATAGGTGATATAATTTTTAACTCTTTTGATTGAAATTAAAACTCCCACTTTAAAATATTCTTATGGAATTACAGAACCCTAAGACCATGACAGTGGACTGTAGGTAACAGTGCATTAGGTAAAGCTTGTCAGACCCATCAGAGTTGGATGACCCTAGCCAGCTCTAGGGCTAAAAAGAGAATTTATTCAACCCTGAAATAGATAAGGAGTGGGCTGAGGGAAGTCCTAAAATTTTGTGGCAAACCTTGAATCAAAAGGAACTTGCCTGTTTTTGAGGATAATTAAGCCTAAGATCTAAGAAAACAGTATATTTAAACAAGACCAAGAGAGATTATACCTTCCAGCTTGGTTTCTCTCATTGTAATGCACATAGGAGTCTCAGTGCCTCTTGTCAGACACAGATTCTTATTCTGTAAAACTGGAGCCGAGCCTGAGATCTTGCATTCCCGAGTTCTCAGGTCATGTTGGTGCTACCAGTCTGTAGACCATTTTTGAGTAGCGATGGTTTAGAGCTCTGGTTCTCATATTTGACTACCCACTTCAATCACCTAGAAAGATTCAAAATACCCTGGGGTGACACCTGAGGCTCACCCCCAGTGATTCTGACCCAACTGGTATGGAGTTTGACCTGGGCATCATGATTTGTAAAAGAGTTCTGAGTGATTTTTATTATGCAGCCAAGTATGAGAAACACTGCATTATAGACAGCTTCCAAAAATAGGTGGACAGAGGGGTGACAAAGGTCTAGAAATCATGCCACATACATCACATAAGTTGATGGCTTCCGACCCACTGGGCTGTCCCACAAAGGAACAAGTTATCTCAGAAGGTGGTAAGCTCCTTATCACTCGAAGTGTGGTCCCCTAGCAGGGTTTCAGAAGGATTCACTTCAAAGCACAGGGTTTGGACTTATGTGACCTCTAAGGGACTTGTGGATACCCCTGAGTGGACCCTAGCATCTCCCCTAACCATGCATATCAGGTTTTCACTCTTGCACTTATTTTATTCTTCACAAGTTTTAGTGACTTGGAATATAGATATAGCCAGAGACCTCATTATCTGACTAGGGCTTTAATTATACAATGACTTTCTTTCCTTTTAAATTTGAATGGTACATCATTTTTATGTAGTTGATTAAATAATAAGCCTACCTTCTCACCCTTATTTGTGATTGCATTCATAAGCCATGAATAATTAGAAATAATATTTGAAACAAAGGCCTTCTGGGCTTATCTCTTAAAAAATAATTAAACCATAATGAAACTCCATGAGAATAATCAGCTTCCCTACCCCCACCCCTAAAGACCACACACACGTGCACATACACCTCACTATATTTAATATTTCTCAGAACCAAGAGAACTGGTGTAGGTAATTTGTTCTTCCTCATGAGGCATGTGTTCTAAGCACTGTAGGCAATTCAGTTGAGCCCTGTTAGATTCACCTTCAGTTTGTGTTGACCAAGTGGGCCAATCTTAGCCCTCTCCACAGAAGTAGTGCAGAGGAAAGAAACTGGGGTTGGGGGTCAGAGGGCACTGGGCTGAACCCTGGGGCGGCCGTCTCTTAGTTGCTCCATGGTCTTGGGCACTGCTTAATGCTTCTAAGTCACGGCAGCAATAGTGCCTTTAAAGGGCTGTGGCCATGATCACCGACATAACACCTGGAAATTATCTAGTGCAGCACTGGGCGTGTTTTGGGGCTCAACTAAGGGCAGTTTGTGCTACACTGACACTGGTGTTTAAACCCCTGACTCCCAGGCACCTCAGACATATAAATGAGTGCTGTATAATACTGAATTGTAGCTGCCCCTTTTGCCTCAATGCGGTCACTGTTCTTCTGTTGCTGATTGAGAACACCTGAAAAGTGATGAACCTAAAGTCATGCCTTTACTGTGAAGATATGGAAAATTAACAAATCCTCCTATCTAGGTCCCTTCCAGTTCCTACTGTCATGGAGGGCAGAAGTGATGCTAAGGATGAAGTCAGCAGCAGTAACCATGGACTTAGCATTTCTTCCTTTCCTTTTCTATTTTTTTTCAGTTTTATTGAGATTTCACTGACATACAGCACTGTATGAGTTTCAGCCATACAGTATAAAGATTTGATGATGAAATGATGACCAAAGTTTAGCTAGCATCCATCATCTCATACAGATTGGATAATAAGAAATGGAGATTTTGTTTTTTCTCCTTATAAGAGAACTCTTAGGATCTACTCTCTTAACTTTCATGTAAAGCGTACAGCAGTGTTAACTCTCATCAGCATGTTATGCATTACATCCTTAGTATTTCTTTGTCTTTTGACTGGAAATTTGTACATTTTCACCACCTTCATCCAGTTCCCCCACTCCCCTCCCCCTCCCTCTGGGAACCACGAGTCGGATCTTCTTCTATGAGTATTGTTTTCTTAAGATTCCACATACACATGGAGCATATAGTATCTGTCTTTGTCTATCTGTCTTATTTTGCTTAGAATAATGCCTTCAAAGTTCCTTGCATGTTGTTGCAAATATAAGAATTGGAAGATGGCAGAGGAATAGGATGGGGAGACCATTTTCTCCCCCACAAATTCATCGAAAGATCATTTGAACGCTGAGCAAATTCCACAAAACAACTTCTGAACACTGGCAGAGGAAACCAGGCACCCAGAAAGGCAGCCCAATCTCTTCGAAAGGAGGTAGGACAAAATATAAAAGATAAAAAGAGAGACAAAAGAGTTAGGGATGGAGACCTGTCCCAGGGAGGGAGTTGTCAAGGAGGAAAAGTTTCCAAACACAAGGAAACCCTCTCATGGCAGGTCTATCAGGAGTTTTGGAATCTCAGAGGGCAACATAACCAGGAGGGAAAAAAAAAACAACAAAATACATGCCTAACCACAACTCCCAGGGGAGAAGTAGCCCAGACACTCGTGTCCACCAGCAGCAAGCATAGGCTGAACAGGGAGGCAAGGGCTGCATGCTTAGGGTACGGATCAGGTCTGAATGCCCTGAGGACAGTCTGAGTGAGCTAACATGAGATAGCAACCCAAACTGTGAGATAGCCAGAGAGAGGGAAAAGTAAAGAGAGAGAGAGAGAGAGAGAAAGAACTTTCTTGCGAAAAGCTATAAGGTACAACCTGGCCCGCTCACAGAACAAAGAATTGAGCAAATACCAGAGGAGAGCTAGCCAGCTGCGGACCAGCCCCTCCCCCCACAGGAGGCAGAGGGGCAGGCAGGGGACAGCCAGAGCCGGAAGGTGAGGGGCAATCTCGGCCCCCAGAGATAGCATCCTCCACTAAACTGTGAGCAGGCTCCCAGTTGCTAACCAATTCTTCCTGGGATCCTGGATGGTTGACATCCGCCAGGTGGGTCGCAGTCAGAGGTCAGCTCCCCAGAGAAGACACACAGCACACCTGAGATGGTACTCTCACTGTGCACCCAGGAAACAGAGGGGCTGGGAATGGGGAGGTGATAAGATGCACCACCCACCTGGGGAGAGTGTGCTCACCAAGCACCTGGTTGCCTGAGCTGCTCGGACCTGGAAAGGACACAAAACGCATGCCCAACCAAGTCTGTGGCTTTCTGGAGTACCCAAGTACGTGAACCTGAGCAGCTTAGTCCTGGGAAATGCACGCAACCCAGGGCCCACTTTAGACAGTTCCCTTGCAGAGCAATCTGGAGCCTGAGCAGTGTAGCCCAGCAAAATACACCACGAGTGGGGGCAAACCCAGTGTACACAGACACTGTGAGCACTCCACACACATACCAGTGTTATTTGTTTGCAGTGTTCTTCCTCACAGCACATCACAATAAGTTATCACCTTCGCCCCCTTGTGTCAGGGCAGAAATTAGACACTGAAGAGACTTATAAACAGAGGAAGCCAAAATAACCAAAGAAGAGGGAATCACTTTGGAAGTGACAAGTGCAACAGATTAAAACCCTGTAGTTAGCACTGACTACATTGGAAGGGGCCTACAGACCTCGAGAAGAAGTATAAGCTGGAAAAAGGAACTATCTGAAACTGAACTAATGCCAAACTGCCCTCAACAGCTCCAGAGAAACTCCTAGATATATTTTTATTATTATCATTTTTTAATTAAAAAATTTAAGTTCTTTATTACTCCTTTTTCATTTTTATAACCTATTATTACCTTGCAAAAAAGACCCTATTTTAAAACAAATTTCACATATATATATATATATTTATAATTTTTGTGATTTTGTTTTGATTTTTTAATATTGTATTTTTGAGAGTATGCCTACTCTAGATTTTTAATCTTTGCTTTTAGTATTTGTGATCAATTTTGTACCTTTAAGAATCCAATCTTCAGTACCCATTTCTACTTAAGAGTGTGATTACTGTCTTGATTGCTCTCTCCCACTTTTGACTCTCCTTTTTCTCCTCAAGGTCACCTTTATCACCTCCCTCCCCCTACTCTTCTATACTTAACTCAGTGAATCTCTTTGGGTGTTCCAGGCTGTGGAAAACACTAAGGGAACTGATTATTGGCTAGATCTGTCTCTCTCCTTTTGATTCCCCCTTTTCTCCTCCTAGTCACCCTTATCTCCTTCCTCTCCCTTCTCTTCTCTATGGAACTCTGAAAACCTCTCTGAGTGTTCCAGACTGTGGAGAGCACATAGGAGAATGATCACTGGTTAGATAGCTCTCTCCACTTTTGACTCCCCCTCTTCTTTTCCTGGTCACCTCTATCTCCCTCCTCCCCCTTCTCTTCTTCATGGAACTGTGAACCTCTCTTGTGTCCTTCACTGTGGAGAATATTTTCAAAGTTAACCAAGATGTTTTATCATCAGTGCTGTATGGATGAAGAAGAATTCTTGAGGCTACTGTAAGAATAAGACTGAAAGCCAGAGGCAGGAGGCTTAAAAACAAAACTTCAGAACACCAGAAAATTTCTGACTCCAGGGAACATTATTTGACAACAGCTCATCCAAAAGCCTCCATACCTACATGGAAACCAAGCTCCACCCAAGAGCCAACAAATTTCAGAGCAAGACAAACTAATTCTCCAACAATGTAGGAACATAGCCCTGAGCATTAAAATACAGGCAGCCAAAAGTCACACCAAACCCATAGACACCTCAAAACTCAGTATTGGACACTTCATTGCACTCCAGAGAGAAGAGATCCAGCTCCACCCACCAGAACACCAACGCAAGCTTTCCTAACCAGGAAACCTTGACAAGCCACTCGTCCAACCCCACCCATAGGGAGGAACATCCACAATAGAGAGGAACCACAAACTGCCAGCATACAGAAAGGCCACCCCAAACACAGAAATCTAAACAATATGAAAAGGCAGAGAAATATTCAGCAGGTAAAGAAACAATGACAAATGCCCACCAAACCAAACAAAAGAGGAGGAGACAGGGAGTCAACCTGAAAAAGAATTCAGAGTAATGATAGTAAAAATGATCCAAAATCTTGAAAACAAAATGGAGTTACAGATAAACAGTCAGGAGACAAGGATTGAGAAGATGCAAGAATTGTTTAACAAGGACCTAGAAGAAATAAAAAAGAGTCAATTAATAATGAATAATGCAATAAATGAGACTGAAAACACTCTGGAGGGAACCAACAGTAGAATAATGGAGGCTGAAGATAGGAAAAGTGAGGTGGAAAATAGAATGGTAGAAATAAATGAAGCAGAGAGGAAAAAAGAAAAAAAAAGAATTAATAGAAATGAGGACAATGTCAGAGACCTCTGGGACAATGTGAAACATACCATCATTCAAATCATAGGAGTCCCTGAAGAAGAAGACAAAAAGAAAGGCCATAAGACAATATTTGAGGAGATAATAGTTGAAAATTTACTTAAAGTGCGGAAGGAAATAGCCACCCAAGACCAAGAAACCCAAAGAGTCCCAAACAGGATAAACTCAAGGCGAAGCACCCCAAGACACATATTAATCAAAATAACAAAGATTAAACACAAAGAACAAATATTAAAAGCAGCAAGGGAAAAACAACAAATAACGTACAAGAGGATTCCCATAAGGATAACAGCGGATCATTCAATAGAAACGCTTCAGGCCAGAAGGGAATGGCAGGACATCCTTAAAAGCGATGAAAGGAAAAAAAGTACAACCCACACTACTGTACCCAGCAAGGATCTCATTCAAATATGAAGGAGAAATCAAAAGCTTTACAGACAAGCAAAAGTTCAGAGAATTCAGCACCACCAAACCAGCTCTCCAACAAATGATAAGGGATCTTCTCTAGATAGGAAACACAGAAAAGGGGTATAAACCTGAACCCAAAACAACAAAGTAAATGGCAACTGGATCATACTTATAAATAATTACCTTAAATGTAAATGGGTTGAATGCCCCAACCAAAAGACAAAGCTAGCTGAATGGATACAAAGACAAGACCCCTATATATGCTGTCTACAAGAGACCAACCTCAAAACAAGGGACACATACAGACTGAAAGTGAAGGGCTGGAAAAAGGTATTTATGCAAATGGAGACCAAAAGAAACCAGGAGTAGCAATACTCATATCAGATAAAATAAACTTCTGAAATAAAGGCTGCGAAAAGAGACAAAGAAGGACACTACATAATGATCAAAGGGTCAATCCAAGAAGAAGATAATATATATATACACCCAACATAGGAGCATCACAATACCTAAGGCAAATGCTAGCAAGTATGAAAGGAGAAATTAACAGTAACACAATAACAGTGGGTGTTATAACACAATAACTTTAATACCCCACTCACACCTATGGATAGAACATCTAAACAAAATTAGCAAGGAAAGACAAACTTTAAATGATACAGTGGACCAGTTAGACTTGGCTGATATCTATGGGACATTTCACCCCAAAGCAATGAATTTCATGATTTTCTCAAATGCACATGGAACCTTCTCCAGGACAGATCACATCCCGGGCCATAAATCTAGCCTTGATATATTCAAAAATTGAAGTTATCTCAAGCATCTCTTCTGATCACAATAAAGTAAGATTAGATGTCAAATACAGGAAAAAAAACTATTAAAAATACAAACAGATGGACGCTAAATAACACGCTTCTGAATAACCAACAAATCACAGAAGAAATCAAAAAAAGGAATAAAAATATGCATAGAAATGAATGAAAATGAAAACACAGCACTCTAAAACGTATGGGATTCAGTAAAAGCAGTGCTAAGGGGAAGGTTCAGAGCAATACAAGCTTACATCGAGGAACAAGAGAAAAATCAAATGAATAACCTAACTCTACACCTAAAACAACTAGAAAAAGAAGAAATGAAGAACCCCAGGGTTAGTAGAAGGAAAGAAATCATAAAAATTAGGGCAGAAATAAACGAAAAAGAAACAAAAGAGACCATAGCAAAATTCAAGAAAGCTGAAAGATGGTTCTTTGAGAAGATAAATAAAATAGGCAAACCATTAGCCAGATTCATCAAGAAACAAAGGGTGAAGAATCAAATCAACAAAATTAGAAATGAAAATGCAGAAATCACAACAGACAACACATAAATACAAGGATCATAAGAGACTACTATCAGCAATTAAATGCCAGTAAAATGGGAAATTTGGAAGAAATGAACAAATTAGTAGAAAAGTGTATCTTTCCAAAACTAAACCAGGAAGAAATAGAAACTCTTAACAGATGCATAACAAGCATGAAAATTGAAACTGTAATCAGAAATCCTCCAGCAAATAAAAGCCCAGGACCAGACGGGTTCACAGCTGAATTCTACCAAAAATTTAGAGAAGAACTGACACCTATCCTACTCAAACTCTTCCATAAATTTGCAGAGGAAGGTAACTTCCAAACTCACTCTATGAAGCCAACATCACCCTAATACCAAAACCAGACGAAGATGCCACAAAAAAGAAAACTACAGGCCAATATCACAGATGAACATAGATGCAAATATCCTTAACAAAATTCTAGCAAACAGAATCCAACAACATATTAAAAAGATCATCCAACAAGACCATTTGGGCTTCATCCCAAGGATTCAAGGATTCTTCCATATTTGAAAATCAATCAATGTGATGCACCACATTAACAAATTGAAAGATAAAAACCATATGATTATCTCAACAGATGCAGAGAAAGCCTTTGACAAAATTTAACATCCATTTATGATAAAAAAAAACCCTCCAGAAAGCAGGCATAGAAGCAGCATCCCTCAACATAATAAAAGCCATACATGATAAACCCATAGCAAACAGTATCCTCAATGCTGAAAAATTGAAAGCATTTCCCCTAAAGTCAGAGAAAACGATACTCACTCAAACCACTACTATTCAACATAGTTTTTGAAGTTTTAGCCACAGCAATCAGAGCAGAAAAAGAAATAAAAGGAGTCCAGATTGGAAAAGAAGAAGTAAAACTCTCATTGTTTGCAGATGACATGGTCCTCTACATAGAAAAACCTTAAAGACTCCATCAGAAAATTACTAGAGCTAATCAATGAATATAGTAAAGTTGCAGGATATAAAATTAACACACAGAAATCCCTTGCATTCCTATACACTAACAATGAGAAAACAGAAAGAAATTAAGGAAACAATTCCATTCACCATTGCAATGAAAAGAATAAAATACTTAGGAATAAATCTACCTAAAGAAACAAAAGACCTATATATAGAAAACTATAAAACACTGATGAGAGAAATCAAAGATGACACAAATAGATGGAGAAATATATCATGTTCATGGATTGGAAGAATCAACATAGTGAAAATAAGTATACTACCCAAGGCAATCCATAGATTCAGTGTAACCCCTATCAAGCTACCAACAGTATTTTTCAGAGAATTAGAGCAAATAATTTCATAATTTGTATGGAAATACAAAAAAACCTCTAAGAGCAAAGCAATCTTGACAAAGAATGGAAGAAGGAACCATCACGCCTGACTTCAGACTATATTACAAAGCTACAGTCATCAAGACAGTGTGGTACTGGCACAAAGACAGAAATATAGATCAATGGAACAAAATAAAAAGCCCAGAGATAAATCCACACACCTATGGACACCTTATCTTTGACAAAGGAGGCAAGAGTATACAACGGAGAAAAGATAATCTCTTTAACAAGTGGTGTTGGGAAATCTGGTCAATCGCTTGTAAAACAATGAAACTAGAACACTTTCTAACACCCTACACAAAAATAAACTCAAAATGGATTAAAGATCTAAATATAAGACCAGAATCTATAAGACTCTTAGAGGAAAACAGGCAAGACACTCTCTGACATAAACCAAAGCAGGATCCTCTATGACCCACCTCCCAGGGTAAAGGACATAAAAGAAAAAATAAACAAATGGGACCTAATTTAAACTTAAAAGCTTTTGCACAATGAAGGGAACTATAAGCAAGGTTAAAATACAGCTTTCAGAATGGGAGAAAGTAATAGCAAATGAAGCAGCTGACAAAGAATCAATCTCAAAAATATACAAGCAGCTCCTGCAGCTCAATTCCAGAAAAACAAACAACTCTATCAAAAAATTCTCTAAAGAACTAAAATTGGCTAAAGGACTAAATTTCTCCAAAGAAGACATACAGGTGGCTAAGAAACACATGAAAAGATGCTTAACATCACTCATTATCAGAGAAATTCAAATCCAAACCACAATGAGGTACCATTCCATGCCATGCAGAATGGCTGCTATCCTAAAGTCTACAAGCAATAAATGCTGGAGAGGGTGTGGAGAAAAGGGAACCCTCTTATACTGTTGGTGGGAATGCAAACTAGTATAGTCACTATAGAGAACAGTGTGGAGATTCCTTAACAAACTGGAAATAGAACTGCCATATGACCCAGCAATCCCACTGCTGGGCATACACACCAAGGAAACCAGAATTGAAAGAGACACATGTCTCCAATGTTTACTGCAGTACTGTTTACAATAGCCAGGACATGGAAGCAACCTAGATGTCCATCGGCAGAGGAATGGATTAGAAAGCTGTGGTATATATATATACAATGGAATATTACTCAGCTATTAAAAAGAATGCATTTGAATCAGTTCTAGTGAAGTGGATGAAACTGGAGCCTATTATACAGACTGAAGTAAGTCAGAAAGAAAAACACCAATGCAGTATATTAATGCATATATGTGGGATTTAGAAAGAAGGAACAATGACCCTATATGTGAGTGAGCAAAAAGAGACACAGATGTAAAGAAGAGTCTTTTGGACTCTATGTGAGAAGGTGAGGGGGGGATGATATGGGAGAATGGCATTGAAACATTCATATGTGAAATGGACCGCCAGTTCAGGTTTGATGCATGAGACAGGGTGCTCAGGGCTGGTGCACTGGGATGGCCCAGAGGGATAGTATGGGGAGGGAGGTGGGAGGGGGTTTCAGGGTGGGGAACACATGTACACCCATGGCTGATTCATGTCAATGTATGGGAAAACCACTAGAATATTGTAAAGTAATTAACCTCCAATTAAAATAAATTAATTAATAAACAAATATCAGAATTGCAAATACCATTTTTAGTGACTGCATAATATCCTATTATACACACACACACACACACACACACACACACACACACACACGCGAGTATATATATATATATATCACAGCTTCTTTAACCATTAGATAAATGATTGTCAATATTTACTTAGGCAAGATAACGTTTCTTGAGCTCTTACCACATTAGGCACTGCTCAAAGCTTTCCATACATTGGCTCCTTTATTATCACATTTTACAGATGAGGCAAATGAGGCTCAATCAGGTGAGGAAATTGCCCAGAAGCACACAATTGTAATGTGTACATGAAGGTATAGGGTCACAATCTCTCATCTATAATTCTGAAATCCAATGTGGATGGGAAACTGGATCTTTTGGCAAGTTTCCAACAAACTGGTTTCATGGCAAAAGTTGACTTGAATTGACTGTAAGTTTATTTAGAATCTATTTATTCTATTTCATCTGAGAAATCACTTTCTTCACCTCATAAAGGTTATTTCCTGTCTTAATTACTGGATGCTGCTCCCAACCCCAATAGGGGCATTACATTATATACAGTATATACAATGAGCCCTGTTGCTGAAATCCAGATAGTTCTGATTTCTGAAACATTAGGCAGAAAGCATTTTAGGTGAGGAATTGTGACCCTGCTATTGGAAATTAGCTTATTTAGGCTACCTGTGGGTCAGTTAACCATTTTTGAGCTGAACTGGTGAGCTTACCACATAAGGGACTGACTAACCAGTGGGATTTTGGGACAGAATCCTTCTCTAAATTAGCCTCTCTACCTACAAAATCCAAGAAGAAGAGATTATCTGAGCCCTGTCCTCTGCAATGGGCTGATGTTGAAGAAAACTTCTACTAGTGATACAAGGTCAAGGACAAGGAAACCTAACTTGCAAACAACTTCAAGGAACACAGTCTTATTTCCATAAAGTTAAATGAGAGATTTGGAGAACAAATATCCTATGATATTGCTTATATGTGGAGTCTAC
>ML662926.1:895720-921964 GCA_007570785.1 Antilocapra americana
TGTGTGTGTGTGTGTGTGTGTGTGTGTGTGTGTGTGTGTGTGTGTGAATGTTGCTCAGTCATGTCCAACTCTTTGGGACCCCATGCACTATACAGTCCACGGAATTCTCCAGGCCAGAATACTGGAGTGGATAGTCTTTCCCTTCTCCAGGGGGTCTTCCTGACCCAGACATCGAACCAGGGTCTCTTTACCAACTGAACTATCAGGGAAGCCCTAATATATATATATGTATACATATGCGTGTGTGTGTGTGTGTGTATACACACATGAATGTATGTGTGTGTGTGTGTGTGTAGCTGATTCACTTTATTGTACAGAAGAAAATAACATGACATTGTAAATCAGCTATACTCCAATTTAAAAAGAAGAAATTTGGGAAGGTTGGAAGTGCAATTTCATTCCTCAGCTTCTTGAAGTACGTCTACATTTCCTATTGGCCTTTGCTGCTAGGATCAGGGTAGAAACTAAGGGGTGTGCAGAAAGAGATAGCACAAAGATGTCATTTCTTATTTTTTTTCTTTTTTTTAAATGGATATATAATTGCTTTACAATGTTGTGTTAGTTTCTGCTGTGTAGCAACGTAAATCAGCTATATGTATACATATATTCCCTCCCTCTTTTAAAATTATTTATTTATTTTTTACTTTTGACTGTGCTGGGTCTTCATTGCTGTGCAGACTTTTTTCTAGTTATGGCAAGTTGGGGCTACTCTCTAGTTGCGGGGCATGGACTTCTTATTGTGGTGACTTCTCTTGTGGAGCACAGGTTCTAGAGCACACAGGATTCAGTAGTTGTGTTGTGTGGGCTCAGTAGTTGCATCTCCCAGGCTCTAGAACACAGGTTCTGCAGTTGCAGCACATTGGCATACTTGCTGTACAGCATGTGGGTCTTCCTGGACCAGGGATCCAACCTGTGTCTCCTATATAGGCAGGATTCTTTACAACTAAGCCACCAGGCAAGCACCATCCCGTCCTTCTTGAGCCTCCCTTCCTCTGCCCTCCATCCCACCCCACAAGATGGTCACCAAGCCTTAGACAGGGCTTCCTGTGCTATATAGCAGCTTTCCACAGGCTATCTATTTTACACATGGGAGTGCATATACACCGACTCTATTCTTTCAATTCGTCCCACCCTCTCCTTTCCCTGCTGTGTCCACATGACTGTTCTCTATGCTTGCACCTCTGTTCCTGCCCTGCAAATAGGTTCATCAGGGCCATTTGTGTAGATTCCAAAGCTGGCTTTCTTTATCCCACAGCTACAGCTGTCCCTCAGCCAATCAACAGCTGCTTTGGGGGTGTTCTTTGGGGATTTACCTAGGACCATGCACTAGGAAAGTTGCTGTCATAAGTTGCTGCAACCTGTCTGCTCCTATCTTGTATGTGAACTTCCACTTTGCAGATTTTAACAGGATTTATTTGGCTGAGGAAGTATCTTGATGTTTTGAAGGAGAAAGAGAGGGAGGCCAGGGCGTGGAGGAGGGGCCGCCCAGGCAAGACATAGGCAGAGCATCTCCCTGAGGATTAATCAATTCCTTAAACACAAACAGGATGAGGTCTTTTCCCACCGCAGTTGGTATTTCCCACCAAAATATTTGTTTTATTTTGCTTCTGTTTTTCTCTCACTTCTCCTGTGCGACTTGGCACTTCTAGCTGTGTGTTTCAGGTGACAGGATGAAGGGGACTTAACGACTTTCAGGAAAACACAATAAAATCGGGAGTGAAAATTGAATGTGATTTCTTGTGGTGCCCAAACAAGAACCAATATCCCAAGTCTGTTCTAGTACATTCTTTCTAACCTTTTAAAGTGTAAAAACAGCTAACGTGTGTTCAGAGCTGATCTTGTGCCAGACATGCTTCTTGGTACTTCATTCATTTATGCCAAACAACAACCTCAGGTGGTGAGGCAGTATATTTTTTTTACACAGATTCATAGACGTATAATTCACATACAATCTGATTCATCCATTAAAGTATACCATGCACTGTTTTTTAGTTTATTTACAGATATGTGCAAGAATCAGCACAAGCAATTTGAGAACTGTTCATCACCCCCCAAAGAAACCCCATATTCAGTAGTAGTCACTCCTAGTACCCCTCTCTTCATCCCTAGAAAACATGAGTCTATTTTCTTTCTCCATACATTTCCCTACTTTTAACATTTCATATAATTTGAGTCATATAATATGTGACTATTTGTGCCTGACTTCTGTCATGGAAGATAATGTGTTTGAGGTTCATCCATGTAGTAGCATGTACCATATTTCATTCCTTTGTATGGCTGAGTAATATTCCACTAGTGCATTTGGGTTTTTTCCAGTGTTTAGCTATTGTCAATAATGCTGCCATACACATTCTTATCCAAGTTTTTGTGTGAGGGTGAAGTTGCTCAGTCGTGTCCGACTCTGCGACCGCATGGACTGTAGCCTGCCCGGCTCCTCCATCCATGAGATTTTCCAGGCAAGCATACTGGAGTGGGTTGCCATTTCCTTCTCCAAGTTTTTGTGTAAATAAATGCTTTTATTTCTCTTGGGTATAGACTGAAGAGTGGAAGAGAATATATTCATTATCCTTATTTTACAGGTGAGAGAAGTGGATAGTCGAGAGCAAAAGGCATGGAACCCAGGAAGGCACGTATGGGAACTCACACTGGCTATAATCCACGAGGTTGCAAATCTCTTTTTCATTGGAAAGGCAGTGCATTGAGTTTCATAGCTCTGGTTGAGCATACTGGCTTTATTTTTTTTAATTTTCTTTATTGTGTTGGTTTTGCTATACACTGACATGAAACTGCCATGGGTATACATATGCTCCCCCTCCAGAACCCCCCTCCCTCTTCCCTCCCGATTCCCTCCCCCTGGGTCATCTCGGGCATACTGGCTTTAGAGTTACACTGCTGTGAGTTCAACTGCTGACTGTCTCACTTAATCACCATGTGATGTTGGACAAGTCAGTTTATCTCCATGAGCCTTGATTGCCTGTTCTGTAGAATTGCACTGAAAACAATAGTGTTGCATCATGGACCAATGTTTCTGTGAAGATTACCAGAGATATTACATGTGAAAGGTTGGGCATGACTTGCCTGGTACACAGTGCTCGGTAGGTGTTAGATATGATTATTGTCTGCCTCTCCCACAGCACTTAAGATGGTACCAGTAAAGCCTGGTTGGAAGTGACATTATCAATGTTGAGCTGTCACTGAGTGGCAATGGTCTCTGTGGTCTAAAGTAAAATGGTCTTTATGAATTGCAGGGACTCCAGTAAGTACCCTCTGAGCTTGAAGACTGATCCAGAGGCAGAGGAGCCCAGCACTGAGCTATCAGGAGCACCACTCTGGATGGACTTGGTGAGCAGACCAGGAGGCCAGCTCAGTAGCCATCATAAAGGCTTTCCTTCTAGCCAATCAGTGTTTTCAGGAAGTCCTAGCACCTTGGTAAGGTTTCTCGCACATACTTGATGTCCATGGTTGACAAAAGTGATATTGTATGATGGGATGCGTGAAGGCAGGGACTCTGGCATCACACCATCTGTATCCAATGCTGATTTATCACTTACTTGCTGTGGGAAGTTGGGTGAGTCACTTAACCTCTCTGCCTCAGTTCCCTCACTGGTGAAGTGAGAATAATTACACTGTCTACTTCACAGGCCTGTTGTGTGGATTAAATGTATTTATAGATAGAAATCAGTGAGAACTCCACCCAGTACAGGTTAAGTCCTTAATACGGGCCCATTTTTGCCACGGTTCCAGACCCCTATACTTTTGAATTGTAGCCAAGGGTCTTTCTGAAGACTTGTAGGCCCTGTGAGATGATGATTATGTGGACTGCTTCTTCTGTTACTATTGTGCTGCATGCTAAATCACTCAATTGTGTCTGATTCTGTGTGACCCTATGGACTGTAGCCCACCAGTCTCCTCTGTCCATGGAATCCTTCTGGCAAGAATACTGGAGTGGATTGCCATGCCCACCTTCAGGGGATCTTCCCAACCCAGGAAGACCTGTGTCTCTTGCATCTTCTGCATTGGCAGGTGGGTTCTTTACCACTAGTGCCACCTGGGAAGCTGTAGCCCCTTTTACTATTACTGCAGAATAAATGACCCCAAAACTCAATGGCTTAAAATTAACAACCATTTTATTAAGCTGCCAGATCCTGTGGCCAAGAATTAAGGTGATTCTTTTCCTCCTCGTGACATCAACTAATGTTCTGCAGTGGCATTCAGCTAGTGTATAGATTGGTCTGGAGTACTTCTGATGCCATTGCTTCTGTCTCCAGTGGCTGGGCAGGGATGGTTCAGATCAGAACTGCCCCCAGAGCACCTTCACCTTGCCTTCCCTTGTGTCCTGGGCTTCCTCACAGTGCAGCAGACTCTGACAGGGCAGCTCATAGCTCTGTACGTGAATGCTCACTTGCACATATAAAAAGTGCATGACCTTTGTGACTGAGCCTGGGCAGTCACACAGCATCACTTTGCCATAGAGCTTATAGCTTGTAAAGCCAGGATCTGAACACATCTGTTTGGTAGTGGAGGTTGTATTTGTGATGAGCCTTTCTCCTTGCTCTGGGGAGAAAATAGGATGTGTGGAAAGATCTCTCATTGATATGGTATAATGACAACCACACTTGGCAGTTTTCACAGAAATTATTCTCTTGACTTCCTCCCATGGTCACTTTATTACAAATAAATTCAGCTGCCAGTTCCATTGCATGTGATATGATTTTGGGAGAGGGGGAGGGAAACAAAAGGAATTCCTTTTTCCCAAAGACAGTCAGGTTTATTCTTGCTCCCAGAGAGCTCTTAGTTTTCACTTAACTTAAAAGAGAGAGAGAGAGAGAGAGAGAGAGAGAGAGAGAGAAACCCATGAGCCAGTTTGAGGAAGCAGCAGCTGGGAGCCTCTAAGATACATTTCTCTGAATTGCCAAGTGTTGTGTGTAGGGGGAAAATGGATTTATTGAAATGCAAAAATATAGAGTACATGTTATGCTAAAAAGTGCCTATGGTGTAATTTAAATTTGGTATGCTACCTCCCCACCCCAAAAAATGTATTGTGGAATAGGCTCACTTTTTCTGTCTTGAGATTGTCTGTCTTTAGATTGTCTGCCCCTAATACAATAATTATCATGATTACAGAATCATTGTTTAGAGGGATCAATGATTTTTAATATGACTGATGTCATGTGTAGTGAAGTCTTTTGAAAACATTATGCTTGTTAATGACACAAGGCCAAGTGCTGTTGAAATGTGACTATGTTCAGGTTTCTTTGTTTCATTAAGATGACTTTGTCTGGTAACATGAAAAAGCAATTTATATCATCTGTTTGGCAATTTTAGTACTTAGGATCTTGAATGTGAGCTTCACCAAACCCTCAAGAAGAAGAGGGTTGAGGATTTAAGGTTATCAGATTTTATTAGGTAATGGTTCAAGAGACAGTCTCTGTGGATTGAGATTCTTGTAATATTTCTTGAGGCCCTTCTCCGTTCCTGGCACTGCGCTAGGTCTTTTCACCTGTACTAGCTCAATGACCCTTCCTTACAACTGATGGTGATCACCATGATCAGCTCTGGTTTTGTATATGAGGCAACTGAGACTCAGAGGACCCTTTTGGTGGGCAGTACCACCTTTGTGATCCTGAGCAGCCTCATTGTCCTCAGTCTCATTTCACCTCTGCTCCTTCTTCAGCTGCTCCAGAGTTCTCCACTCTTTTTTTTTAAAACTTTTATCAGAGTATAGTTTGTTTACACTGTTGTGTTAGTTTTTGCTTTACAGCAAAGTGAATCAGTTATACATATACATGTATCTGGGCTTCCTTGGAAGAAAATCTGTGACCAACCTACACAGCATACTAAAAAGCAGAGACATTACTTTGCCCACAAAGGTCCGTCTAGTCAAAGCTATGGTTTTTCCAGTAGTCATGTATGGATGTGAGAGTTAAACTATAAAGAAATCTGAACGCCAAAGAACTGATGCTTTTGAACTGTGGTGTTGGAGAAGACTCTTGAGAGTCCCTTGGACTGCAAGGAGATCCAACCAGTCAATCCTAAAGGAAATTAGTCCTGAATATTCATTGGAAGGACTGATTCTGAAGCGAAACTCCAATACTTTGATGACCTTTTGTGAAGAACTGACTCATTGAATAAGACTCTGATGCTGGGAAAGATTGAAGGCCGGAGGAGAAGGGGACAACAGAGGATGAGATGGTTGGATGGCATTACCGACTCAATGGACATGAGTTTGAGCAAGCTCCGGGAGTTGGTGATAGACAGGGAAGCCTGGCGTGCTGCAGTCCATGGGGTTGCAAAGAGTTGGACTCGACTGAGCAACTGAACTGACTGACTGACACATATATCCATTCTTTTTCAGAATTCTCCCCTCTTGAACCTACTGTGTTCTTTTTTCAATTCTCAGTTTCAGACCTTTTGTTTCCCCTGCCTGGAAGACTTTTCCCAACTTGCAGAGATCCTTCAAGTCTGGAGATCTCCCTTCTCCAGGGGATCTTCTCAATCCAGGGATCAAACCCAGGTCTCCCACATTGCAGGCAGATTCTTTACCAGCTGAGCCACCAGGGAAGCCCAAGAATACTGGAGCAGGTGGCCTATCCCTTCTCCAGTGGATCTTCCCAACCCAGGAATGGAACCGGGGTCTCCTGCATTACAGGCAGATTCTTTACCAACTGATCTGTCAGGGAAGTTATACTTATACATATATTCATTCTTTTTAAGAATTCTCCACTCTTGAACCTAGTCTGTTCCTTTTCAATTCTCAGTTTCAGATCTTTGGTTTCTTCTGCCTGAAAGGCTTTTCCCATCTTGCAGAGATCCTTCAAGTCTCAGTTTGAATGATCCTCTCCAAAGTCCTCTTCCCCACCTCCTCATATGGAGCTAGGCCTCCCTTCCATTTGCCTCCAGAAAGTCCATACTGCATGTTCGTTCACAGTTCTTTGAATAATTATTTAAGTATCTGGATGATTCCTTGATTACTTTGTTTCTCTCACTAGCATTTATTGTCTAGCTAGCATGTCAGGGGCTTTTGCCTGCCTTGTGCTTCACCGAGTCTTCAGTACCTAGCCCATAGTCTAGCACATGAAAGTGTTAGTCCCTCAGTCGTGTCTGACTCTTTGTGACTTCATGGACTAGCCTGCCAGACTCCTCTGTCTATGGAATTCTCCAGGCAAGAATAGTGGAGTGGGTAGCTGTTCACTTCTTCAAGGGATCTTCCTGACCCAGGGATTGAATCCAGGGTCTCCTGCACTGCAGGCAGATTTTTTTTATCATCTGAGCCACCAAGGAAGCCCTGGCCCATAGTACGTGCTCAATAGATATGAATTGGCAGATCGATCCATGGAGAATGATTGACTTATCCAGGACCACATTGTTGGCATCTGCAATGAGGAAGAACAGTTAGCAAATTCATGGTTCATGTTTCTGTACTCCACGATTCGTTGCTGTACTCCAGCAATAAACTGATAGTTTAAGGATTAGATTCTGCCTGATCAGAAGTTTAAGTCGCAGTGGCTGATTCAGGTTTCAAGCTAAGAAGTGTTGAGGCATGAAAAATAGAAATCAAGTTTTCTTTTTTAAAAAACTTTTATTTTATATTGCAGTATAGTTTATTTATAATGTTGCGTTAGTTTTGGGGGATCAACAAAGTGACTTAGTTTTACATGTACATGTATCTGTTCTTTTTCAGATTTTTTTCCTTTGTGGGTTCTTACAGAATATTGAGTACAATTCCATGGGCTATATAGTAGATCCTTGTTGGTTATCCATTTTATACATAGTAGTGTGTGTATGCTAATCTCAAACTCCTAATTTATTCCCCCCCTAACCTTTCCCCTTTGGCAACCATCAGATTGTTTTCTAAGTCTGTGAGTCTGTTTTGTAAATAAGTTCATTTGTGTCATTTTTTAGATTCCAAGTTAGTTTTGATAGAGAATATTCTTGCAGTGGTTTAGAACATGGCCTTTGGAGCAAGACTGGGTTTGAATTCAGTGCCAGTATTTACTCTGTATGTGACGCCAGGCAAGTTACTTAGCCTCACTGTACATCAGTTTCCTCATCTATAAAATGGAGATAATCATAATAGTATCTACCTCACAGGAAAGCTGTGAGGATAAAATGATTTAATACACATAAAATATTTAGAAACATACTTGGCATAAAGTGCTTTACAAGTTGTATCTGTAGTTCATTGAATAGTGTCCCTCAAAAAGTTGTGTCCAGCCTGAACCTCAGAATGTAACCTTAGTTAGAAATGGTGTTTTGGCAAATATAATTAGTTAAGGATCTTGAGATGAAATCCTCCTGGATTTTGTGTGGACCCTGCCTCCAAGGACTGATGTTCTTATAAGGAAGGGAGACAATGCAAAGACACAGAAAATGACGTCACATAAAGATGGATGCAGAGATTGGAGTTACACATCTATAAACCAAGGAATGTCAGGGATTGCTGGCAAGCACCAGAAGCTGGGAGAGATGCCCAAGACACACTTCCCCAGTGAGAGAGAGGGGCAGCTGAGTGTAAGATTATCATCTAGGGTGAGCTGTTAGCCCTGGGGCTTTTCCAGCTCCACCAGTGCCCACCTTGCAAGGCCTCCCCAGCCCACTCCTCTCTGCCTTCTCGTCATCACATTCCTGCTGTGTTTCCATCTCTTTACTTCTCTCTCGGCAACCTGATCTTCCTGCCGGTGGTTTTCGCTGAGCCCACTGTTGGCTTTGTTCTGGGCTTAGCTACTTTCCTTACAGAAACAACCTCTTCATGGAATGGTCTCCTCACTTGCAACCTGCCTCCAGTGGGAGCTGCCCATTGTCCATGGGGTTAGGAGTCCTTTCCCTAGCTCCCCGTTGACACAAGCTGCCTGTGATGCTGTAACCAAGTGCTATCAATTTTGGCACTTAGAACAAAAGAAATGTATTTTCTCACAATTTTTAAGTGTTAAATAAGTTTCACGGGGCTGAGATCAAGATGTCAGCAGGTCTGCACTCCCTGAGGAGGCTCTAGGGGAGACTCATTCCTTGTCTCTTCCAGGTGACTGCCACCAGTCCTTGGCTTATGGCTCAATCACTCTGACCTCCACATCTGTGACCACATTGGCTTCTCTTCTGTGTTTCTGGTTGTCTCCCTCTGCCTCTCTCTTATCAGGACTCTTGTGATGTCATTTAGGGCTTGCCTAAGATATTCCAGGATAATCTCATCTTGAAATCCGTATTGTAATCATATCTGCAGGATCCCTTTTTACCAATAAATCAGTATTCATAAATTCTAGGGACTAGCCTGCAGATAGATGTTTGGGAACCACTGCAGGCCTCTCACACAACTTCTGATGCTCCTTTGTGGTGGACGCCATCACACTGGTGCTGAAGCACCTCCCTGCAGTCACCTGTGGTGCTGTGGTCCTGCCCTCACAGTTCCTCCTCTGGGGCTTGTTCTCTACTCTAAGGCCAACCATGTCCTGGGGGGCTTCAGTCTTCATGCCAATAGTCCACCCACCAGTCTTGTCTCTCTGACCCCTTACATCCTCATGAGCATGTATATTCTATGAGACTGACGTGCTACTTACTGTACCAAAGAGGCACCTATGAACATCTATATTCTAGGTGTTTCTCACATTCATCGTCAGTGTTCCCTTGTAAATGGAAACAGAAGCATTTCATTCTCTGGCCACTCCACTCATCTGTCCTCTTTTGCACACCCTTGTCTCTCTACTCCTGCTTAAAAAAATAAAATGTTAATAACATTTAGCCAAGTATGAGGTCCTGATGGCTCAGCAGATAAAGAATCTGCCTCCAGTGCAGGAGACACAGGAGAAACAGGTTTGATTCCAGGGTTGGGACGATCCCCTAGGGAGGAGGAAGATGGCAACACACTCCAGTATTCTTGCCTGGAGAATCCCATGGGAATAGGAACCTGGTAGGCTATAGTCCATGGGGTCACAAAGAGTCGAACAAGCCTTAGTGAGTAAGCACACACACACACACACCCAGAGTATTATTTCCAGGTGGAATCCATTTACAAAAGTATTAATGAGAGATTTTACTTTCTTTACTTTTTGCAAAATGCTCAAAATTCAGAATGTATATTGTACTTATGGCATGTCTTAATTTGATGCTAAGTTTTCATTGGAAATACTTGATCTGATTTTCAATGTGGCTGGCTATTGCACCTGAGGAACTAAAATTTTATTTTAATTTTAAAAATTAGATTAGATTTAATTTTGAACAAATTTTGCAATTTGTTCCATTATTGGAACACTTGGAACTCTCTGTTTGGGACAACTAGATATATGAACCTTTTGCTACTTGTTTGATCACCATTTGACCTCTGGTCCAGTTACTCCCCATCTTGCCTTCATTGCCATGAATGGTCAAGCTCTCCAATGACCCTTTTTGCCTTTTGGCACATGTCTCTCTTCTTTTTTTGTGACATCTACCTTGTAAAATTCAAGATCAGCTCAATCATCCAAACTCTTGGCTTCCATATTCACTTGGGCCAGTGAGGATGGCCAGAGGAAAAGCACAGACCTGTGGAGGAGGGGCCATAGTGACATCAAAGGCCCCAGCATCACCTGGGGCCTGGTAGTCCTTCCCTGGTTTCTAGTTAGTGTCCTTGTCCATGCCTTGTATCAGAGCAGCGAGTTCAGATACTTGTTTATTACTCAAGCCATATGCCCTTGGGCTATGCTGACCTTACTGGGCATCTGGATTATCTGGGATAGGTTTTATAAATCAGAATTCTCAACTTCAACTCTAATAGACCCTATGCTCTCTCGACTTAGACATTCCTAGTGGCTTTTAATCATCCCTGATGTGTTTTATATAAGGAGGTCAATGCATTTGTGTGCATGTCGGTGTGTGTGCTCAGTCCACTCAGTCGGGTCTGACTCTTTGCAACTCGATGGATCGTAGCTGTCCATGGGATTCTCTTCCAAGAATACTGGAATGGGTTGCCATTTCCTTCTCCAGGGGATCTTCCCAACCTAGGGATAGAACCTGCATCTCCTCCATCTCCTGCATTGGCAGGCAGATTCTTTACCACTGAACCACCTGGGAAGCCCATCAATGAATTTACATTTTGCTAGCTATCCTCTTACTATCTTATAGGGGAAAGTAGCAATTGAGCACTGTTAAAATACAAAACGACAAAGCTGAACTGTACTATTTGAATCTCAACTCAACTTGGGTAAAGATGCAAATACTTAGACTCTCAATATGTTTAGCCTGGCCTCCTACAGGATGAGAAAAATACACATAAATAGAAAATGGTTGTTCTATAAGAACATAACTTTAACTTTATCAATTTGTTCTTCTTCATTCTGTGTGTAAGTCTTCCAAAGAAAGGTAATGTTTGAAATCCTCTGGCAGTCGGTCCAATGATTAAGACTCCTTGATCCCACCGCAGGGTGAACTAAGATCCTGCATGCTGTGTGGCCAAAACAAAGAAAGGCAATGTTTCTTTATTTTGCAGCTTCATTTTACTGATGTAGGGAGAGGTGGGAAAGTTGGATTCCAAACAGTTTCTGTAGCAGTGGAATTCTGCAACACCATTGTCTGTCCCTTTGAGCCACCCCTACTGCTGGAATTGATACCTCTGAAGCAAAACATGGAAGTTTCCTTATACAGTTTTATCTCATCCATTGTATTCCCTGTTCTTGATTTAGACCTGGGGACATTCCAACAAATGAAATAAAAATAACCCAAAGAATTCCTGCAGTGATAAAACCAGGCCTCCAAGACCGAATTGCACTCTGCTCTGGTGCTGAATTTACTGTGAGCCTCTACCCAGCAATGCAGGCCCTTCCCTCCATTCTTGGTCTTTATGGATAGCTCGTTTTAGATCTTCCCTCAAGGGTATGGATTCAGCTGTCCATAATGGGGCTAGGTTCCATATACATGGCTTTAAGTATTCTAACATTTTATTCAGAGCCTGCCTTGTCCAAGGTACTGAGCTGAGTACACAGATATGACTAAAGATAATGCATCTTCCTGCAAGGAGCCTGTATAGTTCTGTGGGGAATAGTAGCATAGATGTGCTGGATCTAGTGTGAGCAGCTCAAAAGAGCTCATCATTAAAGTTTTAGGAATTTTGAGAATAAACTGTTAGACACATCCATCATTGAAAATTAGATTATGTAAGCCTATAATAAATACATTTTACAGAAAACAGAGGCAATTCATTGATTTCTCATTGTTTTCCTTTATTTTATTATTGTCTATACTCTTGAGACTATTAACCTCTATTGTATCTGCATGGTGGAAATACTATATAATTGTTTACTATCAAACATCTTTTTCTTCATAACTCTGTGTTCAGTGAGTGACATCAGATTGATAATTTGAGATTGACCACAGTGGAAATATTTCCATCATGGAAATTGGCAAACACTGTAAATAAGGGCTTTCCCCCCCCAGAGTCTAGTGTTAAATATGTACAAGTGCACCGCTGGGTTGGGTGGGGAAGGAGTGAGAGAAATGTCTCAGTAAGAAGTGCCATTATAGAAGTTCAGAACAACTTCTCTGTTACGGATAGGGAAAATGCTTTGGTGGGGGGTGAAGATATTTGAGAAAGACCTTGAAGGACGGATCAGATTTTAGCAGGCAGAGATTGATAGGTCTGGTATTCTTGACAGAGGGAATACTGAAGAAGGTCATGGAGGTAAGAAAGCACTGGGCACACTTGGGGAAGAGCTAGGAATGTATCTGGCTTACATATGAGTCTAATGCAAGGTGGTGCTAAAGATAAGGGTGGGAAAGCCTGTCGAAGCCTATTTGAGGAGGGCTTAACAGTCACAGTGGAGAACTTGTACAAAAGTCAGTGGGAAATGGAGAATCATAGGAGATTTCTGAGCAGAAGCACAGCCTCTTGAAAGCTGTGCTTTTGGAAGATTACTGTGCCCAGTATCATCAATGGGGCTGGAAGTGGGTAGTCCTTGCCTAGTTGGGAAGTCATTGCTTCAATGCTGTGAGGTTAATAAGGACATGACTAGAGGTAGTGGTTCAAGAAGGAGAAAGGAGATCTAGATTCAAGAGACATTTTCAATGTAGATTTTACAAGTCTTGGCTTGTGATCATCTGCTTTGTGATGCCAGCAGTTGATTAAGCTTGCACTATTATCTGGTCTCTTGGCCATTTGATAAAAAATATATATCATCAGATAATATGCATCCTTTTAATGGGAGCTATCAAGGAGTGTTTCACTCATCACTTTTTGATCCAACTCCCCAAAAGGTGATAGGCCTGATACCTTTAAGATGCATTCTGGAGAATGAATAACAAGATTTAAAATCTTTTGTATGGCTAAACTAATTCGAAGAGGCAGTGTAATAGGCAGCTCCTATGGCCATGGTTCCACGGCTTAACCTTTAGAAAATTAGTATGGTAAAATGTTAATGTGGGGCCTGGAAAAACCCATTTCTCTCTCTCTTTCCCCCTCTTCTTCCCTGCCTTTCTCCCCACCTCCTTTATTTTTCTCTGAAAATTACATCCATGTTCTTTTTCCTTTAGCAATATCCATGTGGAGCCATTGGATTCCAGGAAAGGTGTTTGGGTGTCATCACTATTCCCTAAGAGGGGAAAATTAAATTAAGTATCAAAAATTTCATTCCAAGAAGAATTATGTGTACAATCTACCTTTTTCCCCTCCTTTCTTCCCCTTTATTGAAAACTCAGGAATCTCATTTGTGTCAAAAGGTGGTAGTGGTTTGACAAATTCATTGTCAGACATCAGCAGATCTGCATTTGGCACATTCAGTCCCTTAAGAACACCAAGCTTCATGCCTTACTTCTGAGATTTTTTGGCAAAGGCAGCTCCCTATATTCCTCTGTCTTAAAGCAGAGATAAGACTGCTGCTGGCACCCAGGATGATTGTGCCTACATTTACTGAAGGGATTGCTGGGGAAAAGATATGAGGGAGACCTGCTGGCCTGGTGGTCTGTTTGACATTTGAGTCCTGGGACCTGGCACCCTGGAAGTAGGGTTGTTTTCAGAAGTTTGCTCTGGGAAGTAGTTTGCAGGAGGGATGTGACAGACTGAATGTTTGTGTCTCCCACCCCAAATTCACCTGTTGAAATCCTAATCCTAAAGAGGATGCCATTTGGAGGTGAGGGCCGTTGCGGGATGATAGAATCATGACGTGATGCTGCCATGAATTAGGACTCGTAGAAGAGGAGGCCAGAGCCCTCTTTTGTATTTTTCCGCCTTGTGAAGATGCACTGTAAAGCTGGTAGTCTGCAACACAAAGAAGGTCCTGACCAGAACACGGCCACGCTGGCACCCTGACCTTGAACTTTGCCTCCAGAACTCTTGAGAAATACATTTGTTATTTAGAAGCCACTCCATTGGTGGTACTTTTTTACAGCAGCCTGAATGGACTAAGACAGAGGGCGATGAGGGCACAGGGGGAATAGTCAGGTGACTACTGGAGAGAGGCCTGCTAAGAAGTGGTTGGGAGCCTGACTAGTGAAGCATCTTGAAGCTGGACAGTAATCATCATGACAACAGGTTCTTGGAGCTGTGAGAAGAAGGAAAGCTGAAGAAAGAAATTGTAGACGAGAGACATTGAATACATCTATTTGATGCTGGAAAGTGTCAGCGGCACATACAAAGCTGAGACCCTCAGTGCCAGAGTGTGGCAACTTCAGGTAATGACAGTCATGGCCTGTGACTGGTGGCTCATGGGCCATGCACCATCTTTGAAGCCTGTTTTCCTGAACTCACCTGGACCAGACATGCTTCCAAATGGCAGCTGCATCTGGAGTGGGTACCAACCTTTTCCTCTTTGTGTTTCATTTTTCCCAAAGCTGACCTCAGGTTCTGTCTCCACATGGCTTCCTAACTTCCTGGCCTGATGTCCTTGGGGCCGCCCCTGGAGAGGCCCAGAAAGCCTCAGCTTTGACAGAGTCGGGTGGGATTAGTGAAAAGCCCAGCATAAAACACTTCTTCCTTATGTGTCAATCTGGCTTTGGGCTCTATCTGTGAGCCTCCAAGAACAATTTGAGAAAACTCCCTTGTCCTTGGCTTACAAAGGTAACACAGTGACAGGGTAACCCAGTTCTCTTCCCCTGAAAACCAGATTTGTGCCTGCCATCACTGTCTGTATGTAATTCAAGGTGCAGCTTTCACACTCCAGTTCCCAGAATAAAATTGCCATTCTAGCAGGAATCTCTGTGACAGAGTCCCCAAGCCTAGTTGGTGGTGTGCTTATTCCAAGTAGCCATCAGTGTGATGTCATCATGACATTCCAGAGCCATAGAAGCACCTGGACCATGTTTTGGACTTGTTACAACCAAATTCAGTGTAGAGTCAGCTAACACCAAGCCAGCTTGGATCCTCCACTGAATTGGAGCATGGTTTTCACCTAGGGTGAGGAAGCTTCTCATTGCCTGTCCCTGAATTGATCACAATGGTTGAAAAGTATACCTTTTCCAATATTGTGTGGGGCAGTGGATATAGTTACCTGGTAACCTTTATTTCATCCTGAATCCAGGCCTTGGTTTGGCTTCTGTTATTCCAAGAGCTGGTGGCACTAGTGGTAAAGAACCTGCCTGCCACTGTATGAGACATGAGATGGGAGTTTGATTCCTGGGTTGGGAAGATTCCATGGAGGAGGGCATGACAACCCACTCCAGTATTCTTGACAGTAGAATCTCATGGACAGAGGAGCCTGACAAGCGACAGCCAATGGGGTCACAAAGAGTTGGACATGACTGAAGCGACTTAGCACACAGTACATAGCACATTACAAGAGCCACAACCAGAGGAGCAGTGAGAAGAGGGAAGGGAAAGTTTGGCAGCAAGAGATATTAGTGGAGGGGAGAACGTCCCTAGTGGTCCAGTGGTTAAGACTCCATGCTTCCACTTCACGGGGCCTGGAGTTCGATCCCTGTTTAGGGGACAAGATCCCACTGGCCATAGGGTGCAGCCCTCCAAAAAGAGAGAGACAGATAATATTGGAGAAATCATTTGTGAACTATGTCTTTTAAAATAATTTCCTTTGTTCTCATTACAAACCTTGCATTATCAATTCTTAACCTCTCCTATCCAAAGGAGACAAGGAGTGTTTTGCTACTGTTCTTTGCCTTCTGCCTTGGAAACCCAAGTGCTGTTTATTTCTTTGATAACTTTTCAGTGGTTGCTTCTTCATGGCTACAGTTCACCAGCATTTATTTTGGCTAACTGGCTCATCAGTTGAGTTGCTCAGTTGTATCCGACTCTTTGTGACCCCATGAACTGCAGCACACCAGGCCTCCCTGTCCATCACCAACTCCCAGAATCTACCCAAACCCATGTCCACTGAGTCGGTGATGCCATCCAGCCATCTCATCCTTTGTCGACCCCTTCTCCTCCTGCCCCCAATACTTACCAGAATCAGGGTCTTTTCCAATGAGTCAACTCTTTGCATGGGGTGGCTAAAGTATTGGAGTTTCAGCTTCAACATCAGTCCTTCCAATGAACACCCAGGACTGATCTCCCCTAGGATGGACTGGTTGGATTTTCTTGCAGTCCAAGGGACTCTCAAGAGCCCTCTCCAACACCACAGTTCAAAAGCATCAATTCTTCAGCACTCAGCTTTCTTCACCGTCCAACTCTCACATCCATATATGACTACTGGAAAAACCATAGCCTTGACTGGACAGACCTTTGTTAGCAAAATAATGTCTCTGCTTTTAAATATGCTGTCTAGGTTGGTCATAACCTTCCTTCCAAGGAGTAAGCATCTTTTAATTTAATGGCTGCAATCACCATCTGCAGTGATTTTGGAGCCCCCCGAAATAAAGTCTGACACTGTTTCCACTGTTTCCCCATCTATTTCCCTTGAAGTGATGGGACCAGATGCCATGATCTTAGTTTTCTGAATGTTGAGCTTTAAGCTAACTTTTTCACTCTCCTCTTTCACTTTCATCAAGAGGCTTTTTAGTTCTTCTTCACTTTCTTCCATAAGGGTGGTGTCATCTGCATATCTGAGGTTATTGATATTTTTCCCAGCAATCTTGATTTCAGCTTGTGCTTCTTCCAGCCCAGCGTTTCTCTTGATGTACTTGGCATATAAGTTAAATAAGCAGGGTGACAATATATACCCTTGACGTGCTCCTTTTCCTATTTGCAACCAGTCTGTTGTTCCATGTCCAGTTCTAACTGTTGCTTCTTAATCTGCATGCAGGTTTCTCAAGAGACAGCTCAGGTGGTCTGGTACTCCCATCTCTTTCAGAACTCTCCACAGTTTATTGTGATCCACACATTCAAAGGCTTTGGCATAGTCAATTAACAGAAATAGATTTTTTCTGGAACTCTCTTGCTTTTTCAGTGATCCATCAGATGTTGGCAATTTGATCTCTGGTTCCTCTGCCTTTTGTAAAACCAGCTTGAACATCTGGAAGTTCACGGTTCATGTATTGCTGAAGCCTGGCTTGGAGAATTTTGAACACTACTTTATTAGTGTGTGAGATGAGTGCAATTGGGCGGTCGTTCGAGCATTCTTTGGCATTACCTTTCTTTGGGATTGGAATAAAAACTGACCATTTCCAGTCCTGTGGCCATTGCTGAGTTTTCCAAATTTGCTGGCATCACCCCATTTTATATTTCCTAACACAGTAAAACCTGAGGTATTGGGTGAAAGAACTCAAATTTGCCTTAGGCAATAGTTTGTCTCTCCATTCACAGTGATCTCCTACCCCTTTGCTGGAGGGGCTGGTTTAGGTATAAAAGTGAAAGAAGTGAAAGTGTTAGTCACTCAGTCCTGTCGGACTCTTTGTGACCACCACGGACTGCAGCCTGCCAGGCTCCATGGAACTGTCCATGGAGCTCTCCAGGCAAGAATTCGGGAGCAGGTTGCCATTTCCTACTCCAGGGCGTTTTCCCAATCCAGAGACTGAACTCAGGTCTCCAGCTTGGCTGGAAGATTCTTTACCACTGGGGGAAGTATAAATGGGTTCCCCTGATGGATGAATGAAAGTCACTCAGTCGTGTCCAACGTTTTGTGACCCAATGGACTATACAGTCCATGGAATTCTCCAGGCCAGAATAATGAAGTGGGTAGCCATTCCCTTCTCCAGGCAATCTTCCCAACCCAGGGATCAAACCAAGGTCTCCCACATCACAGGCAGGTTCTTTACCAGCTGAGCCAACTAGGGAAGCCTAAGAATACTGGAGTTGGTAACCTGTCCCTTCTCCAGCAGATTTTCCCAACCCAGGAATTCAACCGGGGTCTCCTTCATTGCTGGCAGATTCTTTACCAACTGGGCTATCAGGGAAGCCCAGATAGCCCAAAGTGGGTAGTTTCATATAAACCTTGATTATTTTTCATTGCTGAGCTTGTGGAATCATAATCTTTTCATCTAGCATATACCATCCCCTTAGATTTATTCACCCCCTATTTTTAGCCCAGCTTTCTTCCTTGGTATAGCAAGCTTGTAGTATTTCCTCTGTCAAGCCTAGGACTTTTACAACTGCCTGTGTTTTATCTGTTGGTATATAAACTGCTCTCTTTGCTTCTTGGTGAGCTTGGTGATTTCTCTTTCCAATTTCAGACCTGGAATCTGAGACTGATGTCCCCTAAAATGAACAACAGCTATTTCTTGTGGATATTGTGTAGTAACCATTGGCTGGACCTCTTTGGCTAGACCTGGAACCTCGATATTCCACATTCCAGGACCTATTAAGTCTTCTATCTCAACTTCAGATTCAATCTATCCCTTTATTTTTTCTGTTAAAATCATTTAGTGATGAGGGTAGTTCCTTTGCCCTTCCAGAAGAAACAGAGTGGCCCCTAACTTAGTTAATAAATCTTTTATCATTAAAGGGGTGGGACAATCAGGCACAAAGAGAAATGAATGTAAATACAACTGACAATTAGCATTGCACAAAACAGGCTCCAGAAAATTGTCCCTGTTTTTTTTTTCCTGACAACCCCATTACATATTCCTTATGATTGCTAAGCTTTCCAATCCTTTAGGTTAAGACTGAGAAGGTTGGACCAGTGTCTATAAGAAATTCTACTAAGTGGCTGGCCACATCAATGATCACCCAAAGCTGGACATTAATTATGTAGACAGTATCTCTAGGCAGAGCCACTTTTGGCTTTGGGTCCTGTTGGTCTTCTGATTGCAAAATCATCAATGGCTGAGGGGCCACCATCACTTCCTAGCATCTGGGGCATTCCCTGATGACTCAGTGGTAAAAGGATCTGCCTGCCAATGCAGAAGATGCAGGAGATGCATGTTTGATCCCTGGGTCAGGAAGATCCCCTGGAGGAGGGCATGGCAACCCACTCTAGTATTTTTGCCTAGGCAATCACGTGAATGGAGGAGCCTGATGGGCCCCAGTCCATAGTGTCACAAAGAAGTGGACACAACTTAGTGACTAAGCACACACACATGCAGGCCCATAAACTACAGGTTTTAAGATGAGCTGTGCCAATAGCTGTGCAAGGATGTCCAATCAGTCAATCCTAAAGGAAATCAGTCCTGAATATTCATTGGAAGGACTGATGCAGAAGCTGAAACTTCAATACTTTGGCCACCTGATGTGAAGAACCAACTCATTGGAAAAGACCCTGCTGCTGGGAAAGGTTGAAGGCAGGAGGATAAGGGGACGACAGAGGATGAGATGGTTGAATGGCATCACTGATGTGATGGACATGAGTTTGAGTAGGTTCTGGGAGTTGGTGATGAACAGGGAAGCCTGGCATTCTGCAGTCCATGGGGGTTGCACAGAGTCGGACAATACTGATCGACTGAACTGATCTGTGCCAATAGAGTCCTTTATTCTTCCAAGGGAGATAAAGTGAACAGTTGATTCTTTCTGTCTGGGATGACTTCCAGACGGGAACTTAAAGACAAAATGCTTTCATCTTCGAATAAACCTTACAAATCCTAGGCCCCTTCTCCTAAGGATATTCCTTATACCTCCTGAGGTTGTCTTTCCCCAAATCATTGAGTTGGCCACTTGTCACTCATTGCCTGAGTCACATACCATTGGCTGCTCCAGTAGTAAATTGTGCCCTGTCTTTTTTGTCCAAAGCAATCTCTCACCCCATACATAGAAGTTCCAGTGGAGGTGATGGCCACATCTGTCCTGAGAGATGCTGAGGGAGGCTGGGCCACCTCCCAGGACAGGCTCCAAATATATCTGTTGTGGCCACAGTAACACTGCTGTGTCACTGAAAGCTCGTGCACTTCCCAAAGGCTTTCCCATAAACTGTGCATTTCCTCGAGGACTGTTTGAAGAAGCTAATTCCCAAATGGGATATGTAGGCTGCTTACTGACTGCAGTAAGGAAAACCAATTTTGTATCTCCTAAAGCCACTAAACCTTGACTATGAGAACTTAGGAACCCTGATTTCTAGTACTCAGCTGTTTGCTGCCCAGCAAACAAGATTATTCTTCTCATTGGTCTTGAATTCCCTTTTAGGTTTCTATAAATATATTTGTACTGTTTGTTGGAATATAAATGTGTCTCCCAAGAATATGATTCTCTTTTGCCTTATTCATTTAATGGTGGTTATCATTACTGTGGTGAACCTTACAGAAAGACAAGGTATCAATGGGAAGGTTGTGTTCATTTTTAAAGTAATGAAAGCACAGAACACCATCAAGCTCAGGCAGCTTATATCTGCAAATTTCTTATAATCTTAATTATGATTCTTTATGTTCTTTGTATCTTATCACCTTTCAGATGCCATTGTCAGAGCAATTAAGACTCCTAGGAACTTAACCATTTGAAGATCTCATTCTTGATCTGAGGAAACTGATAAGTGACATCAATTATTGTGAGAGCAGTTTGAATCTTTGCTTCCCAGTCAACATATTTGCAAGCATACTTGGACTTCTGACTATTAATTTTAGGGATTACCGTAGTTAGTATTCTCCCATTCTTCACTCAAGAAATTAATGTCCTTTATGAACGAGAAAGTGTTTACCAAACTGTAAAGTACTGTATAGCTACGAGGATTCGGAGGGTCAGGGAAACAAAAAACCAAATCCTTTCTAAAGCAAGCTGTTCTGATCTCTTTCCTGCAAAATCTCTCCTGTTTCCTCTTAGCCCTGATCTTGTATATCCCAAAGCCAAATGCCTTATTGCTGTGAATAAGAAATCCTCTTTTAGAATGTGCATGTGTCCTGGCAGGGAGGGGAGAGAGCCTGGCATGGCTGCAGCTGTGGGGGTTCTTCATGGCTAAAGTTTGTGGGGGAAGCATGTCTTGCTCAGAACATCTGAGGCCAGGAAAATCAAAGAGGGGTGCATCCTGAGGGAGGGAGATGGGCATGGCTGAGGTCAGGGCACCAGAGCAGGTCATTAGAAAAAGAGAAAGGTTGAGAAGCTGCTGTGGCAACAGAGAAGAAGGGAGTTGAGGGGGGGAGCAGTCAGAGGTTATGGGTTCAGAGGTAAGCAAGTGGGTGGGCCTGGGAAAATTTTTATGTGGTAGGGGCAGGGAGTTGTGACATACATCTGGCTTTTTATTTGCTTTTCTTGCCATGTGCATGGGAGAGCCAATCACATTTCCAAGCGTGGTCACTGACCCCAGTCAACTCTGTCCTGGACAGGGCAATCACATGCCTTTCTCCAGGGGCAAGCAAACTTTTGTTCATGGGAAATCATTTTAGAAAATAAAAATATCTCTTGACCTCCTGTTTCCCTATTCAAAATGAAAATTGCTGTATGGAGTTCATGGTAAAAAATGCAAATGCTTAAAAAGTAGCTTGAAGTGAAGTGAAAGTGCTCAGTCGGGCCAGAATTTTGGAGTGGGTAGCCTTTCCCTTCTCCAGGGGATCTTCCCAACCTAGGGATTGAACCCAGGTCTCCCACACTGCAGGCACATTCTTTACCAAGCTGAGCCACCAGGGAAGCCCAAGAGTACTGGAGTGGGTAGCCTATCCCTTCTCCAGAAGATCTTCCTGACCCAGGAATCCAAACAGAATCTCCTGCATTGCAGGTAGATTCTTTAAAACTTAGCTTCCCAAGTTTATTGAAGAACATGTATGAGAACATGCTTTTTAGTCACTGAAGTAAGTATCTGGACACGTTTGAGACATTGCTCACTGGATGGCTGCCTTCTAATATTTCCTCCTGAGACAGGAGAACAGGCCCTCCATTTGCCTACAGGTCCTGAGTTGCTCCTGGGGCTTCCCAGGTGATGCCTGTGGTAAAGAACCCGCCTGCCAATGCAGAAGACATAAGAGATGCAGTTTAGATCCCTGCATTGGGAAGAGACCCTGGAGGAGGAAATGGCAATGCATTCCATTATTCTTGCCTGTGAAATCCCATGGGCATAGGAGCCTGGAAGGCTACAGTGCACAGGGTCAAAAAGAGTTGGACATGACTGAAGCAACTTAACACACACACCTGAGTTGCTCATCACTCTCAGTTGCATCAGAATGAGTGCTGGATATACTCTGAAATGGTTCCTGATTGGCTGCTAGGGAAATAATGGTCTCCAGAGTTCTGGAAAGTAGACCTCAGTGAGAAGGTAATATTTGAGGTACATTTATAGGAAGTGAAGACCTGACCCAAGAGGATATCTGTGGAAGAATATCCCAGGCAGAGAGAATAGTAAGTGCAAAGGCCCTGAGATAGAACCTTTCCTGGCCTCTTTGATGAACAGTAAGGAAACCAATGGGATGTGATCCCTGGGCACTCTTCACAGAGGTGGGAATGCTGCCAAGTGGGGAAATCCTTTGGCCAAAGGCAGTTTTCATTCTTGTCATTGGCACCATCTGAGACCCTGAGTGGATGAGAAATGGAGGACTCTGGAATTCACTGGTGACAGACAGCTAAAATGAAGAGACACAGAAAACTTTTGAAAAGCAGAGGCTTTGTAAAAATTTTTCCAAGTTGCTCTGTAAAAGACACTTAAGAGAATGAAAAGAAAAGTCAAGACTAAGAGAAAATATTTGCAAGTTGCACATCTGAAAAAAAGACTTGTGCCAAGAAACCCAAAAGCAAAAAAAGAAACCAAGAAAATTTTAAAAGGGCAAAATAGATACACAGATGGCCAATAAGCACATGAAAATGAAAACAACAAGAAGATACTAGTACACACCTATTCTGTTCAGTTCAGTTCAGTCGCTCAGTCATGTCCAACTCTTTGTGACCCCATGAATCGCAGCACGCCAGGCCTCCCTGTCCATCACCAACTCCCAGAGTCTACCCAAACCCATGTCCATTGAGTCAGTGATGCCATCCTGCCAATTCATCCTCTGTCGTTCCCTTCTCCTCCTGCCCCCAATCCTTCCCATCATCAGGGTACTTTCCAGTGAGTTAACTCTTCGCATGAGGTAGCCAAATTATTGGAGTTTCAGTTTCAACATCAGTCCTTCCAATGAACATCCAGGACTGATCTCCTTTAGGATGGACTGGTTGGATCTCCTTGCAGTCCAAGGGACTCTCAAGAACCCTCTCCAACACCACAGTTCAAAAGCATCAATTCTTCAGCACTCAGCTTTCTTCACCACCCAACTCTCATATCCATAAATGACTACGGGAAAAACCATAGCCTTGACTGGACAGACCTTTGTTGGCAAAATAATGTCTCTGCTTTGAAATATGCTGTCTAGTTTGGTCATAACCTTCCTTCCAAGGAGTAAGCATCTTTTAATTTAATGGCTGCAATCACCATCTGCAGTGATTTTGGAGCCCCCCAAAATAAAGTCTGACACTGTTTCCACTGTTTCCCCATCTATTTCCCATGAAGTGATGGGACCAGATGCCATGATCTTAGTTTTCTGAATGTTGAGCTTTAAGCTAACTTTTTCACTCTCCTCTTTCACTTTCATCAAGAGGCTTTTTAGTTCTTCTTCACTTTCTTCCATAAGGGTGGTGTCATCTGCATATCTGAGGTTATTGATATTTCTCCCAGCAATCTTGATTTCAGCTTGTGCTTCTTTCAGCCCAGCATTTCTCATAATGTACTTGGCATATAAGTTAAATAAGCAGGGTGACAATATACAGCCTTGAGATACTCCTTTTTCTATTTGCAACCACTCTGTTGTTCCATGCCAAAGCCTTTGACTGTGTGGATCACAATAAACTATGGGAAATTCTGAAAGAGATAGGAATACCAGACCACCTTATCTGTCTCTTGAAAAACTTGTATGCAGGTCAGGAAGCAACAGTTAGAACACACCTATTAGAGTGGCTGAAATCCCAAACACTGACAGCACCAAATACTGTGACGATGTAGAAGAACAGGAACTCTCATTCATTGCTGGTGGAGATGCAAACTGGTACAGCCATTTTGGAAGACAGTTTGGTGGTCTATTATAAAGTGGAACATATGAGCTAGCAATCACTCTCCTAGATATTTATTCAAGTAAATTGAAAACTTATGTCCACAGCTCTTGGATGTTTATAGTAGTTTCATGTATAATCACCAAAAATCATCTTAGGCAACTAAGATGTTCTTTTCAGTAGGTGAATGGATAAACAAATTTTGGCACATCCAGACAATGATATACTAATCAGTGATTTAAAAAAGAATGAACTATTAGGACTTCCCCAGCAGGCCAGTGGTTAAGACTGCAGGCATCCAATGCAGAGGATTCAGATTTGATCCCTGGTCAAGGAACTAAGATCCTATGTGCCATGAGGCAAAAAATAAATAAAATATCATCATACATCACTCATGTTAAAAAAGAATAAGAATCTTATAGGGCTTTCCTGGTGGTCCAGTGGTTAAGAATCTGCCTTTCAATGAAAGGGACACTGGTTCGATCCCTGGTGCAGGAAGATCCCACCTGCCATGGAGCAATGAAGACCGTGTACTACAACTACTGAGCCCGAGTACCCTAGAGCCTGTGCTCCTCAACAAGAGAAGCCACGTCAATAAGAAGACTGTGCACAGCAACAAAGGCCCAGAGCAGCCAAAAATAAAATAAATTTTTAAAAATTAAAAGAAGATTCTTGTAAACTCAAAAACTTCGATAAATCTTAAGTGAATATTGCTAAGTGAAAGAAACCAGCTGAGAAATGATATTTTAGGAAAAGCAAAACTATGGAAACAGGAAACAGATCAGGAGTTTCCAGGAATTTGGGGAAAGGGGAGGGTTAGTAAATGAAGTGCAGAGAATATTCTTGAGATGGTGGAACTATTGTGTGCAATATTATACTGGTGTATTTGACTGCCCATTTATCAAGACCCACAGAAATTTACAGTACAAACTGTAAACCTTAATGTATACAAATTTTAAAAAAATATTTTGAAAGTGGGAGAATCCCAGGGTAGAACACAGACCATCATAGAAGACTCTAAATGCACTGATAATTATATGAAGTCATTTCATTGAAGGGAATGGGGAGGAAGGTACTGACCTGTGTAACTTTGGAAATTTGTGTAGTTTTTAAGAATATGGACATAAGCACTAAATTCTAGCTAAGAAATTGTTTACTACAGAGATGGTGGTTGTTTAGTCACTAAGTCTGACTCTTTGTGACTCTATGGACTGCAGCATGCCAGGCTCCTCTGTCCTTCACTATCTCCTGGAGCTGGCTCAAATTCATGTCCATTGTGTCGGTGATGCTGTCTAACCATCTCATCCTCTGCTGCCCCCTTCTACTTTTGCCTCAAGACTTTCCCAGCATCAGGATCTTTTCTAATGAGCAGGCCCTTTGCATTAGGTGGCCAAAATATTGGAGCTTCAGCTTCAGCATCAGTTCTTCCAATGAATATTCAGGGTTGATCTCCTTTAGGATTGACTGGTTTGATCTCCTTTCAGACCAGGAGACTCTCAAGAGTCTTCTCCAACAGCACAGTTCAAAAGCATCAGTTCTTCAGCACTCAGCCTTCTTTATGGTCCAACTCTCACAGCAGTACATGACTACTGGAAAAACCATAGCTTTTCTATATGGACCTTTGTCTGCTAAGTGATGTCTCTGCTTTTTAATATACTGTCTAGATTTGTCATAGCTTTCCTTCCAAAGAACAAGTATCTTTTAATTTCATGGCTGCAGTCAGTGTTTGCAGTGATTTTGGAGCCCAAGAAAATAAAATCTGCCACTGCTTCTACTTTTTCATGGATTAACAATTCTGATACTACTAAACATATATCCTGGAATAGCCCTGTGAAGTAAATAGATGGCAGATAATGGGCACCAGGATCTCCCTGTTGGAATGAGATGAATTCAGATGAGCAAAGGGAGGAAGCTAGAATGATCCATGGGTTAATGTATTGAGGTTGGAGACATCAATAAGAGCTCATGTCTAGCTTTATATATATATATATATATATATATATATATATATGTGTGTGTGTGTGTGTGTGTGTGTG
>ML662926.1:935093-966995 GCA_007570785.1 Antilocapra americana
AATACCAAAATCAGACAAAGATGCCACAAAAAAAGAAAGCTACAGGCCAATATCACTGATGAACATAGATGCAAAAATCCTTAACAAAATTCTAGCAAACAGAACCCAACAACATATTAAAAAGATCATACATCATGACCAAGTCGGCTTTATCCCAGGGATGCAAGGATTCTTCAATATCCGCAAATCAATCAATGTAATACACCACATTAACAAACTGAAAAATAAAAACCACATGATTATCTCAATAGATGCAGAGAAAGCCTTTGACAAAATTCAACATCCATTTACGATAAAAACCCTCCAAAAAGCAGGAATAGAAGGAAAAAAATCTCAACATAATAAAAGCTATATATGACAAACCCACAGCAAACATTATCCTCAATGGTGAAAAACTGAAAGCATTTCCCCTAAAGTCAGGAACAAGACAAGGGTGTCCACTCTCATCACTATTATTTCAACATAGTTTTGGAAGTCTTGGCCACAGCAATCAGAGCAGATAAAGAAATAAAAGGAATCCAGATTGGAAAAGAAGATGTAAAATTCTCACTGTTTGCAGACAACATGATCCTTTACATAGAAAACCCTAAAGACTCCACCAGAAAATTACTAGAGCTAATCAATGAATATAGTAAAGTTTCAGGATATAAAATCAACACACAGAAATCCCTTGCATTCCTATACACTAACAATGAGAAAACAGAAAGAGAAATTACGGAAACAATTTCATTCACCATCGAAACAGAAAGAATAAAATACTTAGGAATATATCTACCTAAAGAAACAAAAGAACTATATATAGAAAACTATAAAACACTAACAAAAGAAATCAAAGTGGACACAAATAGATGGGGAAATATACCATGTTCATGAATTGGAAAAATCAATATAGTGAAAATGAGTAAACTACCCAAAGCAATCTATAGATTCAGTGCAATTCCTATCAAGCTACCAGAGGTCTTTTTCAGAGAACTAGAAGAAATAATTTCAAAATTGGTATGGAAATACAAAAAAACCTCAAATAGCCAAAGCAATCTTGAGAAAGAAGAATGGAACTAGTGGAATCAACCTGCTTGACCTTAGGCTCTACTACAAAGCCACAGTTATCAAAGCAGTATGGTAATGGCACTAAGACAGAAATATAGATCAATGGAACAAAATAGAAAGCCCAGGGATAAACCCACGCGCCTATGGACACCTTATCTTTGACAAAGGAGGCAAGAGTATACAATGGAGAAAATATAATCTCTTTAACAAGTGGTGCTGGGAAAACTGGTCAACCATGTGTAAAAGAATGAAAGTAGAACACTTTCTAACACCATACACAAAAATAAACTCAAAATGGATTAAAGATTTAAACATACGACCAGAAACTATAAAACTCTTAGAGGAAAACATAGGCAAAACACTCTGACATAAACCAAAGCAGGATCCTCTATGACCCACCTCCCAGAATATTGGAAATAAAAGCAAAAATAAACAAATGAGACCTAATTAAAATTAAAAGCTTCTGCACAACAAAGGAAACTATAAG
This sequence comes from Antilocapra americana, assembly GCA_007570785.1. Taxonomy (NCBI): domain Eukaryota; kingdom Metazoa; phylum Chordata; class Mammalia; order Artiodactyla; family Antilocapridae; genus Antilocapra; species Antilocapra americana. The sequence continues at coordinate 936,628 of ML662926.1, forward strand.
CAAGGTGAAAAGACAGCCTTCAGAATGGGAGAAAATAATAGCAAACGAAGCAACGGACAAACAATCTCAAAAATACACAAGCAACTCCTGCAGCTCAATTCCAGAAAAACAAACGACCCAACCAAACAGTGGGCCAAAGAACTAAACAGACATTTCTCCAAAGAAGACATAAAATTGGCTAACAAACACATGAAAAGATGCTCAACATCACTCATTATCAGAGAAATGCAAATCAAAACCACAATGAGGTACAATTTCACACCAGTCAGAAGGGCTGCCATCCAAAAGTCTACAAGCAATAAATGCTGGAGAGGATGTGGAGAAAAGGGACTCTCTTATACTGTTGGTGGGAATGCAAACTAGTACAGCCACTATGGAGAACAGTGTTGAGATTCCTTAATAAACTGGAAATGTACTGCCATATGACCCAGCAATCCCACTGCTGGGCATACACACTGAGGAAACCAGAATTGAAAGAGACACGTGTACCCCAGTATTCATCGCCACACTGTTTACAATAGCCAAGACATGGAACTAACCTAGATGTCCATCGGCAGACGAATGGATAAGGAAGCTGTGGTACATATACACAATGGAATATTAATTAGCCATTAAAAAGAATACATTTGAATCAGTTCTACTGAGGTGGACGAAACTGGAGCCTATTATACAGAGTGAAGTAAGACAGTAGGAAAAACAACAATATAGTATACTAACACATATATATGGAATTTAGAAAGATGGTAACGATAATCCTGTATGTGAGACAGCAAAAGAGACACTGATGTATAGAACAATTTTTTGGACTCTATGGGAGAGGGCAAGGGTGGGATGATATGGGAGAACAGCATTGAAACATGTAAATTATCATATGTGAAATGAACTGCCAGCCCAGGTTTGATGCATGATATAGGGTGCTCAGGGCTGGTGCACTGGGATGACCAAGAGAGATGGAATCGGGAGGGAGGTGGGAGAGGGGTTCTGGAAGGGGAACACATGTATACCCATGGCAGATTCATGTCAATGTATGGCAAAACCAATGCAATAATGTAAAGAAAAAAGTTTTGTTTGAATTTGTTACAATAAAAAAAAAATAAAGTAAGTTTTAAAGTTCTGAAACAAACAAAGAAACAAAAAAAGATGGTAATGGTCTTCCCTGATGGCTTAGATGGCAAAGAATCTACCTGCAACGCAGAAGACCAGGGTTAGATCCCTGGTTCAGGAAGATCCCCTGGAGAAGGGAATGGCAATCCACTCCAGTATTCTTGCCTGGGATATCCCATGAACCGATGAGCCTGGCAGGCTACAGTCCATGGGGTCACAAAGAGACAGACACAATTGAGTGATAAACATTTTCACTTTGAAGATGTTAACAGTCAATTGCTGGATAGTGAAAAGGTGGCTTACCTTTCCAGGCCTTTCAAGCTGTCTGTGACAACTTTTAGAAATACTGAACACAAAGGAGAAAGTCGTGTTAATTTCTGTCCCCTTAAATAGATGCTTTAGGAGTAAAAGGCAAAACAGCTTTAGACTAGTGTGTGGTAGCTCTCAATTCCATGGAGGAGAAGAGGAGGTCAGAAGCAGTCATTAGAAAGGCTTCTTAGAGAAGCTGAAGTTGCTTGGGAAATTGCAGAACCATTGACTAGAATACATCAAGTACAAAAGGGAGATGTAATAATAGAAGTTATGTGCCTAAGTCCTGAAATGTAGTGTTACATCCATCCTGAGAGGTAATCACTCCTGTCATTACTAAGCCATACCATTGCTCAGTTTGGCATGACAGACGGCTTCCAGCTCAGTCTCATCACAGGCAGATCTTGCTTCAGAACCCCAGACCTTTATGGCTAAACTGGGGTTCAGGCAGAGGAGAGGAATAGCCACCCTGGCAGTTTTCCACTGACCTTTAGGTATTGGTTATAGGCCTACTTAATTGAAATAAATGATTTTTTTCATTAGTGCTTTATGGAGCCATTTAAAATTACAATCTTTCCTGTACGAGAATTAGTTTAATATGATCCACTATGATTACTTCTAATTGGATTTAATTTAGATTGAAATGTTTGAGCTCCTATAATGGAGAGGGCTCTATGGCTCTCTCTGTGTGTGTGTATATGTGTGTGTGTGTGTGTGTGTGTGTGTGTGTGTGTGTGTCTATGTTTTCAAATTTCAGGAGATTGATTTTTCTTGCTATCGACTCTTGTAATTGTATGTTACTAAACCCTGGACTAGCAAAACACCCAGAATGTTATTTTATTCCAAAGATAGTTTGTCCTTGTTGAAAGTTGTAGTTAGAGAACATACAGTGTACTAAAATTCTATCATTGGAAGGAACAAAATCAGAGTTGCAGGATTCTCTTGTCTCCCTCCTCTTGCTCTCAGCCCTGAGGGTACCTTGTGAAAAGTATTTTTGTATCTTCACATTTCTAAACTCTGAAGGGTTGGTTGGCCATGTCTAGCATGGCAGAAGCATTTAACTGGGGGAATTGACTTGGAGAAAATAGTCCAGGGCTCTAAACACAGGTGAAATGCTTTTGGTTGTGAAAGACCAGGGTCTAATGGTTGGTGTTATGCGAATCCGCTCTCAGCACCTAACAGCGCTGTTTGCTTTCTGCTTGCTTCTAGGTGCTGAGTAGATTTTTCCTTGTGTCTTGCTGTTTCTTTCCTGTATGAAGGCTATAAAATGACTTAGTCTTACCATAATCAAGTGACTAAAACATTTTGGTGCCTTTCCAAACATGTATTTTTAAAGCCATTTACACAGTGACACTGAGTCTTCAGAACTCAGAGTCTCACCAGGGGCCTAGCCCTCACGGCTCCCTAATGCGCTGACCCAGCTCCCTTTCTAACAGGAGGCACCAGCTAAAAGCCTGTTCTCACCTCAGGTTTGTTGGGGCTAAAACCCAACTGGCCCACATGAGCCTTATTTTAGTGATTAAGACTTCACATGGATTACCCCCGACTCGGGTGCTGTGGGTGGATTTAGTTATCACAGTGTGCAGATCGAAGGCTTGCTATTGAAAACCACAGAGATGAGTCATCAAGACAGCTCCCTATAAGATTCGAAGCACTGTGTGCCCACTAGACCTTCAAATGACACCAAGAAAGGGCAGGAAGAGAAAATCTGGTTCCAAACCCAATGGGTTTCTAACCAATCTTTCCTAGCTTTTTGGGAGCTAGAATTCACAGCCTTGGAGATCTATTGCAATGGGTTTCAGAATATTGTAGGATTGAAAAAATAAGAAATTGAGGGGGAAATTGGTAGCTTCATGGCACCAGGCAACTTTACTGTTACCTCCTTTACTGTGACTTTGCTCCACCTGAAGACATCTGGGCACTAGGGCAGTAGAGAAATAGTTTTATCTGGACAACAAGTGAGCCTCTAACATTACTATGGGCAGGTTGGTCCTGAAAACCCAGAAGGGAGAGTGGAAAGTTGATAAATTATCTTTTATCTTTCAGAGACTGATTCTCCTCAGAAACAGTTACCCTCAGGGTGAGATGCTGATAGTAACCAGACTTTGCATTTTACCAAGGGATTTTTCTCTCTTTGTTTAAGGATAGACAGGAGGCCTCAAAGCAGATGCCATTGTTGTCAAGAGGAACGGGTGATCTTCATTCACTATCTAGAGAGAGGAGGCAGTTCAGTTTTCATTTCCTTCTGTGAGATGGAATAAATAAAAAACTGAACACCTCTCAAAGACCCTTTGGATGCTTCTGTTTAGTTTACAGCCAAGGGTAAGGTTCAGTATGAAGGAAAAGCTAGCTATATATTTTGGAACTTACATAATTTAATAAACTAGCTACTGAACAAAATAAATGAGGGAAAGTACAGTTGAATTTTAATAGTAGTAAGGAACTGGTAGCACAAATAAATAGTTTCCTGACTGGTCAGGAGCTTATTTGTTCATATAAATCCAATCTAGATTATGGACTGGGGGATTCCATTTCCTCTGTAGTTGAGATGCTGTGTTCAGTACCCTTCCATGCCAGCCCCTTAACTTTGAATCAGAGTAGTAAGTGACATGAATCCGTTAAACTTCTCATTAAAGTTAACATTCATTATTGTTAGATGGACAAATAGAATCTTAAAATTCTCTTTAAGATAATCAGAGGCACTCTGAGGTATCACAAAATCAATATTGGAAAACTGAACTATGTGTTCTGTTAAATTTGGTTTAAAGGGTTGATGATATTCAAATTTGTAATAAGTATGTTTAGAAATCATGAGGACAAACTTCCTTTGGGTTTTAACCAATTTCACCTTTTACTACAGCTCTTCCAAAACGGCAGCCATCTGTTTTGAGGTGGTACTGATTAAGTCCCACAGGCAACTCCAAATTTTTATCTTTTTTATTTTTTGGTGTAAGACACATCCTGGTTTTGGATCCAGATCTTCAACTAATAGCATCCATATTAGAAGTCACATTTTGTGATTTTCTGCATCTGAATGGACAAAATAAGAATCTGCCATGTGGTATTGATTGATTTTTAGTGCAGCCAGTCGGAGAGACCATAGCCGTGACCCATCGTTTGATTTTGAAAAGGGTGAAAGGAAGATGAATATGACCAGTGGAAGCTGTTATTGTCATATTTATCATCATCATCATTGTTATAAAATAATGCACATATCAAAAATTCTAATAAATCTTAAAACATAATAAGTAAAGTCTCCCCAACTCTCATATCTTCCAGTATATTTCCCATAGAAGCTACTTAATGGTTTTAAAGATTCTGGAAGATATCACCAAAATGATAAATAATATGACACTCTTTCTTGATTTGTCAATTTTTGATATTACATATTAGCTGTATTTTCTATTGGTATGGCAAGTGAGGAATTTCACATACTACACTGTTTTCCATGTATCTCCTTCCTTCAACTTCTTTTACTTAAATATTTATTTTTCTATCAAATATATTGCAAACTTTTTTTATTGGCCACACTGTGCATCTTGCAGGATCTTTCCCAACCAAGGATTGACCCTGTACACCCTACAGTGATTTCATGTGCAAACTTTGAACAATGTACATCCAGTTGTATATCTTGTTCCATCAAATGTTGACACTATGCATTTGCTCCATACCTTGTAAACAAAGGAAGCTAGCAGGTACACACTTATCACCACATCTCCTTCTCCCTCTCTGTCTCCTGACGGTTGTCTCCCATGTCATTACTTTTATGTTATCAAGGTTTATAACAATTACAATCTATTCTGTAACTGCTGAGTTGAATCATATGAAATTATCATGTTTTTGTATATCAAAATAGCCAAATGTCAGCCATTTCCTGTGGTTCAATCTAATATATTTTCTGTACTTCTCTATAGCTTAATTCTAAACATTGAAAACCAATAAACATTCATAATAATGGATACATGGATGTAAGTACTGTCATTGGACTCATGGTTTTAAAATGCTATTTAATGACTCCTAAATATAGATTCTCACACCTAACTTCTATTGTGAAGTACAGACTCATCATCTAATTACCCATTTGATACATGTGTGTCTACCTGCCATCTTAAAACTGTCAAACAGTTTTTCATGTCTAGCCTGAAAAACCATCTCTCCATGTTTTGCTATTAAATGACACCATTACCATAGCTCAATTTGTAAAGAATCTGCCTGCAATGCAGGAGACCCCGGCTCAATTCATGGGTCAGGAAGATCTGCTGGAGAAGGGATTGGCTACCCACTCCAGTATTCTTGGACTTCCCTTGCGGCTCAGCTCGTAAAGAATCCATCTGCAGTGCAGGAGACCTGGGTTCAGTCCCTGGGTTGAGAAGATCCCCTGAAAAGGGAAAAGCTGCTCACCCCAGTATTCTGGCCTATAGAATGCCATGGACTGTATAGTCCATGGGGTTGCAAAGAATCAGACACGACTGAACGACTTTCACTTTCACCCATCAAACTTAACACTCTGAGATCAGAGTCATCTCAGATGGCTACCTTTTGCACCCTACTCTGCCCTTAGATAAATGTATTGACTCCTCCTTTAAAGTATATCTTAAATTGGTGAATTCTCAGTTCTTCTAGTACAACACCTCATTTGACAGACCATCATCTTTCATAGCACTCTCCAATAGTCACCTGACTCCCTGTTTCTAACCTTGTTCTCTCCCTACAGTCTCTCTGCAGTTAATATTTCAAAGTGTAGAGACATGGTCCAGGGAAGGTCCTTTATATTTATGAATGAAGAAGTACATTGGTTAAAACAGTAGCTGGCATGAGTTTCTTTTATAGCAGCTTGTGTACATGTCTTCAACAGGCTGTTCTCTGGACTGGGAGTACTGAATGTAGACTGTGGAAAGGAGCTGGGCTAGTCAATTGGCAGCTTCTCTTTATGGTGTCTTAGTGGAGAGTAGGCAGGCTGACTCAGGAGTCCTCCACAGAAGTGCTAGATTAAGGAGGGCTTGGAAGTGTTTCAGAGTATTTTAGATTTTGCTCTAGAAGTAGGAGACTTTAATGTATTTCATTTCTTGGTGGGGTTGCTTTTCCTTGTTTACTTTTTATCTTCCCCAGTTGAGGTGTAGTGTACCCTACTCTGTACGCTGCCTCTTTGCTTATGATAACACTCATACTGTTGGTCCTCTCCAGATAGATATTCTACTCTGATGAGGAAACTGTTCTTGGGATGTGAGCTTGGAGCAGGTGTTATAGTTAACTACTTAGTATGCATGATGAGTAGCAGAGAACAACTGGCTGTGTTACCCACTGACAGTTCTCTAAGGTGACCACCCTGATTGCTGCCCCACAGCCATCTTTTGCTCCTATTATCTTCTGACTCTGAATTTGGAGCCTGTAAGGGGCTCTGCCAAAAATGTATCTCCAACCTCCCTTAAATCTTCTTCCATATATATGTTTATCTGACACCAGGGAGTTTGGTCCCAACCCACACACTATGCTGCTTCTCAACAGGGCATTGGGTTAGTTCCTAGGTTCTCTGAGCCTCTGCTTTCTCATCTGGAAAATGGGGATATTATTCACCTCATAAAGCTGCTGAGAATCTTAAATGAAATACCCATGAAGGGCACAGACAGAGGTACTTGTCTCCCCAGCCCTAGCATCCATTTTCACTCTCCAGCAAAGGTGAACATGTGGTGGGATCTATAGCTTGAGGTTAAGGACAGTATATTAAAGGGAGTTTGATACAGTAAACATATGACTAAACAAATTGGAAAGACAAGAAAATTCTGTAGTTAAAATTGGAACATGGCCTCAGGACTTCTGGTTCCACATGGCTGTCTGAGCACATGTGTTTACCTCTTTGTCCTGCAGGACAGAGTTTATTTATCGTCAGTGGCTGACCTGGCCTGGAATCCAAGTCTATTCAACTTCATTCCTATGTGCTTCCCATTACCTCCTACTCCTTCCCTGCCTCTTTGCCATTCTCCATAGCATACAACTCTGGTCAACTTAACTGTTATCTTTGTCAGCATTCAAAATAAAAATTAGAATGTGAGCTTGGTTTGTCTGAAAACCATTTTTTATAAGCTTTAATTGGTGACTATCTAGGTTTCTTATTATTTTACCATCTTTAGTCTTCATCTATGAAACATTTGTTGTTGGTTCAGTCACTAAGCTGTATCTGACTCTTTGCAACCCCATGGAGTGTAGCCCACCAGGCTTCTCTGTCCTCCACTATGAAATACATTGTTTCTCAAATTTTGTTTTCTCTGTGTGGTGGCTGATACTCTGTGCTCCTTCTTTCTTTCATAAGTTGAACTAATATGTCAAAGAAATTCTACTGAAGGAGGTGGTTGTGTTAGTACTTCTGGTCGCGCATAGTCCAAGTTTGCATTTCATCAGTGGCTCAGTTTTTCCAAATAGGCAGCTTTTATTGACTAGGAGAGTGGCTATCCTAAAAGAGGTTGATAGCTGCTGTCCAGCCATAACCAGCCAGATTCTCTGGACATGTGCTCAGTTGTGGAGCTTTGGCCATACCCAAAAAACAAAGGCCCAAACAGATCAAGAGAAGTGTATGCTGTAAGACTTAGGAAAGAATGCTGGCTGTAGCAGGAGCGACCCCCATATTGGGGCTGCATAGGGGAGCTAGTCACTCCTCTCCATTTTGCAGCCTCTTCTCTACTGACTGTTACTGTACTCCTCCCAGTCCCACATGCAAGCACCCAGAGAACCCAGGGGGTGCACTGTACAGTGACCTCAGCAGCCACTCGTAGCTGCTGTAACAGTGATATTTGGGTGCTGGTGAGGCTGCTTCTAGCCCTCTGTGACTCCCTTTCCTGCCCCCATTTCTCTCTCCTTCAGTGAATTTGCCTACGTTATTGAGGACTGTAGAGCTTAAGTGCAACGACCTTAGGTCTGTGGTGGATCACCTTATATTGGATTGGCCAAAAAGTTCGTTTTGAGTTTTCCCAAAAGAGAGTATGGAAAAACCTGAACTAACATTTTGGCCAGCCCAACGAATCCTTTTCCAGTGCAAGCTACTTGTCAGACATCAAGTCCGAGGCTAGGATGAGGTGAATGAGGCACGTCCACCCTGGATGCAAAATTGAAGGAGTGCAAAAAAAAGAAAAACAAACTCAATCATCAAGATGATACCACCTAAATGCAGTAAAATTAAAAAAAATAAAAATGAATGTAAAAAAATTTCACAATGAACAAAAATCCTACAAAGTCAAATAAAGACAGGATGTGACATGTCTGGGTTGTTGGAGAGGTGAGTGAGAGGAGCCACACAAGTGCAGCCACTGATCCTGTCAAAATGCTTTCTTAAAATTTAAAACAAGGGCAAGAAATGTCCTTTTAGGACTTTCAATGAGAGAGAAATCTCAAAGTGTTTTCAAAAGATCTTAAGTGTGATAGAAATGTAAAATATGACTGTGTCACTATAATCATTTGTAACCAATAATGAGTGCCTGGTTGGATTGACATTTTCAACAAATCTGTTCAAGTCTTTGCATCACTATAGATTTACTCTAATTTGACTTTTTTTTCCTCTAAGTCATACAGAAAACAATGAGGTGGCAAATGTATGCCGTAAATGTCACTCTAAGCAGGAAGAATGCCATCTATTAGGGAGCCTTCAATTCAACTTGCCACCCTTTTTTTCTTTTCTTAATTACCATTTACTTAAAACTCCAAACAGAGGGCAACTGGGTGCCGGCTCCCAGTCACAGTTAGGCAGATGCTATTTGCAGTCCCACACTGAGAACAGAGAAGATGGCAATTGCATTTTATAAGTAATTAGAAGAATCTCTGGATTTTCCATACTCTCTTGTGACTTGGCATCTTGGTGAAATCTAAAAGATTTTAATGTTATTGCTGAAAGATAGTAAGAATCATGTCTTGTGATGTAGAAAATGGAAGTTCCTTCCAAAGCTGTATTAATGAGCCAATTTCCCTAAACTTCATTAAGCCAACTGTAGCTGTAGTTTTGGCCTGTCCTGTGGTTATTAGAAAATGGGGTCAAAGCAGCAAAGATTTCGAATTGACAACTTAAGACTTAGTGTTCAACTCCAGCCTTTGAACTACCTTGAAGTTATCTTCTAATTTAATTAAGGGTATTTGTGAATTCAACAAGCTACCTATCTCATGTCTTGGAGTGCATTGCAGATAGTCTAGGAAGAGAAGAGAGACATGAAATTATGTTTATACAAATACAGCATAGCACAGGTGTTACTGGCTCCTAGAGATACTGGATTCCTGTGAATGAACATACCATAGCAGGGATTTCAGACAAGCCTAGAAAATTACAGACTAGATAATTACAAAATAGTGAAAAGAGTTAAAGCTAATGTAGGAAATCAAAATCAGCATTAGAGTGGGGTGTGTGTTCAATGAACTGTATGTAGCCTGAAAGTACAAAATGAAACGGATCACCTAATTGAGATAGTTCAAGTTTGTCTCTGCAGAAGCATGGCATTCTCTGTTGTTCCTCTTGTGATCCATCACCCAGAGGCATTCAGAAGAATGAAGGTCAGCCATTTTCCTTTACATCAATTATAGTTGTAAGGAGGCCAGTTCTTAAAGATGCTCATTTCTATGTTCCTGTGTTCATGCTTGGAAATGAAAATTCCAAATAAATATCCATTTAAACAATCCTATATTTTACTGTGCATTACAAATACCTCATTTATATACAATTTTATTTTTAAATTTGAGTATTGTTGATTTACAATGTTTTGTTAGTTTCAGGTATACAGCAAAGTGATTCAGTTATGCATATGCATATATCTATTCTTTTTTAGATTCTTTCCCCATATAAGGTGTTACAGAATACTGAGTAGATGAAAACTCAGGTAATACTTATCACTGGTTCTCATGCATTCATGTAAAATTTATTGGGTGCCTCCTCCATCCTGTGCCCTTTGCATACAGAGGTGAATATGCTATGGTCTGAACTTTTCGGGGATCACAGTCTAGGGAACAGTCAGATTTTGAAATGGATAATTAAATAATCATGTGATTAGTTCTATTAGTCTCTGCCAGGTTGGGACAAGGCTGAGGTATGTGAGGTGCTTGCCTAAGACACACAACTTAAGAGGGCTTCAAAACTCACTATTGATCATGGAGTCATTTCCTTTGATGATTAGCAACATTTTAATGCAATATTTTTTAAAAAATTGAAATGACTGCCAAATAAAATCCATGATGAACAACAGTGCCCTTTTTCTCCTTGTAGGGTAATACATTCACTGGTTCCAAGGATTTGATCAGGGGCATCTTGGCAGAGGAGGCAGTATTCAGCCTCCTACAGACACTGAAATGAGGGAGGCACTTTATGGGACAGTGCCTGTGAGAGACAACGCTTGTCTTCCCATTGAGTCTTCTAGCTGTTAGGGATGTTGCCAATGGCTTAGCTTTGGGTGGAGGTCTGTAGGACTGTTTGTCTTGCCAAAACAGACTAGGCACTGATTGAATTTGGCAATCACTGCTCTGGAAAATACAAGCAGGGGCTTGCTTAGAAATGCTCCACCTTGACGGGGTGCTAGCTAAATGCAGCGTGACGGCCATCTGGAGAGATGACTAGCAATGGGGGTTCCATATGTGCTCAGGGGAATGTTGTTTTGGACCGGTCAAGGCAGCACCTGCCATGGCACCTGAAAGGGGCGAGAGTGAAAGGTGTGAGGAGGTCGGAGCTGTTGCCTTGAGAATGTCAGCCTTCGGACTCTGCGTTTCACTAAATTACTGAGGGCCACCGTGGACAAGGGGACTCATGTGAATTCAGAGGCAAATTAGCGCGAATTTTAGAGGCAGTTTCTAATAGGCAGCAGCTTGAATTGAGTTCTGTAAGGTTAGCCTGATTGCATTGTAAAGAACTGGTCTTAGTTTGCTTCACTTTCAGCATAAGACTCATAGCAGTGTGAGTCTGTTCCAGTTAGAGCAGATCTTGCAGAGGGCCAGGTTCCCTGACCCACATTTCTCCTCTCCTGTCCTGTCCCCACACTCCATCCACATAGCATCCACCTAGTGGAGAAGCTTATCAGAAGGTATGAGTTTCATTTCCCAAACAAAAATGATTTTCACATAAGAATAAGATCTTATTCATACTGCATATCTACTCCCAAGTCAGGGCCACCTCAAGATCAGCTAAGAAACCTCTTATTTTTTAATGCAGTTTTCCATTACAAAAGTCACAGATATTCATTATAGAAAACTGGGCAAACATAAAAAATGAGATAAAGGGAGAGATCATATAATCTGGCCTTTGAAAGTTGATCATTGATAAAGTTTTAGAAGATTTCTATTGAGTTATTTTCTATGTATCAGAATATATGCATATGTGTATATATAGATATAGATTTGCATATGTGTATATATGTATCCATATAGTTTATAAACAAACACATATGTATAATTAAGGATGGTTCCAATTTTTTGCTCTATTATCTTTTAACTTACTGTTCTTTGTTCTCATCAGCCCACACAGTCAACCACTTCCTTCTTGAAACTCTCGCTTCCCTTGGCTTCTCATAGGTTTCCTCTAATTCACTTCTGACTTGTTAAGCGTCATTTGTCTGACCATCAAATGTTGGGATTCTGCAGAGCCAAGGTCTTCCCGTTCTTCTTTTTTTTTTTTACTTTGCATTCATGTTATCAGTGACTTTACCCATTGCCATGACTTTAAATATAATGGACAAGCAGATATGTCCCACATTTCTATCTCTAGCATAGACTTCTTTACGATCCATGTTCACACATCCAGATGCCTACTTGACATCTCAACCTGAATGTTTCCCTGGCATCTAAAACCCAGCAGGTCTGCAGGGAGATCTTGAGTTCCTCTTCTTGTTCCTTGCTCCTCAGTCTTACCCATCTCAGCAAATGGTACCACTCTCCACCAGTGACTCCATCCCAAAACTAAGGAATCATCCTTCATGCTTCAGTTTCCTTTATGTCTCACATCCAGTCCATCACCCACTCCAGCCTTCTCTACTCTAAATTATATCTTAAACCGACTCGCTCCTTTAGAACTCCATTCCTACCACTTGGGCTTAACAAATATCTTTTTTACCTAATTATTGCCCCCTCCAACCCACTCCCTATACATTCATAATCATCTTTCTAAGAGATGAAACATACTATGTGATAAAAATCCTTAAATAGCCAGCCATTGACTGGTTAAATGTGTGGTGCTACAAATGGAAAGAGCTCTAAGATATATTATCAAGTGACAAAAAAAATCAGTGTATAGCATGTCACTTCTGGCATATGACATAGAGACAAATCAACAATATGTATTTGTATCTGCATTGAAACTCTGAAAGGATTCATGGGAAACTAATAAAAATGGTTACCTGTGAGAGAATTCCATGGTGGTCCAGTGGTTAGGACCTTATGATTTCACTGCTGAGGGCCCAGGTTCAATCCCTGGTCAGGGGAGTAGGATCTCATAAGCCATGGCGTGGCAAAAAAAAAATGGTTGCTTGTGGATGAGTAGAGGGAAATATCCAGTGGATAGGTACAAGGGCTGAGAGAGAGCAAGACTCATCACTCATCAGAAGTGTAAATCTTTTTTCTACTGTTTGGATTTTTGAACCATGTGGATATATTCCCTATTCAAAAAACAAAAATAGAATTATCCTCCCGTTGCACTTAGAATTCAAATAATACTCTGTACCATGACCTACAAAACCCTGCCTGGTCAAGCCTCTGCTCATTTCTCTACTTTCCCCTCCTATCATCCCTGTCACTTTCTTACTGTTCCCAAATGATCTTCTTTCAATTAGTCAAACTCAGCCTTTGTGTTTTCCTCTCAGTGCTTTTGCACTGTCTTTTTCCTTTTCCTTGACTGCCATTGCAACTGATCTTCTCAAGGCTATTATCTTTTCATTTGTAAATATCTGCCATCACTGGCTGATTTATCTCAGTATATTCACCCCATCTTACCTTTTATTCTCAGTCATAGCACCACGGTCTCTTTCTCTATAGCACTCCACACCATTGCTTATTGTTGATTTAAGTGAATTATTTATTTTTTTTCATGGTGGAGAGGATTGCTTTTATTTTTTTTTATTAGTTTTGCCATACAATGACATGATATCGCGATGGGTTTACATATGCTCCCCCTCCAGAACCCTCCTCCCTCCTCCCTCCCTCCTCCCTCCCCAGGGGAAATCTCGGTGCACCAGCCCCAAGCATCAATCCTGGGCTGGCGATTGATTACACATATGATAATTAACATGTTTCAATGCCATTCTCCCATATCATCCCACCCTTGCCCTCATCCCATTATTTCGTTGCTCATCCACCAGAGACTAAACTTCATGAGGGTTGGAACCATTTATATAATTTTCACTGCTAAATAACCATCCTCTGTCCAGTGCTTGGTGTATAGTAGGTGATCAGTAAGTGTTGACTCAATGTATAATTGTAGATGCCTATGTCATGAATGATCTTCCCTGGTGGCTCAGTTGGTAAAAAATCTGCCTGCAATGTGGGAGGCACAGGTTTGATCCCAGGGTCTGGAAGATCCCCTGGAAAAGGAAATGGAAACCCACTCTAGTATTCTTGCCTGAAGAATTCCATGGACAGAGGAGCCTGGTGAGCTACAGCCTATGCGGTTGCAAAGAGTCTGACATGACTGGGCAACTAACAAACACACACACATACATCATGAACATTTACCCATGTTATTACAAAATTTTTAGAAGTATCCTTGTAACAATTGCATAATATTCCATCCAGTGGATTTAGTGCAGTTAACATAACCATGTTCATATTTGTTGACAATTAGGTGGCTATTGAAACAATATATAAAAGTAGGTTTAATCTCAAAATTGTTAGCATGCTATACTGTCAGATTTAAAATACCTTGATTTCTGTGATATCTTGAAAAGTGATCTCTTCAAAAAATTTTAGTTTGTATGTTATTGATTACAGACAGTTCCACTTGTTTTCAGTATTAACCACTCAGATATCTTTTATGGATTACCCACAACACCTTTTGAATTATGTCCTTCTCTTTCCCCAGTGCTATTGTCTTAAGCTAGTTTCTTACCGGTTATAACCTGAGTTGCTTTCACAACTTCCATATTGGTCTCATGACCAATATGCATCCCTCCAATGCATCCTTTCTCCTGAAGTCAGAATTGTTTTTTCTAAAATGCATATTTGCTTACAGTTTTGCCTACTTACAACTCTTGGACTCTCCATTGCCTAGAAAATAAAAAATAAGGTCTACCATGTTCTGGCCTATAAGTTTAGCTTCAGCTGGCTCCAGCTGAAAGTCTCACCTTCATCTAACCTCACATGTCATGCCTCTGGATCTACTTAAAGTTGCTCTCTCTTTCTGAAATATCCTTACGCAGCATTTCCTATACAACTATGGAACATCTTATTTTTTCAAAACTTCTTCCATGAAACCTGAGTTCCCCAAACTTGGTAAGCCTTCCTTTTGTTATACTTCTACCCCATTTAGGCTTCTATCATTACAACTCTGATGCTTGGTTGTGCCACTTTTTAAAATTAAAAAAAAATTTAATGTTTAATCTCTGTAGATTTTAAGCACTTCAGGTGACAGATCAGTTCTTATAAACTTTATATTCTCTAGGGTCTAGCACATGTCTTGAAATGTAGTCTGTATCCAGTGAATATTTTTTTTCAGTTTTGTATCCAGTTATTGGACTATTAGTACTTTCCTTATATATTTTGTATGAATTATTTAAATGGTTTAAATAAGATTGCTTTATTTATTATGAATATTTTTATCAGTTTTCAAATTGTCTTTTATGTTTAATTATGAGATGATTGAATAGTTTGGTTTTAAGAGAAGTTTTAATATGTAAAAAGTCAAATTTATTAATTTTCTAAGTTATTTCTTCCATTATTTCTAAATTTAGAAATTCTTATTTCTATAAGTGGTTTGATAAATACTAATTTATGTTTTATTCTGGCTTTATAATTTGAAGTTTGTGAACATTTGACTCTATAATTCATCTAAAATTACTTAATGCTATTTACTAATACTTTTATTTATTTTTCCTGAGATATTTAACCACATTTTCCAATATCATTTGTCACTAGCCTTTTTCTTCCCCCTTTATTGAGATGCCTTCTTTATCAGTATTAATTTCACATACACAGTAGAATCAGCATTGGGGATATATATGATTCCATTGATTTGTATGTCTAAATTTGTTCTAGTATCCTAGTCTTTTACTAATTGTAGGTGTATAGTGTGTATTTTGAATGCAGTAGACTATAAATAAAAAGATAAATGTCTGATGGGGCTAATTCCAGGGCTTCCCTGGGAGCTCAGCTGGTAAAGAATCTGCCTGCAATGCAAAAGACCCTGGTTTGATTCCTGGGTCAGGAAGATTCCCTGGAGAAGGGATAGGCTACTCACTCCAGTATCCTTGAGCTTCCCTGGTGGCTCAGATGGTAAAGAATCCACCTGTAGTGCGAGAGACCTGGGTTTGATCCCTGGGTTGGAAAGATTCCCTAGAGGAGGGCACGGAAACCCACTCCAATATTCTTGCCTGGAGAACCCCCATGGACAGAGGGGCCTGGCAGTCTACAGTCTATGGGGTCGCAAAGAGTCAGACATGACTGAGTGACTAAGTGCAAGCACAGGGCTAATTCCATTCCATACCATTACTTTTCTTTTTCAAAAGTTCTCTGTGCACTTTGTTTCCATTTGCTTTTCCTACTAAACTTGGGATCATTTTGCTAAGTCCCCCAAAGAATCCTGTTAGTATTTTGATTAAAATTCAACTAAGATTATAAATAATTTAAGAACAAATTGATTTCTCTTTACCACATTCAGCCTTCCAATTGCAGAACATGGTATGTCTCCTTACTTATTCAAGTCTCTTTTAATACATTTCTCAGTAAAGTTTTATAGTTCTTTTTTTGTAGGTCTCACATGGTTCTAATTAATGTTACTCCTAGGCATTTTGGATTTCATTCAGCAAACTTCTCTGGTATGACTGAGAATATCCATGCATCCCACTGATAAGTCTAATCCAGGGTATTGGGGTGCATATTTTGTAGGCCAGGTGGTCTGACAGTAATTAAAGCCATTTAGTGTAGTGGCGTCTAGGCAGATCTGTTTCTGAATCCTGGTTCTATCACTTATTAGCTAGGTGACCTTGGACAAAATACCTAAACTCTCTGTATACTCTATCTCAGTGTATTCATCTGTAGAGTGGGCTACCCCTGCCGGGAGCTTAGGGTGTCCAGATTAATGAAAGGGAAGGTTTAGCCTGGCACTTGGAACATGATGAGTACTCAACAAATCTGAACTATGGTGCTGATGATGGTGATTGATAGGAACTGAGCATTCAGAGAAAAACTGGAAACAGGACTGTCTAGAGCAGTTCAGATTGTCAAAATTATAGGGAAGTGAAAAAGAAGAAAGACCTAAAAAATAATGAAAGGTGAAGAGGGAGAAGAAAGAGGGAAAAGGGAGTTGCTTGTGGTCGGGTGTTGTAAGACCCCTCTTCTCATGGGAAGAGCATGTATGGGAAAAGACTGCGTTATTGTTGAACCACATAGGAGGACCATGCTGGGGCAACCCCAGAGCCTGGGAAGAGGGAAAGGGAAGCAAACAAAACACCTGGAAAGGTTTTATTCACACAGCTCCCCACCTGCCCACCCAGCTGAGCCTCCACCCAGGATGGAGAGAGAGGCTCACCTGAGAGCTGGTGGAAGGATGCATCCTGGTAGCCATGGGAAAATGCGGAGCCAGATTTCTACTTGCAAGAGATGCTTCTTTGGGATTGTGGAGGTCAGAGTGCATCTGACTGATTCTCTGACAGCAGCTGCAAAGGGAGGCCAGTGTGGCTTTTGGAAAGAGATGGAAAAGTGTCTCATAGCCCAACCCCTTAAGCTGGGAGGCCGTGGATTTGGCTCATTATGATCTTACTAATCATAGCATATGTTGATTGGGAGTGTTGGTGCCATTTAACTAGGCCAAATCACTTCTAAATGATGATGGGCATGAAGTAGGGAGTGGAGAGGATGGAAGGGAGGAGGGAGAGAGAAAAGAAGAAGAGAGGTTGCTGTCTCTATGGGAATGCTTACACAACTATAGATTCGATTGAGTTGTATGCACAGCACAGCATGAGTTTTCCTCTGTAGGTGTTTTTACACAGCCAGTTGCAAGCAGGAAGCTTTATTTATTGTGTGTGGCATTGTTTTGGGACAAATAGAACTAACATCCTTAATTTAATCGGAGGTACAAATGGGAAGCTGAAGGACGAAGATCCCTGTAAAGAGAATACGAGAAACATCCTATTGCCTAATGATTCCTGCTCTAATTCTGTTATATTCCCAAGAACATCCTCAAGACACAAGTCAGCAATGATGTTTCCTGATAAAAGGTCCATTATTAAAGAGTAGATATTCGAGAGATTCTTGGATATCATCATATCCTATAACATTAGCACTGGAGACACCCTTAGAGACCAACCAGTGGAACCAGTGAGGCTCAGCAGAGAGAAATGACTCACGTACAGGTGTGTAATGAGCTGGTGGCAGAGGCACAGTCAAAACTCCTGGCTCACAGGGCCCTTTCTTTCCTCTGTGACATTGAGTCTGTTTACTTAAAAAAACCCAGAGAGTCCAAAAGACTGTTCTTTATATCTGTATCTCTTTTGCTATCTCCTGTATAGGGTTGTCGTTACCATCTTTCTAAATTCCATATATATGCATCAATATACTGTATTGGTGTTTTTCTTTCTGACTTACTTCACTCTGTATAATAGACTCCAGGTTCAAACACCTCATTAGAACTGATGTAAACCTGTGGCTGATTCATGTCTATGTATGGCAAAACCCACCACAATATTGTAAAATAATCAGGCTCCTATTAAAATAAATAAATTAAATTCCATATATATGTGTTAGTATACTGTATTGTTTTTCCTTCTGGCTTACTTCGCTCTGTATAATAGGCTTCAGTTTCGTCCAGGCAAAACCAACACAATAATGTAAAGAAAATAAATAAAATAACAAAAATAAATAAATTAATTAAAAAACCCCAAACAATACACTTTTTATTTTGTATTGGGTTGTAGTCAATTAACAATGCTGTGACAGTTTCAGGTGAACAGTGAAGAGACTCATATATGATGTATATGTACATATACATGTAACCATTCTCTCCAAACTCCCCTCCCATCCACATAACACTGAATAGAGTTCTCTGTGCTGTACAGCAGTTCCTTGCTGATTATTCATTTAAAATATAACAGTATGTACATGCCCAGCCCAAACTCCCTAACGATCCCTTCCCCTCATCTTTTCCCTCTGGCAACCATAAGTTTTTTCTTTAAGTTTGAGCCTCTTTCTGATTTGTAAATAAGTTAATCTGTATCATTTCTCTTTAGACTCCATGTATAAGGGGTGTCATACAGTATTTCTCAAATTTTCCTACTTTTGGAAGCTCCTAAGACAGCCTGTCTCTTAACACTCCCTCAGGCTCTGCGACCATTTGTGACCTTCTAGAGCCTTTAGAACCTGTGTTATAAACCCACCAATGTGATTTTCTTCCTTCGGAGGAATAGGGTCATGGGAGCGTCATATGGTCCACATATGGAAAAGGAAGGAATATTTTCCTGAAGCTGAATTTTCTTTTTATCTTCTTTTCCCCTCTAGAGATATTTCTGAAGAGATTCTTTAAATTGTATAAACATTTTCATTTCACAGTGTAAAGACTGGCTCATGCAGGTAAGGTTTCCCAAGGGGTCTGGAACACAACTTCCGATGTTACCTGTCCCACTGTGTGGTAATTAGTTAAGTCTATAGCATGATAGCATTCTCAGTCTTTGACCTAGCTGTGACCTCTTGCAGGACCAGCACTGGGCCTGATTCTCTATCTCTGGTGAGGGGCAAGGACCAAGGAAATAGCTTTGAATTGAATCCAGGAGCAAAGAGGATATTAGGAAGAAGCTCAGATTTTAGGTTCTGGGCTTGTAAGTTTGTCGTGTAGCCTCAGGTCAGTCCATGAACCCTTGTCAGCGTTGTTCTCCTTTATGTAAAGGGATGTTGATGCTAGTACCACCACTACCTCCAAGAGGAATGTGAGGATGAATGAGACTGTGTCAACAAAAACTCGTTGTGAACTGAAAGGGCCACCTACAGAAAAATTGTATTTGATAGTATAGTAGTGGCTAACATTCTAAGAGCACTTGTTGAGTGCCAGAAAGAACCTTCAACTAGCACAACAGTCCTGTGAGGAAAGGGCTACTGTTATTCTATTTCACAGAAGGGAAAAATGAGGTACAGGGAAGTGAGACAATTTCAGGATCCTATATTCTCAAGGACACAGAGCTAGTAAGTGATTATGATATTACAAGCTAATGAGAGGTTATAACTTGCTCAAGCTGACACAGCCACGTTTCAGAGACAGCATTTAAATCTAGGTCTCTTGACTCCTGGCCCAGTGTTCTGTCTGCTGAACCTGATGCATGATATGCTGAGAAAACCATACCTGGTATCTCCTATGGAAGCATGCTTGGGGTAAGGTACTCCTCTGCTCTGAATATGTCCTCTTGCCTGAGGGAAAGGTATGGCAGGTGGAAATGAAGAGTTCTCCCTGGGTTGAAGGACTTCAAATCATGCATCAGTTTTCAAAAGGAGCCACTGGGGGCCTGGGGGACGGTGTGTCATCCCAGGTGGGTTGGTGAAAATGAATAAGCACAGTTGGTCTAGAAAGAAATGAGACATTTCTCTCTTATCTATAGATCTATCCTAAACAACCTAGATCCAGATCATACATATATATATATATATATATATATATATATACATATATATATATATACATATATATATATATATATATATATATATATTCATGTCAACTTGATGAAAGGTAATTTTGAAATAAGATATGACACCACTATAACTTGGCCAATAGCAGGCAACTTTGTAATACAATTTGACATTTCTAATAAACATACAATGATGTGGGGCTTATTACTTGGGCTTTGTGTATGAAGCTAGGACATTAATTCTGTTTCTGAAACTAAATCCCACTGCTCAGTGCCATTCTAAAGATCCTTTACACACTGTAAAGGCATACAATCACACTATATGCCCATTTCTGGGACACCTACTCTGAAGTTTGTATGTTGAGGATACAGGGGTACAAGCATCAGGTGAGAGTGAAATGGCTTTTACCCACATAACACTGGTTTTTTTTCCAACTCTGTAATAAGAATTATAATTATAGTGCCCACAGAAAGATTTACAGGTTCCAAAATACACACATTCTATTCTAAATAGCTATATTGATATTCTGCTTACAGATGTGTTTTTTGGTCTTTAAAAAAGTCATGAGGACTAGAGTAACATACAAGATAGACAGTGACTGTCCTCCATAATCCCACATCATTTGAGGTAGTCATCTCAGTTAACCATGTAGGGTCTATTTCCTGTAGACTTTGTTCTCTCTCTTTCTCTCTCTCTCTCTCTCTCTCTCTCTCTATATATATATATATATATATATATATATATATATTGATATTGATATTGATATTGATATTACAAAAAGGGGAGCCTGCAATGTGAGGAGTTTTGCACTGTTTTCTTTCGCTTATCTCAGAAGTCTTTCCATCTGCATAAGAGGTGGGAAGGGAAGAACAAGCAAAGGAAAGAGATTGTATTGTTGATCTGAACAATAGCAAAAAGACCTTAATGGCAGGAACCAGTGGGGATCACTTCCTTTAAGCCATGCACTGGGTCAAGTGCATACCTGAAATTACCTTAGTGAAGCAAATCTCAGCCTTGTGCTTTCATGGCAGAGTGGCCTCAGCTCAGTCCCTTAACCTATCTGAGCCTCCCTTTCTTCAACTATAAAATGGGAGTAATGTCATAGGCCTCACAGGTGGATGTGCTCAGTGTGTGCTCAGTTGTGTCTGACTCTTTGTGGCCCCATGTCCTTCAGGCTCCCCTGTCCATGGGATTTCCCAGGCAGGAATACTGGAGTTGGGTGCCATTCCTTTTTCCAGGTGATCTTCCCAACCCAGGGATTAAACCTGTATCTCTAGCATCTCCTGCATTTGCAGGCAGATTCTTTACCACATGTGCCACCTGAGAAGCCCTCACAGGTGGATGGAGAGGGTTAAATAAATAAAATACTTGTAAAAGTTCTGGGAACATTGCCTGGCACATTCCCAGTACATGTTACCCATTGTCATCTTTGTTGCTATCATCATTATAGTTGTGTGACTAGGACTTGGGGTGCTTTTATTATTCCTGCTTTAAAAATGAAAAAACTAAGGTTCAGGGGATTTGCATGACTTGTCCAGAGTTTTATGGCAAGTATGGTAGAAGAACGATTCTGATCCCAAGTGAGAGCTCAAACACTGCCTTTTCCTCCAGGCCTTCTCCACCTTCTGTGTGCAGATAATATCACCCAAGTGGCCTGTTTAAGTGTAGATTTTTGGGTCTTCAGGCCTGGGGAAGGGCCTGAGATTGTGCACTTCTGAGGATCTACCAGGGGATTCTGAGGCTGCTGATCCTTGAGCCATGTCTTGGGGGAGTGGGCTCTGTTGCCTCTCTGTTGGAGACCTGGGTCTTCACACTGAATAGATTCTTCTCAAGAACCTCTGGCTGAATTTCCCATTTCTCTCCTCATTGAGTTTAGAACATTGGGTGTCAGGGTTTATGCATGTAGATATGGATCTCACAGGATTCAATTCAGCTTATCCTGTAGCTCGCCTTCATTTTCAGACATGCCGTTTGAATCAGCAATACATTAGCACTCTCTGAGCTATCCCTGCTTTGTCAGTCAAAGTACTTTTTGCTTTTATTACTTAACAGATTCATTTCAGCAATGACAGTTTCACATTGTCAATTAATACCATTTTACTTTTCTGAAAAGTAATGTAGGTACTTTCTTTGGTTCTTTTCCTAATCCTTCATTTAACAAATCCATATTATGTCCCTATGGTGGGCCAGGCACTGTTCTAGGCATTCAGGGTAGACCAAAGAACAGGGACAGAAATGCCTGTCTTCAGGGAGCTTACATTCAGCTAGCAGGGAAAGCATGAAACAGATCAGCAAAAACACTGGATAGTGTGTCAGATAAGAAGTCCCAATGGAAATAAGTTAATCCAGACTGGGGAGGGAGAGAAGGCTGGGCTGGGAGGTGCTCTTTCCTGTAGACCAGTAGATGGTAGGGAAGGCTCACGGCTAAGAGGGCATTTATGCAACACCCTCAGGGAGCTGAGAAAGCTTGGAGTGTGCACACTCACTGTGTCTGACTCTTTGTGACCCCTGGATTGTAGCCCTCCAGGCTCCTCTGTCCATGAGATTCCCCAAGCAAGAATACTGGAGTAGGTTATCATTTCCTTCTCCAGGGGAGAGAGCATAGCAAATGGCTATTTGGGAAAAGAGTATTTCAGGTAGGAGGAGCTACAAATGCAAAGACCCCAGGGCAGAATTCTGCTAGCAAGTTTGGAGAACAGCCTGGAGGAGATTTCAGGGGTGAGAGAGAGGAGACGAGTTAAGAAGCAAGTCTGAAGAAGTCCTGGGTAGTGGGTCAGGCTGGAGAAGAATCTGAGAGAGCCTGGTGAGGATCTGGATTTTTTTTTCCTGATATGGGAACCATGGCAGGATCTTTTTCTTTTTTTTTTAATGTATATTTATTTATTTGGCTGCACTGGGACCTTTAGTTACAGCATGTGAATGCTTAGTTGCCTCATGTTTTCCTTGACATGGGATCGAACCTGGGCCACCTGCCTTGAGAGCAAGAAGTCTTAGCCACTGGACCCCCAGGGAAGTCCCCATGGTAAGATTTTGAACAGGCAAATTTCTGTAAGATCACTATGGCTTCTGTATGAGGAATAATGGGAGGGAAGAGTTTGTCTTGTTGATTTGGAACAGAATAGAAACACCAGTCAAGAGATTGGAAATGTTTGCTTTACAATCTTTCCTGATGTAATTAAGCATTTAAAAACTGACAGTGACTGGGAGGAACTCTGTCTAAAGCATTCACAGAGAGGACATTAACAGCTAGCACTAATTGCAGACCTACTCTCTTCTGAGCACATGGATTATGGCTTCACATGCTATGATTTCATGGAATCCTCACCACAACTTTATCAAATCAGCCACTGCCCCTTTCAGAGAAGTAAACTAAAGTTCAGAAAGGTTAGTCCATTTGCTCAAGGTCACACAGCTAAGAAAGGGCAGAATCAGGAGTCAAGCTTTGGTCTCTAGTTCTACAATGCTCCCCTTCCATCTCTCATCCTAAGGATCACAATTGAAAAAAGATTGAAACCACTCTCTACTCTGCAATTTATCTTTATTATTTGTCTTTAATACTTAAAAAAATGTCTATGCCTACTCCTCTGATTTTATGACTAGCTTTTAAGTTTGAGTGCTGTAAAAGAATATTATGAGTGCAAGGTCCTAGGTTGGGAAATTGGACCCAGTTTTATCTGGCGCATCCCCTGGCAAAGGAGAAAAAGACTCTGTTCTTAGCTGACTGATGAGCTTTTCCAGGCCTTTCATCAGAACAAGCACATTTATGTGTTTCCTTGCCTCTAATTCAGGTGATTTCCTCAGCTACCTCTATGAAAAGGAAGTGGCCAGTCCCCCCTCTAGACACTACTGGTTGGTGTATGCCGGAGACCATCTCATCGGCTTGGCTATGTAAGTGTCTGACCTTTCTGAAATGACATTAAAGAAGGCAAAAGCAAAGCAAGGTTCATATTGCTTTTGAAGCCTGCTGTTGGAGTAGTATCCACAGTGGATCATATGCTCATAGAATTTTCTGCAACGTTTAAAGAACTCTATAGCCCACCCACTGCATCTTGGAAATTTAATTTAGTTACCAGAAGTGAAAGTTACTGCTATAATTCTTAAGGTCACATCCAATTGAAAAAACTGTGGAAACTTATATAGGGAAAAGATAATTTGTTTCTAGGTAGAATAAATCTACCAAGAGATCCACTGAATTCAATCCTTCCCTGCTCTCTGGAGCATGTGTGCATACTTGTGCACACATACAGACACAGGCACAGACACACACACAGGAAAGGCTGCAAGCTGTCTTTATAGGCTTTCTATTGCTTCAGAAGCCACTTCCTGGCCTGCGCTTTCATCTGAAATCTCGGTATGACATCTTGGCCCTGAAGGCAGTTATTTCTGTTGGTTTCTGGTTGAGAGATAGGCAACGTCCCATCTCAGAAACTTCACTCTGTGGGTTGAATAGCCATGCTGCCCCTCACCCCCACCCCATGAACCCAAAATGAAGAATGAAACTGGTGTGTCCAGCTAACTTTTTTCTAAGACTGAAAATCCTTACTATTTCTTGCCAGTGAATCAGCATCCTGCTGATTTGCATGTGGTTTTCTGGCAAATGCTCAGACATACGTGCCCAGCTCTTGCCTAAATTCCAGGGCCTAATGTGTTCCCTCTGGGCAACAACTGCAAACCTTTTATCTGGAAGATGGCAAGCAAACCTTAAGGCTTTGTCACTTAACTGCCCTGTGACCACAAGCATGTCACTTCAGCTCTCTGAGCCAGTGACCTCATTGGTAAACGAGGGAAATGGTGCACTGCTCATTTGTACCCTGCTGGCCCTCACTTGCTCCAGGGAAGGTCTTCTGGTTTGGTGGTCAGTTCCCCACTCTGACTTATCTCGAGTGCAGTCTCCAGATAAAATGAAAGGAGGAAGTGGTAGGCGAGAGCAAAGACCTGTTCAGCCATAAGCTCCTTGATGCCATAAGAATCCTTGGGCCCACATCATATTCCTTGGTTAGAACACAGGTCTTATGCGACCTTGCAGAGACACTGAGAGCCCAGCCTGTGGAGGAGAGTGTGCTTTGTGAAGTGACCCAAGGGCAGAGCCCCACAGGCCAAGGTAAGGGTGTTCTGGACTTCTGAGCAGAGATTTTCACTTTGCCAAAACTTTTACCATTCTCAATTTCATTTAAGCCTTCCAGAGTACATGACACAGGCAGGGAAGATGACACTATGCCCATTTTTACAGATAAATAACCTGATACCCAGAAAATTGAAAGGATTTGTTCTTGGACACAAGAGTCAAGTCTTAGAGACCAGCTTCCTTTACCATAAAAGAAGTGCCTTTTCATTGGATCCCTACCTCACTGCTATGTCTGTCCATAAATTTGAAATAAGAATCTGGCTCCTTTCCCTCCATGATGTATATGGGAGAAATGATGGGAGCTTGAAAGTCTTCTCTGTCTACATTTAGTTGCTCATGATCTCATGGCTTGAAATGCTATTGACGTACTGATGGCTCCTCCAGTGTGGACTCTTCTAGAGCTCCTGATTCATCTATCCAAAACTGCCTACCTACTGGGCATCTCCACTGTGGTTGACATTTCAAATTTGTCAGGTCCCAAACTAATCCTGATCTTCCCCAGCCCCGTGTACTCAATGGGCCATTCTTACAGTTTCTCAGGCAAAAATCCCCAGACTCACCTTTTGTCACCTCAAGCTCTCACAACCCACATCCAGACTACCAGCAGATCCTATTTGGCTATATCTTCAAAGCATATTCCCCAGCCTAAGCATTTCTTCACCTTCCACTTCTGCCAGCCTGGTCTGAGCCACCATCATCTCTCACCTACCAATACATTGCTACAATAACTTCCTACTCTTCTGCCCTCTCCTCCTCAACACTTTATTCCTCCCAGTCAGTAAGTTCAGTCTCTCAGTTATGTCTGACTCTTTGCGACTCCACGGACTGCAGCATGCCAGGCTTCCCTGTCCATCATCAACTCCTGGAGCTTACACAAACTCATGTCCATTGAGTCAGTGATGCCATCCAACCATCACATCCTCTGTTGTCCCCTTCTCCTCCCACCTGCAATCTTTCACAGCATCAGGGTCTTTTCCAGTGATTCTTCCAAGAGCAGCCAGAATTCATAATAAAATGTGAATCAGAGCACAATTCTCTTCTACGCAAAATCCTCTTGTAGTCTCCCAGCTCACTCAGAGTACAAGTCACCAGTGGTGGCTGTTGAGGCCTAATTTTGTCCAGCCATCTTATTACCTTTCAGACCTTCTCTCCTATTATTACTCCTTCACTGCTCTTGCCACTCAGTCTGCCTTGCCCATCGATCCCACCAAGCATGCTGCTACATCAAGGCCTTTGCCTTACTCAGCTGGTCCCTTTGTCTGGACCCCTTATAGTCTTCACCCCAGTGTCCTCAGACATACCTCCCTCAGCTCTCAACTGTTTGCTCATGTCTTACTAATTCAGCAAGACCTCCCCAAGTTATCCTACTTATAATGTCACCTACATCCAATCAGGCCTCTTACTGTGCTCTATTTTTATCTTAGTCCTTATAACTCTCTAACATATAGAATTAACTTGAGTATTTATTGTCTATCTTCCACCTCCCATTAAAGTATAAGATCCACATACAGGAATTTTTTCATCTTGAACACTGATAAATCCCAAATGCTTAAAGCAATGTCTGCCAAAAAAACTTGTGACTTGAGATATTTTGTTGAATATTTGTCGAAGGTAAAAAGAGAGAGAGAAAGCCAATGAGTGTCATAGATGAAGAATGAAGGGCACCCTGTCATGCTATTCATGCTGGTATCTTAGTATTTGCCCTGTTGCATTGTAAGTTATGGGTTTGCATATGTGAGTGAGTCAAGGTTAGGGTCATGATTAGAGACAGGGACCTTCTAGGCTTCATCTTTGAAACCCTGGTTTCTAGCACAGTTATTAGGGTACACTGAGTGCTGAAGGAAATGTATTTTTTAAAGTGAAAAAGTAAAAATCACTCAGTCATGTCCAACTCTTTGGGACCCCATGGACTATACAGTCCTTGGAATTCTCCAGGCCAGAATACTGAAGTGGGTAGCCGTTCCCTTCCCTAGGGGATCTTCCCAACCCAAGGATTGAACCCAGGTCTCTTGCAATGCAAGTGGATTCTTTACCAGCTAAGCCACCAGGGAAGCCCAAGAATACTGGAGTGGGTAGCCTATCCCTTCTCCAGTGGACTTTCCTGACCCAGGAATTGAACCAGGATCTCCTGTAATGCAGGCAGATTCTTTACCAGCTGAACTACCAGGGAAGTATTTTTTAAATGTGTTTATTTATTTTAACTGGAGGATAATTGCTTTATAAGAATCATCTTAATAAAAATAAAATTGAAATATAACAGCAATATTTACTTCTAAATAGTATGAGGGTTAAGCAAATTTATTCTGGATCAGACTGCTTTATGTATATTAACTCATCTCATTCTAAAGTAACCTTCTGAGGTACATATGTATTATTATCTTCATTTTCTCAATGAAGAAGCTCAAGTATTTCAGAGTTAAGAAACTTGACCATGAACATGTGTGGCTAGTTAACTTTAGAGGTACGATTTGAACCTAGGCAGTCTGATCCAGAATAAATATTCTGAACTGTCATACTATTTAGAAGTAAATAGTGTTAATATTTTTGAACTTTATTTATCATTAAAATGATTCTTATAAGATTATTATAAAGTATTTGCATTACTTTCACATGCTAGAGAAGATTAAAGAGGTGGTAACACTAGTAGACTTCAGTATTTTCCATTGCTTTTTGTACCTTTATTAGACCGAACTTTTAGGTTGCCTTCTTGTCTAATGTTTGACAAGCTGTGGTATAATGTATTTTTCTTGACTAATGTTTGACAAGCTGTGGTATAGTGTACTATTTTACTTGCTGTTTTTAAGCTCATTGAAATGTATGAGTTTGCATACCTCTGTGAGTCAAGGTTAGGATAATATTTGGAATTAGGGTTAGGAGTTGCCCCTCAAGAGCAGGAACCTCATTTGCTGCATCTTTGAGACTCTAGCTTCTAGTACAGAGGAGCCATTGTTAAAAGAAGGATATAAAAGTAAATGACTTTGTTCATATGCCCTCCTGAAAATATCATTGCTGAACCATGAAATGGGCTGCCTTTGACCTAGGCTAGAATGTCATCTATCAAAGGACAGCAGTAGAAAGTATATAAACTTGGGAATTGTTTTGAGACCCAAAGACTAAAATGCTATGGAATTGCCATACAGTAAAGAACTCCACCAAGATGAGTACATATTTATGCCAAGCAAGTGGAAATTATTGGTGTTTTCCTTTTGGTGGTTGTTCTTTGAACATCCTGGAGAGATAGGATGTTCAAAATTTATATTTATATGCATTCTAGCAAAATTTATATGCATTCTTTTGAAGCCTTTTAAAAACATGTCACTATTATTGGAATGATGAAGGGACTCAGAAGTGTTCAATGTTATTATCTTTAGATCGCATGATTTAATGTATAGGATTTTAAAGATAGATTCCCATTATAGTGGTCCTTTCAGCCGGTAAAAACATTACAAGTACAGTGAAAACTGAATCAATGAGATCACATTATATATAGTCTCTTACACACCTTCATTGACCAAAATACAGTGAAGAGGGCTGTATTGTGGTTTTTTGTGACTCTGTCTGGGTGGTTCTCTTGAATAAGTATATTCTTAGACAAGTTAATGCTTTCTGTTAAATATGTATAGACAATAGTGAACAATAGGTCCAATAGATTACAACCTAAGCTTTGTGCTACAGTATCTATTTCTATGGCCATCTGTGTTTCAGTATAAATGACTGGATCAGGTGATATGGACACAGGAGGTGTCCTGTGCATTATGTTGAGAGACAAAAACAACGAAAGAGTTGAACAATACCTTTGAGTAGTGGTTCTTGCAACTTGCTCTAGTTTTGCATTCCAAGGTACTGGACCCATGGACAATGTTTTACTAACTTGGCAGAATGTATTTCTGTTATGTGCAGTTTCTGATGTAGAGGTTGTCTTCTACATATAGAGGGCATATGTACCTCATATACAAGTGACATCATTCATCCCCATTCAACAGTGTCTGCTCTGTTCCTGGCCCTGTGCTGGGCTCTGGGGACACAGGGATGGAAAGGCTTTGTCCTGGTCCAATTTGCAGCACTTCTCTGGGGTTTGAAAGAGTATCTAATAGCTTTAGCGTCCAGTGAGAAGCTGATTTGTTGCTCTGGAAGGTAAAGGTTTTGTTTATCTTGAGGAGGAAGGACTCATCAGCATGTTCTGATTCGATTGCCTGACATTTTCTCTTTCACATTTTCACCAGTGAACAATGGCTTTCTGTGCAGAAATGAGATGAGTTGGCAATTTGTAATATGAGTGATTAAGAATTTTCCTAAGAAATGTGGAGTTGACAACAGCTATAAATAAAAGTTTAACTATTCATAATTAATCTAGTCATAGTTTATGTTCTACTACAAATGTTAGTAATGTCACTTGTAAATGTATTATTGATTTGAAAATAGAAATGACTCACTGAATTTTTTTGTTCGTTCTCTATCAATGCAAAATTGTTCCCCCCTATATTTTCTTAATTGTTTAAGCCAATCAGTCATGTTTTTAATGACTTGATATATTAATAAATTAAGGTTTGGGACCCACAGAGGGAAAATATATACACATATTAGAGTAGATTATGTTCCTTACAGGAGATTATATTCCTACCAATATAGGAAATATTTGCTTTGAAAAAAAAAGAAAGGAGACTTTAAATTTTAGGAAATGATGTTGAGCTTAATATAAAGGCTAGCAAGCAAATTATAATTATTTATAGGCTTTTTATTTGAGTAAAATGAACACAATTTAATATTTTACCTAATCTTGTGACAATAGTTTTGTTCCTTTTAGTATTGTGGTTACATTTTGGATACCATATACCTTGTGAGTTTTTAAAAACATCCTTGAATAAACGAAAGAACAATGGATTGCTTGGGATATGGGGGTGATTTTTCATCTTTATTATCCCTGTCTTTATCTAATACACAGTAAAGTTCCAGGTTTTTCACACTATTCTCCTGTTGTGAACTCCAGTATCCTAATTATTATCCCTAAACACAGTCTGATGTGTCCTATGGCTCACTAATCTCTCTCTCACCCTCTCTT
>ML662926.1:967095-1003131 GCA_007570785.1 Antilocapra americana
TCTCTCTCTCTCTCTCTCTCTCTCTCTCTCTCTCTCTCTCTCTCAGTTGATTCCCTTCTTATTTCAGTACATCTTTCACCTTCTTAGTTGGTGCCCATGGTAGAAAAATAACCTCTGAACAGAGCCAATTAAGCAACTATTAATACAAATCTCAAAAATTGGTTCAAGAATGAATTAATAGAAGGTCAATAATTGGACTTGAGTGTAATAGAAAGCATGAATTAATTGGGGTACATACAGTGTTTAAAACATGGAGTGTTCAGTACTGTGTGACAACCTAGAAGGGTGGGATGGGTTGGGAGATGAGAAGGAGCTTCAAGAGGGAGGGGACATAAATGTATACCTCTGGCTGATTCATGTTGATGTATGGCAGAAACCAACAGAATACTGTAAAACAATTATCCTTCAATAAAAAATTTAAAAAACAACATGGGATATTTCCCAATACCCCAAATCATTTGACATTTATATGAGACTTTGTTTTCTTCAACACTTTGAGTACAAAGAACTTTGTGGGAAACAAAAGCAGACATAAAGACCAATGGATGAAACTCCAGCTGGAATCAAGATTGTGGGGAGAAAATATTGTGTCAGATATGCAGATGACACCACCCTTATGGCAGAAAGCAAAGAGGGACTAAAGAACCTCTTCATGAAGCTGAAAAAAGAGAGCTGAAAAGAATAAGCTGAAAAAAGCTCAAAAAAAATGTTGAGCTTAAAGCTCAGCATTCACAGAAGGAAGATCATGGCATCTGGTGCCATCACTCCATGACAAATAGGTAGGGAAACAATGGAAACAGTGACAGACTTTATTTTCTTGGACTCCGAAACTACTTTGGATGGAGACTGCAGCCCTAAAATTAAAAGATTCTTGCTCCTTGGAAGAAAAGCTGTGACAAACCTAGATAGGATATTAAAACCCAAAGACATCACTTGGCTGACAAAGGTCTGTAGAGTCAAAGCTATGGTTTTTCCAGTAGCCACATGTGGATGTGAAAGTTGGACCATCAAGAAGGCTGAGTGCTGAAGAATTGATGCTTTTGAAGTATGGTGCTAGAGAAGACTCTTGAGAGTCCCTAGGACTGCAAGGAGATTAATGCAGTCAATCCCTAAGGATATCAACTAAATATTCATTGGAAGGACTAAGCTGAAACTGAAGCTCCTATACTTTGGCCACCTGATGCAAAGAGCCGACTCACTGGAAAACACCCTGATTGTGGGAAAGACTGAAGCAAGAAGGAGAAGGGGATGACAGGGGATGAGATGGTTGGATGGTATAATTGACTCCATGGACATGAGTTTGAGCAAACTCCAGGAGACAGTGGAGGACAGGGAAGCCTGGCATGCTGCAGTCCATGGGGTCACAGAGTCGGACATGACAGAGTGACTGAATAACAACCAGTCAAAGGGTAAAAATTTTCAGTTATAAGAAGAACAAGTTCTAAGGTACAACATGGTGACTCTAGTTAATAATATGGTATCGTGTACTTGAAAGTTGCTGAGTAGTCTGAAGCATTCTCGTCACATACACACAAAAGAAGTTCACTCTTTAAGCTGTTGGATTGTGCTAATTATCTTGATCTTAGTAATCATTCTGCAATATATGTGTATATTGAATCATGTTTTAGACTTTAAATATATACAATTATGTTTGTCAATTATTCCCAGTCACACCTCAATAAAGTTAAGAAAGAGACTATAGTATACAAACACAGGGAATGCTCTTCGTCCATAAGAAGGAAGGTAATCCAGCCCTTTGTGACAACATGGATGGACCTTGAGGCCATTATGCTTAGTGAAATAAGAGAAAGACAAAGACTGTATGACCCCACTTATATTTGAAATCTAAAAAGAAATCACCAAACTCGAGACTTCCCTGGTGGTCCAGTGGTTAAGACTTGACCTTCCAATGCTCGGGATGTGGATTTGACCTGTGGTCAGGGACCTAAGGTTTCACCTTCCTCGGGGTGTGGCCAGAAATTAAACAAAACAAGACGAAAACAAACTCATAGAAACAGAGAGTAGATTGGGATGGGCTGTGGGGGAAATGTGTGAAGATGGGCAAAGGGTACAAACTTTCAGTTATGAGTAAGTTCTGGGGATTTGATGTACAGCATGGTGACTGTAGTTAACAATTCTGTACTGGATACTTGGAAGTTGCTAAGAGAGTAGACCTTAAAAGTTATCACCCCCCAAAAATGTTAACTATGAGATGATGGATTTCTTAACTAACTTCATTGTGGTAATCATCTCACAATATATGTATATCACATCATCACATTGTACACTTT
This sequence comes from Antilocapra americana, assembly GCA_007570785.1. Classification (NCBI taxonomy): domain Eukaryota; kingdom Metazoa; phylum Chordata; class Mammalia; order Artiodactyla; family Antilocapridae; genus Antilocapra; species Antilocapra americana. The sequence goes on from ML662926.1 coordinate 969,387, forward strand.
ACTGTTAGTCACTTAATCATGTCTGACTCTTCGCAAGCCCATGGACTGAAGCCTGCCAGGCTCCTCTAGAATACTAGAGTGGGTAGTGATTTCCTTCTCCAGGGGCTCTTCATGACCTAGGGATCAAACTTGAGTCTCCTGCACTGCAGGTGGATTCTTTACCTTCTGGACCACCAGGGAAGCCCTGTGTATACTTTAAACTTATATAATGTTATATGTCCATTAAAAGTTTAAAATGTACAATATGATGATTTGATATAAATGAATATTGAGAAACGACAATGTTGTATGTTCATTATGGGTTTTCCAGGTGGCAATAGTTGTAAAATACCCTCCTGCCAATGCAGGAGATGTAAGAGATGCAGGTTTGATCCCTGGGTCAGGAATATCCCCTGGAGAATGAAATGCCAACCACTTCAGTATTCTTGCCTGGAGAATCCCATGGACAGAGGAGACTGGTGGGCTACATTCCATAGAGTCACAAAGAGTTGAATATGACTGAAGCAACTGAACACACATACACGCATGTCATTTTGAATACTGTAGCTTTGTAGTATAATCTGAAGACAGATAGTGTGATATCCACCAATTTTGTTCTGTCCCAAGACTGTTTTGTCTATTCAGGGTGCTTTGTGGTTCCATATGACTTTAAGGATTATTTGTTCTAGTTCTGTGAAAAATGTCATGGGTATTTTGATAAGAGATTGCATTAATTGTGTAGATTGCTTTGGGTAGTATGGCCATTTTAACAATATTAATTATTTCTATCCAAGAGCATAGAATATCTTTCCATTTCTTTGTGTCATGTTAAATTTCCTTCATCAGTGTCTTATAATTTTCAGAGTATAGGTTTCACCTCCTTGGTTAAGTTTATCCCTATGTATTTTATTTTATTTTTGACATGATTTTAAATGGGATTAAAAAACCTTTCTCTTTTTGACATTACATTATTAGTTGTAGAAATATGACAGATTTCTGTGTGTTAATCTTGTATCCTGAAACTTTGCTGAATTCATTTATTGGTTCTAATAATTTTGAGAAGGAGACTTAAGGGCTTTTCTATACAAAGTATCATGTCATCTGAAAAATGGTTTTACTTCTTTTCTTCCAATTTAGATGCATTTTATTTCTTTTTCTTTTCTGATTGTTGTGGATAGGACTTCCAATATTATGTTAAATAGCAGTGATGAGAGTGAACATTGTTGTCTTGTTTTTGAATTTAGAAGAAAGACTGTCTGCTTTTTACCACTGAGCATCATATTAGTTGTAGGTTTGTCATCAGTGGCCTTTATTCTGCTCTTCAGAAGTTATTTCCACCACTTTATCTTCCAGATCACTGATTCATTCTTCTGTTTCAGATATTCTGCTATTGATTCCTTCTAGAGTATTTTTAATTTCAGTAATTGTGTTGTTTGTCTCTGTATATTTATTCTTTAATTCTTCTAGGTCTTTGCTAATTGATTCTTGCATTTTCTCCATTCTGTTTTCAAGGTTTTTAATCATCTTTACTACCATTATTTTGGATTCTTTTTCCGGTAGTTTGCCTAGCTCTTATTCATTAATTTGGACTTCTGTGTTTCTAGTTTGTTCCTTCATTTGTGTAATATAGTATTTCTCTGGAGAAGGCAATGGCACCCCACTCCAGTACTCTTGCCTGGAAACTCCCATGGACAGAGGAGCCTGGTGGGCCACAGTCCATGGGGTCGCTAAGAGTCTCTCATGACTGAGTGACTTCACTTTCCCTTTTCACTTTCGTGCATTGGAGAAGGAAATGGCACCCCACTCCAGTGTTCTTGCCTGGAAACTCCCATGGACAGAGGAGCCTGGTAGGCCGCAGTCCATGGGGTTGCTAAGAGTCTCTCAGGACTGAGTGACTTCACTTTCCCTTTTCACTTTCATGCGTTGGAGAAGGAAATGGCACCCCCCTCCGGTGTTCTTGCCTGGAGAATCCCAGGGACGGGGGAGCCTGGTGGGCTGCCGTCCATGAGGTCACACAGAGTCGGACACGACTGATGTGACTTTGCAGCAGCAGTATTTCTCTGCCTTTCTATTTTTTTTTTAACGTATTGTGCTTGAAGTCTCCTTCAAGGTTGAATTCTTTCTTCCTTTTGATTTCTCCCCTTTTACGTTTGGTCCATTGGTTTGTGTAAGCTTTGTATAGGCTGAGATTTTTGCTGAGTGTTTTTTTCCCCCTCTGATGGACAAGACTGAGTGAGGTGGCAATCCTGTCTAATGATTGGGTTTGTATTTTTGTTTCGTTTGTTGTTTAGATGAGGCATCCTGCACAGAGTGCTACTGGTGGTTGGGTGATGCCAGTCTTGTAATCAAGTGGTTTCCTATGTGTGAGTTCTCACTATCTGATACTCCCTAGGGTTAGTTTTCTGGTAGTCTAGGTCTTGGAATCATTGCTCCTACTCCAAAGGCTAAGGGCTTATCTCTTCATCTAGGACTGATGAGATAAAAATGATCTCTTTGTTTTCCAGACCTCCTGTTGTAGTTATTTCCAAAATCTGGCTCACGACATCTTCAGTTTCTCTGCATCAAGTATGCCTTGGCCTTTATATGATCAATGGCTTTTATTATGTTGAAATATATTCCTTCAATACCCAGTTTGATGAGAATTGGTATCATGAACTACCATATGATCAAGCAATGCCACTCCTGGGTATACATCCAGAAAGAAACAGAAGCATCATTGGAAAAGATACATGCACCACAATGTTCATAGCAGCACTATTTACAATAGCCAAAATATAGGAGCAATCTAAGTGCCCAGCAACAGTTGAATGGAGAAAATGTTTGTGTGTATGTATATATACAATGGAATATTAATCAGCCATAATAAGAATGGAATTCTACAATCTGCAGCAACATGGATGGACATAGAGATTATCATGTTAAGTAAGACAAATACTGAATGACATCAGTGGGAAGAGGGACACTTCATCCATATTTATCTAGGCAAGAAATAAGATTCTAGGATATTGGTACAGGAATCAAAAAGTCTTTGTCACTTGGATGGTCTCTTCCCTCCCTCTGGATTCTGTGGGAATGCAGATTTTCCCTTGTATTGCTCTTGTTGTGTCCATTGGAATCAAGGAGGGCATCATGTGTCAGTTCTCTAAGGCCCATGGCAATGACACACTTTCAAATAAAACTGGCTCAGATTCCTAGGACCATGTTCTTTTACCACACTATGCTGTTTCTGTTGAATACAGTGTTATTTTTTAAGTTGTCTTCATTATTTGTCACCCCGAGAATAGGAAATGGCAACTTGCTCCAGTATTCTTGCCTGGAAAATTCCATGGGCAGGGCTGCAGGGCTGCAGAGAATCAGACACGACTCAGTGACTAAACACATCATTATTTTTAAATTGCTGATTAACAATTTTCTCTGTACTTTGTATGTTCTGTCTGACAGTTTCATTTGGAGCTGGCTTCTGCATATGAGATCAATCTGAGGGCCTGGGTTCTCCTGGCCCAGATGTCCAAAACAATCTGCCTTTTCCTTCCCACTCCCCATGTACCTCTCATCACTCAGTTCTACTATCTTTAAATCCTTATCACCATTTAAAATTTTCTTAAGTTTTACAGTTATTAATGATCTGACTCCTCTACCAGACTTTGGGCCCCATGAAGGTATGAAATTTCTCTGTTCTGTTCCTACAACTATATCCAAAATTCCTAGAGCAGTGCCTGGCACCTAGGAAGCCATGCATAGGCCACAACAGGAGTCTGTAAGAATTTGATACTTATCTGTTCCCAAGGAATAGAATTTGTAATAAATACACAACTCCATAAAATGTGATGTTGGTAACATGTCATGTGTGTTTGTTTATTCATCCTTTAAATAAATTCTTGAATTGACAGCATGGGATATATACTGAGCCAGGTATTTAGAGTATAACAAATATACGACATATATGACTACCTTCAATGAAGGCTTCCCTGGTGGGTCAGACAGTAAAGGAACTGCCTGCAATGAAGGAGACTCAAGTTGGCTCTTTGAATTGGGAAGATCCCCTAGAGGAGGGCATGGGGACCCACTCCAGTATTCTTGCCTAGAGAATCCCGTGGCCAGAGGAGCCTGGTGGGCCATAGTCTATGGAGTCTCAAAGAGTCAGACATGACTGAGTGACTAATATACACAGTAGCTTCAAGGAACTCATACACTAGGAAGGAAAGAGACATAATAAAAAATGGAAATAGGTGATAAAAAGTACCATCTTCAAAGTCCACATAGTCATCCTTGACTTCATTAGAACTATCCAGAGAGGCTTAAAAAATACTGATGCCCAAAAGAAGCCAGACACAAAGTACACATTCAGTTGCTCAGTTGAATCCAACTCTTTGTGACCCCAGGGATTGTAGCCCACCAGGCTCCTCTGTCCATGGGATTTTCCTTATCCACAGGATATTCCTTACCCAGGGATCAAACCTATGTCTCTTGCATTGCACGCAGATTTGTTATCACTGTGCCACCTGCAAGATCTTAGTTCACAGACTAGGGATCAAATCTGTGCCCCTTGCATTGGGAGCTCAGAGTCTTAAACACTGGACCACCGTGGAAGTCCTTCTTTAGCCTTCTTATAACCTTGAAGCACTAAAATATGAAGCTCTCAAATAGTTCCATATTGATAATGTTCATCTCTCACGTCTCTGTTGGCATGCTGCCTTCTAAATATAAATCCAGACTGCCATGCCAGGGGTCCCCTCTGGCAAGCCTACACATTTTTTAAAAAATTGATTGATTGATTGATTGATTTTCTTTACATTATCGTGTTGGTTTTGCCATACATTGACATGAACCGCCATGGGTATACATGCGTTCCCCTTCCAGAACCCCCCTCCCACCTCCCTCCCGATTCCATCTCTCTGGGTCATCCCGGTGCACCAGCCATGAAAAGGGAGCCATGCAGTGACCAGGGAACTGGTGTCAGAATGATTCTTACCAGTCTTATAATTTCCTCATGACAAAGTGTCAAAGCCTCCAGATTTCATTTCTTTTCTGCTGCTTTTATTCCTGTGCACCAATGTCTTTTAGCATCATATTCCTTTATACACTATTGTGAAAGATTCTGACGAACCCTTCTTCCATGTGGGCCTCTTCTGCCCTGACAATTTTCCATTTGTGTTCCATGTTTGTAGATCTACACTTTGTTTCAGCAGTGTAAGCCTACTCTAGATATTTTGAATCCATGTTGCCTTTCTTCTGCTGCTCTTGCCACAGAGATGTAACACATCAACTCAGTCAGCTGTGACTGGGGTGGTTGGCCAAAGGAAGCAATGATCTAGGTCAAAATGGGAAACTCCTAGTGCAAGTGTAGAAGAGTGGAGATTACCCCATGAGATTCAGCAAAGTAAGAATTTCAAGTTTTCAAAAAGTTGACATTGGGCCCAGATATACACTCTGTATAGTGTTAGTTATCCCTGGGTGCTGAATACTAAATGTCTTAGTCAGCTCAGGCTGCCATGACAAAATACCACAGACTGCATGGCTTAAACAACAGAAGAGTATTTTATCATGGTTCTTGAGGCCATAAATCTGAGATCAGGGTGCTGGCAAAGTTAGGTACTAGTGAGGACTTGCTTTTCAACTTGTAGGTGACCATCTTCCTGTTGTGAATGCGTGTGGTATTTCCTCTAAGTGCATGGAGAGAGGGAGAGTGAGCTCCCTGGTGTCTGGCACTAATCCCATCATGAGGGCCCCACCTTCACAACCTCACCTAATCCTAATCACCTCCCAAAGGCCCCATCTCTAAATACCATCACATTGGAGGTTAAGGCTTCAAAAGGTGAATTTTAGAGGGCAGAAGTATTCACTCCATAACAGTAAAGGTGTAAAAGACAGCAAATGAGAATTTCCCAACATCTCTGCTCTAGTGACCATCCTCTCTGCGTGAGCTTCCAACACTGTAGAACTTGAGGCTCGCCTGTGAGAGATGCCAGGGTGACCTGAGCAGCCAAGTCCAGCCATGCATCCTTGGAGATTAAAGCAAAGAGTGACCTTGGACCTGGACTAGCCTTCATGGTTTGGTCTCATGCAACTTTTCAAATATTCTTTTTTCTTTTATCTCCACTGGTCTATAGACCGCATCAGAAGGTCCACAAGGAACACAAAGAGGAAGGGGTTCTGAGGGAGGCTCTGCCTCACTCTTCACTTCCCATTTATTTCTCTTACCATCCACTTTATTCTAACTTTTTTGACTGTTGATCCTGGGCCTGTAATTGCATTGACATTGACTAAGTCATTTATTTATTCATTGACTAAGTCATTTTGCCTCTCTTGAAATATTTTAAGTGTCCACTGTGTGTCTTGTATGGTTTCAGGAAGAGTGTAGAACAGTCAACAACAGAGGTAAAAACTCTTCCCTTGTGACACTGACATTAGATATAATAGATAGAGGCATTAGATAGACTGTACTGAGTGCAGTCGGGGAAAAGATGTAAGTGGGACTGGCTGGTAAGGAGTGCTGGAGGTTACTTTAAACAGGGTGGTCACTTCACCACAACTGGAAGAGAAAGTCAAAGTTTGTTGAGGATCAGACAAATTTTTCTTTATTTATCCACAGTATCCTTTCTAACCTCCCTTTATGGACATTTTCTGGTATGTCTCAAGTTCAAGCCTACCAGTTATCTCTGGATAAGTCCCACTGATAGCCTTGCCTGATCTTGGGTCTAGTTTTGCTGCTTATTTAATGTAGCTTGCATTCAGTAATGCCAGTGGTGTCCAATTTTTCACATCCCTCATCTCTCTATGAAAAGCTGTTGTCAAACCCAATAGCAATACCAAGAAGTATTATATAACAAATGCCTACCGTGTGCTAGATACTTTACAGATGCTGTATCACCCAACAACTAACCGACAATTTAACATTTAAGATAGATGTTGTTATTAACCCTTTACAGATGAGCATTCTGGGAGAATGAACTCCTTGTCTCAATTTATAAAGTCAGATCAGAAACCCACATCAAAAGCTTTTTCTCTTTTCACCACACCAGGTTTCAGTTCTCCTGAGATAGGTCGATTCCCCATACTAGAATTTCACAGAGTTCATCCTGGAGACTCGCACTTGATGGTGCATATCTTGAGACCCTGACAACTTTGTCTTCTCAGAGCAGGTCCTGCCACTCCCTAACATCTTAGAAAGCACATAAGTTTCATGTTCATTGACCTTTTCTATCACCATAACTTAAATTATTCTCTGTTATTATAGTAATGTATATCTGTTCCCTATATCCATGTCAAGTGTTCCATCTTTTGAGAAATTCATTTCAGTTATTACAAGACTTAATCAGAAAAGTCAGGCCCTTTCCTTTTTGATTACACAGTACCTATTCTAGTATTCATTTCCTAGTCATTCTGCTAACCTACTTATTTTTTTGGTAACTTTTTTCCACAGAGGATATTGGCAGGTACCCTTCATTTCCAGATTCATCTATGCCAATTCTAAATCTTTAGCATGTTTTTGCTGCTTTCAACATTATCATCCTTTTTTCATTGATATAATTAATGATTGCCTCCCACTGTCACCCTTCAATCAAGAAACCTGTGATGTATCTCCTCTTTACCATACATTTTGCTGTTTCATACTATTCTTGGGGTTCTCAAGGGAAGAATGTTGAAGTGGTTCACCATTCCCTTCTCTATTTTGCCTACAAAGATCTGTATAGTTAAAGCTATGGTTTTTCCACTAGTCATATATGGATGTGAGAATTCGACCCTAAAGAAGGCTGAGCACTGAAGAACTTATGCCTTTGAACTGTGGTGTTGAAGAAGACTCCTGAGAGTCCCCTGGACTGCAAGGAGATAAAACCAGTCAATCCTAAAGGAAATCAACCCTGAATATTCATTGGAAGTACTGATGCTGAAGCTGAAGCTCCAATACTTTGGCTACCTGATGTGAAGAGCCGACTCATTGGAAAAGACTCTGATGCTGGGAAAGACTGAAGGCAGGAAAATGGGATGACAGAGGATGAGATAATTGGATGGCATCACTGATTCAATGGATATGAGTTTGAGAAAATTCCAGGAGATGGTGACTGACAGGGAAATCTGGCATGCCACAGTCCATAGAGATGCAGAGTCGGACACAACTGAGTGACTGAACAACAACAAGCATACATTTTAGGGGTTATAGGATGATATCCATTACCAGTGTTGATCTTTTCCACTCTCATAACTGTGTGCATGTGTATCAAGTACTCAAGCGATATATCTTTCCTTCTTCTAAAATCATAATGCCCTGTTACATCCTCCATCACCCTCTGCCATTAAATCAGTGAATTTCAGTGCTTCAAAGAGGAGCAAAACTTTTTAAAAATAGTCATTACTAGGCTTCTGTAATCAGGTTAGGTGTGTTTAAGTCCTCCTGGAGACAGTGGCCTTTAGAGTAAAGAATCTCTAAATTTCCAAAATTTCTTTTATATGTCAAAAGGAAAAACTGTGATATTCACTTGGACAACTATAGCAAAAGACTGATCATCTAAGTGCTGGTGTAGATACAGTGCTAAAGCTGCATTGCTGGTGGGAGTGTAAAATATTGCAGTTACTCACTCTCCGACATAAACCAAAGCAGGATCCTCTATGACCCACCTCCCAGAATATTGGAAATAAAAGCACAAATAAACAAATGGGACCTAATTAAAATTAAAAGCTTCTGCACAACAAAGGAAACTATAAGCAAGGTGAAAAGACAGCCTTCAGAATGGGAGAAAATAATAGCCAATGAAGCAACAGACAAACAATTAATCTCAAAAATATACAAGCAACTCCTGCAGCTCCATTCCAGAAAAATAAACAACCCAATCCAAAAGTGGGCCAAAGAACTTAACAGACATTTCTACAAAGAAGACTTAAAAATGGCTAACAAACACATGACAAGATGCTCAACATCACTCATTATCAGAGAAATGCAAATCAAAACCACAATGAGGTACCACTTTACACCAGTCAGAATGGCTGCCAACCAAAAGTCTACAAGCAATAAATGCTAGAGAGGATGTGGAGAAAAGGGAACCCTCTTACACTGTTGGTGGGAATGCAAACTAGTACAGCCACTATGGAAAACAGTGTGGAGATTCCTTAAAAAACTGCAAATAGACCTGCCATATGACCCAGCAATCCCACTGCTGGGCATATACACCGAGGAAACCAGAATTGAAAGAACCACGTGTACCCCAATGTTCATCGCTGCATTGTTTACAATAGCCAGGACATGGAAGCAACCTAGATGCCCATCAACTGACGAATGGATAAGAAAGCTGTGGTACGTATACACAATTCAATATTACTCAGCATTAAAAAAAATTCATTTGAATCAGTTCTACTCATGTGGATGGAACTGGAGCCTATTATCCAGAGTGAAGTAAGCCAGAAGGAAAAACAACAATATAGTATACTAACGCATATATATGGAATTTAGAAAGATGGTAACGAGAACCCAGCATGCGAGACAGCAAAAGGAACGCAGATGTATAGAACAGTCTCGTGGACTCTGTGGAAGAGGGCAAGGGTGGGATGATATGGGAGAATGGCATTGAAACATGTGAATTATCATATGTGAAATCAATCGCCAGCCCAGGGTTGATGCTTGGGGCTGGTGCACCGAGATTTCCCGGGGGGAGGGAATTGGGAGGGGGGGGGGAGGGGGGTTCTGGAGGGGGAGCATATGTATACCCATGGTGGTTTCATGTCAATGTATGGCAAAACCAACACAATAAAGTAAAGAAAATTAAAAAAAATTATTGCAGTTACCTTGAAAAAGTATCACAGTTCCTCAAAAATTAAACATGGAGTTGTGTATGACCCAGCAATTCAAGTCCTTGATATATTCCCAAGAAAAAGCAAAATCTATGTTCAAAGAAAAGCCCGGATATGGATGTTCATAGAAGCATTATTTATACCATCCCATACACCTGTCTATCAGCTGATGATTAGAATTGCAATATGTGATCTGTTAGCATAATGGAATATTATTCAGCCACAGAAAGGAATAGATTCTGGTACAGGCTGCAACAAGGATGATCCTTGAAAGCATTGTGCTAAGTGAAAGAAACCACTAAAGCCCATGTATTGTGTGATACCATTTATGTGAAATGTCCAGATTAGGAAAATCTGTAGAGACCAAAAGTAGAATAATGGTTGGCAGGTACTATAGAGGGAGTGGAATAGGAACTGCTAATGGATGTGCAGTTTCTTTTGAGCTTTTGAATTTGTTCTAAAATCAGATGGTGGTAAGGGTTGTATAACTCTGTGAATATACTATAAACCTCTGAATTGTATATTTTAAAAGGGTGGCTTTTATATAGTAAGTTAATTATATCTAAATAAGGCTGTGAGGGAAGGAAAGAAAGAAGGGAGAAAGGGAAGGATAGAGTGAAGGAGAGGAAAGGGAAGAAACAAAAGAAGGGGAGAGACTGCTTAAATGGGGCCCCAGAGCTTTACTCTAAGGCATCAGTTGAGGAAACCCAGGATATCTATGAGGCAAGCACTGAAACGTGCCAGAGAGAGAAATGAAAGAGAGAAGTATGAGGAAGAAATCAGACAGCAGTGTGCTACCTCCATCAGCCACTCCATATTGATGAGTGCAACCTGGAAGGTGAGAGGTAGAGGTCTGACAAAAGTGTTGCCTACAAAGTTTAAGGAAGAATTGACAACAGACTGGACTGAAGCCATCTTTGCTGTCTAGGATTCTGGGAGACCACCGTTCAGAGAGCTCCTCCTCAACAAGGACCAAACATAATAGAGGAGAAATCCATGCACAAGGGAGAGCCACTTCTCTCTCAGCTCCTTCCTGGCACAGAGGGATCCAGATGTTTCCACGTGCTCCCAGTGGAGGATCTGGAAGGGCCCTGAATATTGAGAGCCAATAGGCTTGCCATGGGGCCACTGTTGGGAGGGGAGAGGTGGCCCCAGGGCAGAAGCTGCAGATGGACAAATTAATCCAGGGGCTGAATGGAGCATGTGCTGAGACTCTGAGGACCTGAAGGGTAGTCAGTGGCTGAGGCAGGGCCACATCAGTCATGTGGAACACAATGTTGGGCCTGCACTGGCCCAAGAGAATGGACTCTACATTTTGCAAGCCCTGAATCTCATCACTGGATGCCAGAAAGGTGCTCAGTGATGCAGTGGGGTATCTGGGGGCATTACTGTAGAGGCCAGTGAGGAGCCACAGAGGGAGCCCCATATCAACCTCTGTCGCCATCTTGGGGAGATTGAAATATAGGGTTAGGCTTGGAAACCCTGTAACACTGAGAATTTACCCAAAGGTACTAAATTAACCCAGAAGAGACTCTTTAATGGAAAGAGAAGTGAGTTTACATTCATTAGGAGATTGAGAGATACCCCTTGTCACCACCCATCCATAGGAATAGTGATTCCACATGGAGATGAGAATACTTACCAAGGTTCCTTGTCATTGGCACCACTGATGCTTTTGGTTCAATTAACCTTTGGTGTGTGGGTGGTCCTGGGCATTGTAAGATGTTTAGCAACATCCATGGCCTCTACTCACTAGATGCCAGTAGCAACCACCCTACTCCAGTCATGACCATCTGACCTCTGGGGGACAAAACTGCTCCCAGTCAAGAACCACTTCATTCTTGCAATAAAGAAGGTTATGCATCATAGACACCTCTCTACAGACATGTCCAGTTCCTGCCTCAGATATGCTGTATGATGTGAGCCAGGCAAACTTCCTCTCCTGTCTGACTTTCTCCCCCTGTTGACCACTGCAAAGAGCCTGCAAGTCATGTCCTTCCATACATAATACATGTCCTTTTTTGTATTCAGCCTTGTTTCTTACACTAAAATTACATCCTTTTTCTTTGCTTTCAGAGCCCCGCAGGCTCTGTTTTGAGCTTCCAATTATTTGTACTACCTGTTCTAAGATGCAACCCCTGCCCCACCCCATAGTGTTATTTTAATTAGCCCTTCCAGGTTTCTTCTTACTTCTCCCATCTTTCTTTCCTCCTCTTGCCTCCACTTAACTGCTACCCTTCCTTCTGCCCTTCTGCCTCTTCCTTCTCAAACTGGGCCCTTCTCTATGGGCTCATCTCCAATCTCTTCTCTATGGGTTTCTTGGACACCCCAACCTGCCCCACCTCCACCTGCTGCCTCCTCTATGAATGAGCCTTCTCTTCCCAGGGAAGGCTGAGCCTGCCCTGCCTGTCCCCACCTCTCCTCTTTATCCCTAGCTTCTTTCTCTATTTTTTATTTTTTTGTTTCACTGCAAGCTGAAATTCAGCTTCTTCCTTCTTTTCTACTCATTCTACATGTCTGTGGCCCTCCCTGTGTCCACAGCCAGAGATGGACAGCCAGGTGCTGGGAGGAGCACAGTACTGGTGTCAGGCACGCAGGAATATGGAATGAGATTGTACACTTGACATCAACCAGATGTGCAGTGAATATTTGTCAAGTAGCTGAAAAGTTTCATCAGTGACATCACATCCAAGGCCTGGGGCACAGGAAGTGCTCAAGGCAAAAATGCCCTTGAATTGAACTCAGTAGCACTCTCCCTCCCACATTAGATTTGTCAGTCCAGACCCCAAATCCAAATCTTACTCTGTTCCTATGTCACACAGCCTCTTCTTTTTTAGGTTGAACCTTTCCTGCATCTATGATTTGACTCCTCAAGAAAACAAAGATGTTGCCTGAACCTACCAAACAGAATCCTCCTTAAATCATCCTGCTGCCTTTTCTCCTAGCGCACTTTCCAAAATCAGTTTTTCTGCTGATCTGAAGCTTATATCAAATGCCTTTACTTTCTGAGAATTTAATTACAACAAAAATGTCCCAAGGGTTCCCACCAATTGGATTAGTAATCTGGGTCCCGAGAACAGGATCTCCATGCAGCATTGGAAGTAGACCAGCACACCAAATCTTCCCTTAGAGGACTGCCCCCACTCACCACCTCCCCACTTTCCCCCACTGTGCAAAGGCTTTCAGATCTTCTCTCCACTGGCTGGCTTCCTCTCTGCTTGCAGCTCTCTCAGATGCATCATTACCTGCTTTCTTGCCTCTTCCTTCTTCTTGCTCCTCATTCTTTACTTTGATCTCCCCTCCTCACCCTGCTGCCATTCTCCAGCATTTTTTTCTTTTCCTTCTGATTTTTAAAGTCAATTTAACCCCCTTGGATAAATTAAGTAATTGGTGTTAGCTCCATTGGCAGATGAGGAAACTGAGCCAAGAAGCGATTAAGTGACTTGGCACATCACTGCCAGAGCTAAGATTACAAGTGAAAGCCTCGCTGCTTAGCCTGTGACTGTTTCACTTTGTTTCACCTATATTGCTATGTATTATTTATTTATTTATTTTCTGTGGCCACCCACCACCTGGTATGTGGAATGTTAGTTCCCCGACCAGGGATCAAACTCATGCCCCTAGCAGTGGAAGCACATGGTCTTAACTGCTGAACCACTAGGAAAGTGCCCCAAATGCTCTGATTTTATTCTTTAAGGTTAAAACCAATAATGATGAAAGAATCTGCGTGAATTCTCTCTATAACTTGTATAGAGTGGTGCTCAAGATCATTAATTCTTTCCACCCACCTTTGTCATTTGTTCTTTCAAAAATCATTTGTATAGTAAACAGGAAATGGTCACTATAAATTAATAGCACTTCAAATCAATAAAGTCCTTTCAGATGCCATCATTTCATTAGAATCCTCAAAACAGTCTTAAAAGAAGGCCTTATTAGATCCATTGCCGAGATAATGAAACTGAGGCTCAGAAAACTTCAATGATTAATGCCAGACACAGCTGGGACATGGCAGTGCAGTGAGTTCAACACTTTTCCTCTTGACTCTGAAGTTCATATTCTTTCAATGTTAGCATTCTACTTCACACATGAAGGGGCTGCATCTGTAAAACCCGTTTAGCTTAGATTATGAATATTTATTGTTAAGGTTAGAAATGCATCAAATTTACAGACAAACAAGGTAAAGGCAAATCAGTAATATTATGTTTAGCTATTGATATGAGATGGAGCTGCTTGCAAAATTAGAATTCATTAGTGGCAATAGATCTTTTTCATGACTAGGCTGTCCTGGATCTTATTATCTTGTAAATAGCACCAAAATAAAAGACTTGGGGTTTAATAGGGTAATGAAACAAGGTGATTTAGGCCCCAGTTGAGCGTGGTGGGCCAAGGCCTGCCTGAAAGCTCACTCATAGTTCCCAAGAGGGCTGTGGCAGAGCCTGAGGGACCAGACTGGGCTCTGCTGAGCTGTATGTAAATCACCTGCAATTTTAGCACTGGAAGCTTGATCAGAATTTCTGTAATGAAGTAAGAAGCCATGAAGATTGGAAACTGGACTATATAGCTGTTTGAAAGCTTAAAATTTGTTTCCATGAATCACTGGAATAGAGTTATACCCCACATTAAAATACCATATGCCTGAATCCACTTGGTACAAGATGTGGTTCCCTCTATATCAGAGATTCTGCATGTTTGGTCTGTGGATGTACTTCAGGTGGTATGTGAGAGTGCTGGCCATCAAGGGCCCCACTGAGTGGGCTTAAGTGTGTGTTTCTGCATAGAGCCTTTGTAACTTTTGTCTGTTCCACCAAGGGGGCAGTGAATGGTTATCCACTGCTAGAGAGAGCAGTGGGAGCCTAGGGTGTGAGTGAGCCCACCTGAAGGGAGTGGGATCAGGAGAGGGTCCAGGCAGAATCTCAAGTCAGTGTCACTTAAATCATTTCATAATGAAGGGTGATTATTGGTGACTCTTGACCTGGGGCCTATGGATGCTCCGTGGGAAGTTTATAAACTCCCTGAAACTCAGAGGTGACATTTTGCATGTCTGTTTATGAACATATTTCTATCCAAGAAGAAGAGCTCCTGCTTTCATCAGAGGCTTAGGGAGGCTCCTTGGTCCCTGAAGGTTAAGAACCACTAAAGTGGAAGAACTGTTCATGAAGCTTGGAGCTTCTAGCAATAACAGTGATTCGGACTCCTTTCTATGTTCCAGTTCCACCTTGATAGAATCACTTTTCTATCTTTCTTTTCGCTTACCAAAGCAGTGTGCTAAGTGCAGAATAATGCAGTCCAATCTCAGTATATGAGAACTGAGAAGGAAGAGCTCAAGGGGAGATACTGAAGGGATTAATCCAAGACTTCTTAGAAGAGGCCTTTTTTGAAGTGAGGTATAGTGCATCTGCTCAGCAGAGTCCTGAACTAGCACAACAGAAGAAGCCATGTGGGCTGAGAGGCATGGACGGGTGGACTGGAGCTGACCATGGAGTTGAGTATTGAGTTCACATGCAAGACAAGGGATTTCCCCTTTGACTGTGCAAGACATTTGAAATGAGGAAGGTCATTGCCGCATGGAGCACTTCATGGGCTATTTATCACTATTAAGCAGGGAGAAGAAATTGACTGACCTGGTGGGTTAATCGGAATTCTGAGCAATGGCTTCATTACATGATAATTCAGCACACAAGATTTATACAGCCTCTGACTTCATTAATGATATACATATTACTTTAAAGTAACATTTTGGAATTGAACACAGAATCATAATATGTTTCTTCCCTCACTGAACTGCTCTGAATTGATTCTCACCTAGTTGTGGGAATGGAACTTTGGCTCCAGCATTCCCAAGAGCCAGCTACCAGGCATGAGTTACCATGCTATCATTCACACCTTGCCAGGGTTTCTAGCTCTCATAAAAGAAGTTGTCTTTGGCATCCATGGGTAATCTCCAGGAAAAGACTGGCTCTCTGACAGGCCTGCCTCAGAATAATCTGGAATCCAAATGGTGCTCTCGAGTGTCCCAATGCATTCCCAGAAAGAGCCAGAGGCTGCTGCTGGTAATTTTCTCATTTATGTCATAGGTGTGCTTCCAAAAAGCACAGAGTAGATTACAAACAGATACAAAAATCATGAAGCTTTGAGTTAACAGAATGTGATCACTATTGCAGGACAAGGTTTTGAAAAGTGCACTGGCTTTCTGTAATGTGAATCTCACCACTGATTTTATAAGTATGGGGTTTTTGTATACCAAGTTTGCTTAAACTGAAAACAAGTTATATATGCTGTCTTCATGTGTTCAAGCCGATTGGGTCAATATTTTCATAGACTCTCTCACTGTTCTAAATTGGGAGCAGATAGTCCTATTGCATGAATAATAAGATGAAAATTGAGCACAAAAGAAAAAGTTAATATTTATTTTCTCCTTGCAAAGAAGAAAGGGAAAGATATACCCAACTGAATTCAAGTTCCAGGGAATAGCAAGAAGAGATAAGAAAACCTTCTTAAGTGAACAATGTAAAAAAAATAGAGGGAAGCAATAGAATGGGAAAGACTAGAGATCTCTTTAAGAAAAGTAGCAATATCAAGGGAAAAATTTAATACAAGGATGGGCACAATAAAGGGCAGAAATGCTAAGGACCTAACAGAAGCAGAAGAGATTAAGAAGAGGTGGCAAGAATACACAGAAGAACTATACAAAAAAGATCTTCATGACCCAGATAATCACAATGGTGTGGTCACTTACCTAAAGCCAGACATCCTGGAGTGCAAAGTCAAGTGGGCCTTAGGAAACATCATTATGAACAAAACTATTGGAGGTGATGGAATTCCAGCTGAGCTAGTTCAAATCCTAAAAGATGATGCTGTTAAAGTGCTGCACTCAATATGCCAGCAAATTTGGAAGACTCAGCTGTGTCCCCAGGACTGGAAAAGGTCAGTTGTCATTCCAATCCCAAATAAAAGCAGTGACAAAGAATGTTCAACCTACCATACAATTGCACTCATTTCACGTACTAGCAAGGTAATACTCAAATTCCTTCAAGCTATTTTTCAACAGTATGTAAACTGAGGACTTCCAGATGTTCAAACTGGCTTTAGAAAAGGCAAAGGAACCAGAGATAAAATTGCCAACATCTGTTAGATCATAGAAAAAGCAAGGGAATTCCAGAAAAACATCTACTTCTCCTTTACTGACTACACTAAAGCCTTTGACTGTTTGGATCATAACAAACTGTGGAAGATTCTTAAAGGGATGGGAACACCAGACCACCTTACCTGTCTCCTGAGAAACCTGTTTGCCAGGCAAGAAGCAACAGTTAGAACTGGATGTGGAACAAAGGACTGGTAAAAAATTGGAAAAAGGTTACATCAAGGCTGTATATGGTCACCCTGCTTATTTAACTTATATACAGAGTATATCATGTGAAGTGCCAGGCTGGATGAATCACAAGCTGTAATTAAGATTTCAGGGAGAAATATCAACAACCTCAGATAGGCAGATGATACCACTCTAATGGCAGAAAGCTGAGAAGAACTAAAGAACCTCTTGATGAGGGTAAAAGAGGAGAGTGAAAAAACTGGCTTAAAATTCAACATCCAAAACTCTGAGATCATGGCATCCAGTCCCATCACTTCATGGCAATTAGATGGGGGTAAAATGGAAACTGCCAGATTTTATTTTTTGTGCCTAAAATCACTGTGGACAGTGAGTGCAGCCATGAAATAAAAATATGCTTGCTCCTTGGAAGAAATGCTATGACAAACATGGTTGTTAGTTGTTGTTCAGTCATTCAGTCATTTCCAACTCTTTGCAACACCATGAACTGCAGCATGCCAGGCTTCCCTATCCTTCATCATCTCCTGGAGCTTGCTCAAACTTATGTCCCTTGAATCAGTGATGCCATCCAACCATCTCATCCTCTGTCATCCTCTTATCCTCTTGCCTTCAATCTTTCCCAAGATCAGGATCTTTTTCAGTGAGTTGGATTTTTGCATCAGATGGCCAAAGTATTGGAGCTTCGGCTTCAGCATCAGTCATTCCAATGCATGTTCAGGATTGATTTCATGACAAACCTAGACAGCATATTAAAAAGCAGAGCCATCACTGTGTTGACAAAGATCTGTATAGTCAAAGCTATAGTTTTTCCAGTAGTCATGTACAGATGTGAGAGTTGGACCCTAAAGAAGGTTGAGCACCAAAGAATTGATGCTTTTGAACTGTGGTGCTGGAGATGACTCTTGAGAGTCTTTTGGACAGCAAGAAAATCAAACCAGTCAATCCTAAAGGAAATCCACCCTGAATATTCATTGGAAGGTGAAGCTGAAGCTCCAATACTTTGGCCACTTGATTTGAAGAGCCAACTCACTGGAAAAGACCCTGATGCTACTAAAGATTGAGGGCAGGAGGAGAAGGGTGTGACAGAGGATGGGATGTTAGATAGGATCATTGACTCAATGGATACATGTTTGAGAAAACTCCAGGAGATAGTGAAAGACAGGGAAGTCTGGCATTTTTCAGTCTATGGGGTCACAATGAATTCAGAGACTACTTAGAGACTGAAAAACAACAGCAACACTCTTCACTGCCACTCTACCCAGAGTCTCACATACATTTACGGATTCCTTCATTTGTTCAAAACTCAGTACTCAACACCTACCAGGAGAAAACACAGAACTAGGCATGGGGGATGCAGCAGACCTGGTGCCCCAGCAGAGAAGGTCACAGTCGAGGGACATACACACCAGTCGTGATCTAGGTGAATTGTGCCAATTGAATACAAGAGGTTCAACTGGTCTAGTGATTCTTTCTTGTTATCTCCTTTTTCCCAGATGAGTTTCACACATTCTTTTTCCAGAGTCCTTCAACATCTCTTGCCCCATCCTCCCTCTCAGTCAATGACTTTACTTTTTTTTAGCTTCACTGAAAACAGAACAAAGAGAACTTTTGCAAGTTTCCATGATCATCTCTTCCCAACTACCTGCATTTGAACCATGTACCCACCTTCTCTCCCATTACACTGCATATGTTAGTAAGGGTTCTCCAGAGAAACAGAACAATAGGTTATGCACATATGTGTGTGTGTGAGAGAGATGTATATAATTACATATGCCTGCCTGCTTGTTTAGTCACTCAGTCGTGTCTGACTCTTTGCAAAACTATAGACTATAGCCTGCCAGGCTCCTCTGTCCATAGGATTCTCCAGGCAAGAATATTGGAGTGGGTTGCCATTCCCTTGTCCAGGGGATCTTCCCAACCCAGGAATCAAACCTGAGTCTCCTGTGTCTCCTGCATTGCAGGCAGATTCTTTACCCACTGAGCCATTGGGGAAGCCTATGATTATGCATATTTATATGTAAATATATTTTATATATTTATTTTATTATGTTGCCTTGGCCAAAATGTTCTAATTTTTCCAGGTGTTTCAGAAGCATCTTGAGCCTTGAGAGGGAAGGGAGCATGGGGACTCAGAGGACCTTGAAAAGCTGTTGTGACTGGAGAATTAGGGCAGCATGAGAGCATGCCAGATGAGACTGGTTAAAGATGGAGGGTCTTGTGTATTTCACAAACAATGCCTAAGGCAACACTTCCATAGCCTGTCTAAGAGCCACGTGTTAAAATGCAGGTTATGGTTCAATAGGTCTGGAATGGGACTTGTGATTTGCATTTCACACAAGCTCCAGAGTGATGTCTAAGTAGCAAGTGTCACATGCCACCTGGAAGCTAGAAGGGCATGATTTCATTAGAGCTGAGTGTTTGGACGAGGAGCTTCCAGGGGAGGAAGGCGTCAAGGATGATTCTGGGCTTCTAACTTGAGTAGCTCTCTGGTGTCTCTTACTGGGAAGGGCAGACCAGGGACCAAGGAAGTTTCAGTATGGAGAAGATGAATTAACTCTTTGAGTTGAATGCGTGATGTTTGTGGGACATTTACATGTAGAAGAGCAGGTAGTTGAATATTCAAGATTGAAGCTAGAATGTGGGAAAGGGAGGTTGGATTAAAGAATGGTTTTTCAAAAGTAGATGAGTGAGACATGAATATTTTTATAGGCTTAGGGGAACATATCATGATGGGTCAGGATGTTATGGGGGTGAGTCCAGAGAGTTTGCTACCCTTGGGCAGAAAGGGGTGGGGTATGACAAGTATGAATAGATATTTATGCAAATGTGTTGGGTGGGGCTTGAGAATATTATCACTGCTAGCCTCTAATTTTGTGACAAAAGAAGCAAGGCCTATGAAGGGATAGGGTTGATAAAAGAAGAAGGGGAGGAATGAATTTATGGTATGTGTACATGTGTCAGTATGTGTGCTAAATATCAAAAATTTTCATCTTCTTATAAAATTGTATTTTACTATACTTCAAAGAACCTGGTTAAGTGGTGTTTTGGAGAAACCATGGAACTTAGAAAGAATCAGCAAAATTGCTATTGTCCTTCTGTTTGACCCTTGGCAAATCCTTTCCCTTCTCTGGGCCTCAATTTCCTCACTTGTTAAATGAGAGAAAAAATTGATCTCTAAAGTGTCATTCAGTTTAATGGTTTTAACTCACTACAACAAAAGATTTTAAATTTAGCATAGAGATAAAGAAATAATAGAAATATTTACATTTTATCTTGGATCTTAATGAGGAATACCTTCTTGGCCTAGAATTGGATGACAGTCAAATAAACATTTTATTTCAAATCACCCTAAAGGGATTCAATGCATTATAAAGGACAAGAAATATGTAGGGATTTAAGTCTTGCAGAATTTTCTGGCTAAGGGTACACGATACTATACAACACTTATAATCTTCAAAGTGTTTGGTAATTGTGAATCTGTCTTCATGAAATGCCCTGGGAGATTGTTGCTTCCTTTTAAGATGGTGTAACTGAAACAAGGAAATTGTGACTTTTCTAGGGCTTTGGAGGGAATCTTGCAATCCTGTTCATTAAAGGTAGGGACTGAAGGAGAGTCATAAACATGGCTGATTTTCTTTACTTGAAATGACAGGGCTCTTGTGGAAGCCCGTGGGGGACCTGGGCCCCATCACCTTCATCTTCACTTAATGACATAATGTATATCCCATCAACAGGGTTTGCTTCTTTCAGGGGATATTTGAGAAGCTCCTGTAGAGCTGGGACCATGTACAATTCATCTTGGTATTTCCTGCAGTAGTTGAATAAAAATGTTTTTCTTTTTAAGCACTATTTTTTAGAATCAGAAAATCAGATTTTTCCCAGTTAAGGTAATGGCTACAATCAGAAAAGCAATGACTATTCCTCAGGTTCTGAGTTTTGCTTACAGAGAATGTGGTTCTTAAACTGAGTTCTTGGCAAGAAATTGTCTTTTGCCCAGTCTTCTCTCTGGAATAAGAAAAAGGATCTTGGTCTTTCTCTAAGTTCTATTTCCCATCTAGAAATCCAGAGCAATAGGGCTTGCTTCTGTTGACCTCAAAGGCTTTTGTGAAGATAACTCTTACCTACGCAGAGCTCTTAGAAAAAAAAGTGTTTTATCTACATGCAAAGTATTATCATATATACACACTACTTAATATCCAAGATATATTTTAAAACCAAAATAAAAAAAAAGAGTTTGTAAAGTACCTGTTAATAAATGTAAATGGATATATGGGGATGTATCGTTTCACAGGGGAGTTGAAAGAAATAATTGTTGCTTATAAAGTTCCTTGAAGTCTTTGAATTAAAGAGTCTAGAATTTGCAAGCTATGACTACCTTCTGTATTATAAATGGTATAATTAATATACCCACATATTTTCCTCAGATGCAGAGCTAGGACTTATTCAAAATGGACAAATCATTTAAAATGAGTATTTTGGGGAAGTAGCCTCTCTGCCCCTCCAGAGTTCTGACTCATTTGGGTGGGCACCAATTGATAGGGATTCTGGTCTCACCCAAGTACATTTACCACCTGTATTTTGTAATTTTAGTAATCTGCCTGGCATTTGCATCAGGAAGAACTGAAATAACCTTGTGTTATGATTTATTCAAACATGACAGAAATCAGGAGCTAAATAAAAGAGAAGACAGATATTTCTCCATCTAACAAGGTTACCTCAGATTGCTTATGTTCTCTGTGACATTTGCTTGAAAAATATTCCTCCAGCTTCATTAAACTGTCTTTGGTAGGTAGCAACTAAATATTCCCTGGAGTCTACATTTTCACATTCCCAAACACTTGGCCATGGAGTTGGAAGGAGAAGACAGATACACAAGTGGATGGGCTGGAATTGAAACAGACAGTGGGGGCAGTCATGGGGCTGAGTGACCAGTGGTCTTTAATCAGCAAAGACCTTTGGAAATTTTGAGGAAAAACACTCTAATATTTACAGTCATTTGCTGAGGAAGTAGATACATTTTGTTCAGATTACAAACAGCTGTCCAATCTAGGTACATACTGTTCAGGACAGAGAATGGAATGCCTCTGTGCAAGCTTGCCTAGTCAGTGTACTAGGGAAACACCAGAAAGAGACCGCTGCTTTTATCATTCCAAAACACTTGAATACTGTTTGTTGTAGAAGTCTTTCAAGGTGGCTATAGACTTGAAGGTTTTCAAATGTTGGAGGAAAAAAATAAAAGAAATGCCTCATTACTCCTATTCCAAGACCACCTCTCCCTGACTGAGACCTCATAAAATACACAGAATAGTCACTCCCCAGTGGCTTAGTGGGTAAAGAATCCTCCTACAATGTATGAGACACAGGAGACATGGGTTCTATCCCTGGGTTAGGAAGATCCCCTGGAGAAGGGCATGACAACCTACTCCAGTAGTCTTCCCTGGAGAATCCCATGGATAGAGGAAGCTGCAGGCTACAGTCCATGGGGTCACAGAGTCAGACACGACTGAAGCGACCGAGTATGTACACACAGATCTATTTAAATGAATTGTAAGTTATATATTCTAGAATGTTCTTCTTTGCATTTCTAAAGTGAAGATTAGGCATTTCTCTTCCATCATCTATGGCAGTGATGGTTTAGTCACTAAGTCATGTCCTACTCTTGCAATACTGTGGACTGTAGCCTGCCAAGCTCCTCATTCCATGGGATTCTCTGGGCAAGCGTACTGGAGTGGGTTGCCATTTCCTTCTCCAGGGGATCTTCCTGACCCAGGAATTGAACCTGGTCCTCCTGCATTGCATGCAGATTCTTTACTGACTGAGCTACGAGGAAAGCCCATCATCTAAAAAAATGACAGTAAGGTTATTTGAGGCATGCATGGTAACAGGTCCTTAAACATATTAATCATACAGGAAATAGGAAAGATAATGGCAGACCTTCACATACCCATTATTAAATACCTAACTAGCCAAAGGTGACCTGAGATTTTCATTTTTGGAGATGGGTGAGAGGGGAAGGGGAAGGGGGAAAACAGTTTGACAGGAAATTAAAAAAGGCAGTGGTTGTCATCATATCGTGTACCAGGTGAGTTCTTTAAAAATGTGGGTTGACTATTTCAAACTATTCAGTCAGTTAACTGAATCTAATTGTTGAATTATTTTTGAAATTATGAAGACTGTATTTTCCAAACTCCAAACTGGGATGCATACTTTGAAAGTTTGACTACCTGGAAAATTCTGGATGGGTAATATACCAGCGCTCTGATTCCAGTCTGTCTCTTTGGACTTCCTAGGGATGAAAGAAAACATTTGCAGTGAAGTTCTGGGAAGATTTGTCATGAATCTTTCAACATTTTATGTTGAGAGACAATTGGCATTTTGAATTGGAGTCCTGGAGCTGAAAGCACATGTGCCTAATGTAAATATCTTAATTATCATTCATTATGTGTCTTTGGGAGGTACATTATTAAACATAATTATGCATATGCTTCTAAAGAGGTAGGTTCCTACCTACAGGTAACCACATTTCCCAAATCCCAAACACAGAAGTGTAATTGCAGATGTGATCTGACAAAGGGATTGGATTTTTTTTAAAAACTCTGGGATGTCTTGAAAAAGCTCAAATATTCCTTGGCAGTCGCTATGATCCATGTACATGCACTTTTTCAACTAAGTACTAGGAGACTTTAAGCTATGCTCAAATCTTCAAGACCCTAAGGCAAGGCGGAGAGGGCCTGTTCTCCACAAGGAAAAGGTCAGAAGGAGGTCATGACTGAGTAACCCCAGAGCCATTTGGTTGCGTATCCTTTGCAGCTGGGGAGAGTGGGGGAGTCCCATAATGGAAGTTTCAGGAACCGGAGAACAAGGTCTCCTTTTGGAAGGGAGAAGACAGAGAGAGGAGGAAAAAGCAACTAGTATTTCTAAAAGCAGGCAGTGCCATGGGAAGAACCTCAGTTAGGCTGAGGCTGGGGCGCTGGGCTCACTCTGTATGGGCATGCCAGCTGTTATGTGCAGAATCACACCCCGTCTCCTGGACTCCAGACCCCACAAAATTTCTATGTGTAAGTCCTAATAGCCAGCACCTCAGAATGTGACTGTATCTGGAGGCAGGGTCTTTAAAGTGTAATTACATTAAAATGACATCATTAGTCTGGGCCCTAATTTAATCTGAATGGTGTCTTTATAAGAGATTAGGACACACACACAGAGGGAAGAGCAAGTGAAGACACAGGGCAGAGAGGGTCATCTACAAGTCAAGGAGAGAGGCCTCAGAAGCAACTGACTCTGTCAAACCTTTGATCTCGGACTTCTAGCCTCCAGATCTGGGAGACAATATATTTCTGTTCTTTAAGCCCCCTAGTCTCTGGGACTCGGTTATGAAGCCCTAGTGGATTATTGCACAGGCATAATATTGATACGATGCAGGAAGTCCAATAGGAAGGGAGCCAAATGCCCCTGGGAGGGGATAGGCTGTCCGGGCCACCTTGACCCTGATGTTGTCCTCAACTGCTCCTTACAGCAAACTTCCAGGAGAAATTTCTTAGAAAATGGGACACTTCCCGAGGCCTTACAACTTGTGAGCTTTCTACCCCTGGTTTCAGCTTCTCCAGAGTGATTTGAGCATCACATGCATCCCATACGAAGCTGGACCACGACCCACAATGTACATGAAGCCAACTTGCAAAGACTTGGATAAGCTTGTGTGGGATTCCCGGTGATCGAGGTGATAGATGTTCCCCGGGATTGTGAAATGGCATCATCTTCAATTGACACTCCAAGAGCTACATGTGTTTGATTATGCACAAAACAATGTTTTGTTTTAGTTAGTTCACTTTCATCAGTTCCTAGGATACCTGCTTTTTCCCTGAAGATGTGGGATTCAAGTTAACCAAGACATCTCTTGACTGGGCATGGTGTGAAGTGTGGGTTTGTCAGCCTGAGAAGACAAAAGCTGAGAGGTAAAAGGATGAGGGGAGGCAGACAAGAAGGAAAGGAATGAGCGATGCCTCCTGACCTCCCCTCTCTCCCTCCTCTGAGTGTACCCTGTACAGGGATGCTCTAGATGTGCTCTGTCTGCTTTCCTTCTCCCATCCAGTGTATGAAGTGGGGGCTCTCATAATCTACATTTTTTAGGTGAGAAAATATAGGCTCAGAGAGTGAAAGGACTAAGGGGCAGAAGCCCGATCCACATGAGTCAAAGTTTCTGCCCCTCATTGCCCTGCTTGCCACCTTCACCCTTAATGGATATAAATAGATCATCCTGGGCATAGTCATTAAATCCTGGGATGTTGAAACAAAAGACCAACTTCCTTCTGGAAACTCCTTGTACCTATCCTGAAACTGAAAGGAGGTAGTTGAGGATAAATCAAAGATGGTCGGTCATCTTTGTGTCATGGGAAACAAAAATACTACTTGTTTTTTTAACCTCAAGTTGTAAAGCCTCGAAAGATTGGCTTGAGAGGGTCTAGATCAAGCCCCTGGATACCAAGAGGGTAGAAATGGGGGAATGGCTAAGTCTCAAAGCAAAACAAACAAAAGTGCTCCAAACCTGACAGAGAATTTATATATAATCCCCCTAGGACTGTGCAGGCAGCCAAAGCCACAAGTGCTTTGACCTTGAGGTGAAGTTTTTGTTAAGTCCATCAATTCAGGATTTAGACTGGTAATTTAGCCTCATCTTTGCAACTCTCATAGCTAACTGTTCTTGAGCTCTCCCTGCATACCAGTCTCTGTTTGACTTCATTGAATCTTCTCAGCAATCCTGAGACCCTGACTATCATCGCCTCCATTGTACAGATTGAGAAACTTGAGACCGTCTCACCCTGACAAGAAACTGGTCAGGAGCTTTTCAATTCTTTTAGAATTCATTTTGTTAAAAGGGAAAATGTAGTTAATTATTACACCAAAAGTGCAGTTAGTAAAGAAAGTTATTCAAATAATTAATTGCAGGTTGATGTGGTAAACCATTTTAAAATGTCTGCCTCCCAATGGGGGGAAAAACCTAAAAAAAGATGATGATGAAAAGATGG
Source organism: Antilocapra americana (assembly GCA_007570785.1). NCBI lineage: Eukaryota > Metazoa > Chordata > Mammalia > Artiodactyla > Antilocapridae > Antilocapra > Antilocapra americana. The sequence goes on from ML662926.1 coordinate 995,502, forward strand.
AGCTATTTGCTGGCTTAGATCTTGTCATGAGTGATAGCCTCACCCTGGACTAGTAGAGAAGTCCAGGAAGTATAGAATAAACTCCAGCTTTGAGGGGCCACTTCTAGGAGAGCAGTGATCACACTCACTCACAACTCATCCCATGGAGTCTCTGAGCTGGCTGAGACATTGGAATGACCTATTTCTGATGTAAAAGCTCAGAATATAAGAGATCAGTCATCCTATACCACCAAGATAACTCAAAGATCCAGAAACATGCACAAAAAAGTCCACATGTACAATAAATCTGTGACTTGGGCCTCATTCCTACACTAGAATTCACCAGTCTCACACTCTCTTCTACTTACTGTCACAGGCTACACTTTGATCTAAACCTCTGATCCATTGGGGGTGGAAATCCCAAGCATAGCAACAGTGTCCAAGCAGAAGCAGCAGTCAAATGTCCTTAACTAGCAGAGGGAAGGCCTGAGTAATGATAATTAAGCTCAGAAGCTGAATCAGAAGTGGGTTCAGTTATAGCAGATATGACTGGGGAGCCATAGGGGCCGTGAGGGAAAGGAATGTGAAAGAGGGGCAGGCAGGCCCTGGCTTTTAGGTTTTTGCACTGAATCTAGGAAAATATTGTGCTTTTTGGCAGCCAGTTGAATGCACCTCAGCTCACCAAGAGAAACCACTGTCAGAGAGGGCCTAATATTCCTCAGAAGTAACAATAATTGCCATTGAGAGATGATGTAACATATGCCAGATATTACTATAAGCATGCATTATCTCATTTAATTTTACTAAGTGATAAACAGCAACCCTATGAGTCAGACACAGGTGTTATACCCCATTTTACATATGTGGAAACTGAGTCTCAGGAAGGGAAAGTAACTTCTGATGTGACACAACTTCACAGTAGCAGGATGAGATTTCTAATCTTGGTATGCTTGAATTCTGAGTCCAACTCTTTACCCACTAGGCCAGGGGATAGCAAACTTTTCTGTAAAGGGCCAGGTAGTAAATATTCTCAGATTCACAGACCACATAGTCTCTGTCACAGCTACTCAACTCTGCTGTCACAGTGCAAAAACAGCCAGAGACAGTGTGAACAAATAGGCATGGCTGTGTTCCAATAAAACTATTTAAAAGGATGATGGTGGGCCAGCTTTGGCAGTAGTTTGCCAATCTCTGAACTAGGTAAGACACTTCTCTGCTTGTCTATAATAGCAAGTTATTCTGATCCTGGAATTACACACTCTAAAATCAGAGATAGTGATCTAATGGAATGAAAGCAAACTGAACTGAAGAGTTTGGGCTCAAGCCCCAGTAGTGCCACTAACTTTCTGTGGGAGTTTCCTCAAGTTAGGTAAAGCCTTTGTGCCTTAATTTCCCTATTTGCAAATTAAAACAATCACTCTCTGGAATATATGTTTTCAAGAGGATGGGAAAAACACAGATGGCCTGCATGTTGAAAAATGGAATTACCTTTCAAATCTTAGGTGCTTACTTTTCTTAAACTGGGCAGTGGCCATCTGCCTGGAGCCCCAAGCCACAATTTCCCCAGATATCACATTCTAAGCCTGGTGCCTTTTGAGGAGCAGCAAGTGAGTATCCATATGAAAGTCGATTCCTATGGCAACAAACAGAATCAGAAGCTGCTCCCACGCTGTGCCAAAGAACAATGGGAGGATAGCAAACCTGAAAGCGAAAATCAGACAAGATAGGGAATTGCATGGAGAGACGGTTGAGCCCAGCTTGAGTGGCTGGTGCTGATACCAGAGTAAACTGCTGATGCTGATAATGTGCCATCTCACTCAGCGATAGCAATTGTTTTTGTCGGGTGAGAGAGAGCTCTTGCTTTGTTGAAGCATGTGTTTGTGACACCATTAAACACTCAAATAATATACTCCTTCCTGTCGAGGAGCTCTCCTCAGAGCCAGGTGCCAAAAGAAAGCACTTCTTTTGCATTTCTGTCACATCTGGGCACGGGACGAAGCTCTCCAACTAGTTCCAGAAAGCTCAGCCCCTAGAAAGAGGTTGCAGAGAGGGGCTCAGAAGACTAGAACGCTTGGGTTGTAATGGCCTGGAGAGATGATTTTGTCTAATGCTTCGTGTTTCCAGTAGAGAAACTGAGGTGAGGCCTGAGAAATGATTGATTGAAGTCCATCAGGTGTGAAAAGCCCTTGCATTAGAACCCAAGTCTGATGACTCTTCTGCCCCGTGAGTTATCCCGTAGTTGGAATCTGAAATAGCTGCTTCAACATATTTCTGTGCATTGCAGCTGTTTTCACTGACATTCCTTGATATTGGCAAGCAAACCCAAGGCAAGAATTTCCTTACATGTAATTTGCTTTTTGCAGATTTTCAATGCACAGCCAATTATTGGACCTCTTTTGTTCAAAAGAAATACAGAAAAATGTTTTCTACGCCTCTGTGTTCCCATGAAGTAGTTTGAACCATTAGGTTGTAAGCAACATCTTGTTCTTTTCTTTTTGTTCCAGTTGTTATTACTTAAGATGACATTGAGATAGTTGACACTACTCTTCAATGTTTTAAAAGAACAAGTAGTATTGGCTGTAAGATAACTTTGCTAGAACTTTCCATAACTAATAATTGGTAGATCCAACCACTGTGCAGTGCCTTTCAACTAATAGTCTATTAGGCCATTGAAGTTACCAAACAATAGAATATTTTCTCCCAGCTTTGATGGTCTACGAAGGAAAACAACAAAACCTCTCAGTGCCTGGACATGGCAAGCAGTGAGAGTTCACTTTTCTGCTAATTAGCTTCTTGACATCTGTGCTCATTTGCACAAAGCTTAATTTTTTCCTAATATATCCAGGTATGATACTTTCTGAATATTGCCAAGGTGTTCATTTGTATCTTATTCATTGTATACATGAGGAAATGTGGGATCAAGAGGTTAAATACAGTGGTTAAATATTGACACATGGGATTTAGAATCAGAGTGGAGTTCAAGCCCCAGCTCCTCTATTTTCCTAGTTGTGTGATGGTGGGAGAATCATTCAAACTGCATTCTCAGTTTTCTCAGCAATGAACTGAGGAAAAGGATTGTACCTGCCTCCTAGGATGGAGTTACAGGTGAGATGAGCTGATGCAGGCAGAACTTGGTGGAGGTGTGCTCAATAGTGGTAGCCATTCTCTCCTTGGGGAGCCTGGGAAGTTTATAACTACTGATTTTCTATGATACAGGAAGAAACAGAAAATATTTCTTTTGAAGCCATGAATAATGTTTGATGAAAATACAGAAATGTTGACTGTTAGTGCTGACATACACACCCTCTGTGTTAAGCCTACTTAAAGTCAATTTCTCCATCAAAACTTCTGTGCTGTGAAACAATTTTTTTCTCTCTCAGCTGAATGCCTTCCCGTTTTCAATGTAACTGGTGTGTTTTATTATTGCTACATTATTTTCCACTGAAACATTGTTCCTCTGGAACATATGATGTCATTTATAGCTACTGGCAAACATTTTTTCCATAGTTTGTCAATTAAGCATGTCACAGGATTTAATATTTAAAGTCTTGTATGGTTCACTGAACTACTTGGAGGAAAAGACAAGGAGAACAAAACCAGAGATTCTACTCTCAGCACCAAAGAACTGAGGATAGAATCCTACCCTGTTGATTTCATTGTTCAGTCACTAAGTTGTGTCTGACTCTTTCCAACCCCATGGACTGCAGCACGCCTGGTCTCCCTATCCCTCATAATCTCCTGGACTTTGATTTCATTAATGAATAGTAAATATAATTATGAGGCTTGTAATGAACATACTGATAACTTTGGTAAGCATTTCAAAGAACAAATTAATATTTAAATATTTAATATCTGGAACTCAAACTTTTACACTGAAGCTTGCCAGTTTGCTCATAACAGACAAGACTTGCCTTGAGAAGCAGATGGCACATCATGCTTGTGCAAGGTAAAGTTGCTTATTGCCAAAACCTGGGTGGTACAGAGGCAAACTCATTCATGTTGGTGAGATTGGTGTGGTAACATGGACAGGTCACAGAATTCCTTGGTTTTGATATAAGTATTTATGTCTGAAATATGTTCCCCTTAACTTCACGTGTTGCAATCCTAATTCCCAGTACCTCAGAATAGAGGTGTGTTTGGAGACAGGTCTTTGGGAAGTGATTGAGTTAAAATGATGTCACTAGGATGGGCCCTAATCCAATATGGCTGGTGTCCTTAAAAGAAGAGATGATTACACAGACACAAACAGAGGGAAGAGCATGTGAAGATGCAAGGAGAAGACAGCCATCTACAAAGCAAGGTGAGAGGCCTCAGAAGAAATCAATCCATCTGACACTATGATCTGGGACTTTGAGCTTACAGAACTGTGAGGAAATAATAAATTTCCATTGTTTCAGCCACCCAGTCTGTGGTACTTTGTTATGGTGGCCCCAGGAAACTAATACATAAGCCTAATTACTGATACCTGGATCTCATCAGTTGAGGCAAAGAGTCATGTTGGTTTTGTGTTTGCATATCCTTCTACCTCAGTGACTCAGCGAGTGTGGAGGAAAGCTGTCACAACACCCATCCAGCCCTGGCTGAATGGCTACCCCTTAGATAACAGAAGAGCTGAGTTTTTCAAACAGAGGTCAGGCACGGGACACCAGAGAAGGGTCAGGAGGTCAAAAATCGTGGTGGGCAAGGCACAGGCTAAAGCAACAGGAAGTGTCAGGTGTCAAGGTAGAAAAAGGGCTATGATCTAGGGTGGTGGTGGTGATGGGGAACTAGTGACAGACTCTCCCCCATAATAAATGTGAATCTCAAAGGATTATACTCTGATGGAAGGTAGAAACCAAAGGCACTCTTCTTCGGGATTAGCAAGAGCAATGGAAATAAAAGAAGAAAACCTTGTCACTGAGAATTGTGGCCATGGTCCTGTCCTCACATAGAATTGTAGCCTGGATTTGCGTTGCCTGAGTTGTCAAAGAAATATCAAGTTGTGAACTTGACTGAAGGTGGTACTGGACTGGTAATGCTCCCAAGCACATGGCAGAAGTGTACACAAATCCTTTGGGAAGAAACTACCTTCATCTTCAGGCTGAAAATTTTCCATAAGTGATTCTTTTATCACAACGAGTTGTATACTCCTATTTACTCCTATTTTAGTTTAAAGAAAAAGAAAGAAATATTTAAACAACACATTAAGCAAATGTGACCTAATACATTATATAGAAAATATGAATGTTCATAGCTTTAGAAGGTACATTCTTTTCATGCATGTATGGAACATTTAAAAACTTTGACAATACCCTTGGCCAAAAACAAATCTAAACACATTTCAAAGTACCCCAGTCAGCTCAAGGCAATAAGTAGAAACCAATGGAAAAATATGACTAACATAGTCTCATATGTATGGGTTTTACATTTTTCCATCATTTAATTTTAATTTAAAATGTAGACATTAAACTATGACACAATTTTTACATTCTTTTGAAATTTCTTCATTTTCCATTGAGCTATAATATGCATACAGTCATATATAAAGTATCATACTCTTTGGTGTATGGCTTTATTTTTTATTTCTAGAATTGCTGTTGGTCACTCAGTCGTGTCTGACTCTTTTGTGACCCCATGGACTATATCCCGCCAGGCTCCTCTTTCCACTGGATTTCCCATGCAAGAATACTGGAGTGGGTTGCCATTTCTTTCTCCAGGGGATCTTCCCAACCCTGGGATGAAACCTGTGTCTCCTCCATCAGCAAGGGAGTTTTTTTTTTTTTTTTTACCACTGAATGATGAGGGAAGCCCATTTTTAGAACTAACATAGAGCAAAATGGATTCTTTTGGTGTACAGTTATACTAATTTTATACCATATATAAATTCATTTAACTACCACCACAATCAAAATACAGAATTGTTCTCTCATGCTACCTCTAACCCTTGGTAACCACTGATCCCTCCCCCATTATTAGTTTTAATTTTGTCTTGTCAAGAATGTCATTAAAATGTCACAGAAATTGGGAGGGAGGTGGGGGGGCCTGGAAGGGGGACACATGTATACCCATGGTGGATTCATGTCAATGTATGGCAAAACCAACATGATAATGTAAATTAAAAAATTAATTAATTACTTAAAAAATAAAATAAAATAAAATGTCACAGAAATACATATATGACATAATCTTTGAAGACTGGCTTTTTCCATCAGCATAAATCCCTCCAGATGCATTTAAATTGTTGTGTATATCAATAGTCCTTTCCTTTGCATTGCTGAGCTCTATTCTATGGTATGGATATATTAATAGAATAATTTTTAAGTTATTTGCTCATTGAAAGACAAGGGTTTTATTTCAAGTTTTGGGTGTTATTAATAGACTGACTATAACCATTTATGTGCACGTTTTTATTTGGATACACATTTTCATTTCTCTAAGCTAAATGCCCATGAATAATTCAATGAGTTGTTTAATTACTGGGTTATATGTCTTATCTATGTTTAATTGCATGGGAAACTGTCAAACTGATTTCTAGAGTGGCTGTATCATTTTAAATTCCCACCAGCAATATCTGAGTGATAACAATTGTTCTGTATCCTTGCAAGTACTTTAAATTTTCAATATGCTTTTTTAAAAAATATTTTTTTTGATGTGGACTCTTTGGTTGCTCAGTTGGTAAAGACTCTGCCTGCAATGCTAGGAGACCCAGGTTCAACCCCTGGGTTGGGCAGATCCCCTGGAGAAGGAAATGGCAGTCCCCTCCAGTATTCTTGCCTGGAAAATTCCATGGATGGAGGGGCCAGGCAGGTTACATTCCACGGGGTCACAAAGCATCAGACATGACTAAGCGATTTTAACTTTTCATTTTCTAAAATCTTCATTGAATTTGTTACAATATTGATGGGTTTTTTTTTATGTTTGGGTTTTTTTTATGTTTTGGGTTTTTGGCCATGAGGCATATGGGATCTTAGCTCCTAACCAGGGATAGGATGTGCACCCGCTTCATTGAAAGGTGAAATCTTAATCACTGGACCATGAGAGAAGTCCCTAGTTAGACTAGTTTGTACTGATCTGCTTTCTGTCCTAGTCTCTCCTGAAATCCTTTTTGAAATGTTTTATTTGCATACATTCTTTGTTATATATATTTCTATGGTCATGTACTCACAACCATTGACAAGAAGGAACAGACCCATCACTCTAAAGCTTCCTTTGTACAGCTCTGGTTGAACTCAGTTATTCCTGACAATCACTGATAAGTTTTCCATATATAAATTTTTGCCTTTTTCAGAATGTCATATAAATGGAATCATAGACTGCATAGACAATATATAGTGTGACTTTTTTCACTTTGCAATATACATTTATGATTCATCATGTTATATGGATTAATAGTTCATTCATTTTAATTACTAAATAATATTGCATTGGGTAGATAGGCCACAGTTTGTCTATATTCACCTATTGAGTGATATTGTTCTATTCTTTTACTTCTAGCTTTTGGAAATGATGAGTAAAGTTGGTATAAACATTCACATACAGGTTTTGGTGTGTACATTGGTTTTCAGTTCCTCTGAGTAAGATTGACACTGTTGGTTGTATGGCAAGTGAATTTTTAAATTTACAAGGACAGAAACATAGATCAATGGAACAGAATAGAAAGCCCAGAGATAAA